>JAYESA010000016.1:116926666-117526666 GCA_036927795.1 Iris macrosiphon | reverse complement strand
CGCTTATTCAGTGCTCTGTGTTTTATCCACACAGTTCTCTTCAAACTCTTCAAGAGATGAATAGATGCCACTGCTGCAGCTTCCTAGTTTTTATAGTATGTTGGTATCACCCGAATCTGTATACTAACTATAGGAAGATCATCGGAGAGCTTCCAGAGCCATTATGCTTTATATGCTGCAGTTGATGGTGCATAAAACTTTGAGAGTAAATATTACTTCTTCGACTTCCATGATGTAACAGTACCACCCCTGGAGAAGTCACGTCCTCCTGTGAATCTTTTACTCTTCTTTCCTGAGCACCAACGTGCATTACTGAAGCCTTCCATCATATCAGGATAACTGTTGTAGTGCATCCACTTGAGAATTCTGTGACTCTATTCATAGTTTTCAGTGTTCAACAACACACATAATGCTCGTGAACTGACTCAGCATCCTTACAGTGAGAGCTATATCAGGCCTGGTGGTACTCGCAGCTTGAATCATGTACTTGATGATGCTCGAGTACACCAAATATCTGATACTTTTCCTTGGATTAGGCTTCTTCATCTTAATGGTATACTTGAGGAGTATCGACTCTGATACCCAAAACGTGTGACCAATCTTCTTATACAGAGAGCTCGTGACTGAGCAAGACAACATAGCATTCATATAATCTTATATCCTTAGGATGACATTCGCAATCCCATATTCTGAGTCTGGACAAAAGGGCATCTTTGTTCTAGTGACACTTCTATATCCGCGGCTGGGATTAACAAGTCGTCCACATAGATATAAAAGATGAATCCTTTATTATCAGTAAACTTCGTGTACATGCACTTGTCTGTCTCGTTGATTCTGTGATAATTTTGACTAGATGACTTGTCAAACTTCTGCTGCCACATCCCGAGATTTGCTTCAGGACGTATAGAGATATCACCAACTTGCAGACTGTCTTTAAATTTGAATAAATAATTTTGGCTGTTGTCCATGAATTTCTTATGTCTGTCTTCCTCCAAGACTTGTTGTCTTTCCTTCATCTAATAAACAATCAGCTTATGAATAGCAGCTACGACAATCATCATCCTGATATATGACACCCTCAACGAAGTGCCAAAGAAAATCCCATGTGTCCGAGAAATCCCTAGGCTTCAAGCCTAGTCTTGAACTCAACGGTTCTGTCTACTTCCATTTTTATTCTACTAAAGATATATAAGCATCTGATAGGTTTAGCTCCTTCAGGCAGATTGATCAACATCCAAGTGTTGTTATAGGGTCAATCTCTTCACGGACTGCCTCCTCTAGCAGACTAAGTCTCTGGTCTTTATCGCCTCATCATTGGTAAGTGGCACGACCTCCATATGATAGGTGATAAGATCATCTTTGGGCCTTCGACCTCCTGACTCTTCTTGCTGACTACTCTTTGAGTTCTAGTTCAAATGTTGTCTCTTAAAAGATAACTCTTTCCTGGACTACGTCTTCTTCTACAAAAGTGCCAACAACTCCGGCTGATAAGGTCCTTTGGAAATTACTCATATTCCAAAATCTCCCACAATTGAATAATGTTCATGTGGATCTGAATTTGAACCAGAGTTACATCAGAAGTGACGAACGGTACTTAGGACATGACCGTAAGTGCAACCTTCTTCCATAGACAATCTGGAAGGCCCTTTGTAGAGCAATATAAAAATTATCATTACTGTCAACTGTTGGTCCTTTCTATCTGCAACCTTCAATGGATTGGGAGAGTACGAAGATGTCGTTCCATAGTCAATTCCAAGTTCTAGGATGAACGATAAAAATCCAAAGAACGACCCATGTTTTATAGTTAATTCCATGTTCTAATAAGCTTGAACTATGCGAATCCAAAAAACGACGCTCATTCCATAATCAATTCCATGTTCTAAGCTTGAATGATACGATTCCAAAGAACGATACTCTTCGTCTTGATTACTTATGAGTCTATTGAGTTGTAGACCGGTATGACGCTTAGCTCCAAACTTGAAGTCCCTAAGGTTCTCGAACGCTTCATCCTTCAATTATAAGAAGATAAGCAGACGTGTTTCCCAAAAAATACTCGAATAAAGAAGTGATAAACTTTATCCCGGCCGTTTTGTGGAGAATAGAAGTCACAGATATCTGAGCGCACCAGCTCCAGAGCATCTTTACTTGTAGTCACCCGTCTAAACAACTTTCTGACTACTAGTGTTTGAGCACAGTCATCACGTCTCTCCACCTCCTTACCCCCACGTCTTGGAGATATCCTTGGATTAGACATGTTTGTTAAAAAGGACATGTAAACCCCCTCACCCAAAATAGGTATTTTGTGTGTATTTTATATTATTATATTTATTATAGATTATTTTAAATATTGAATTTCTTTAGAGTATTCTCTTAGTTAATTAAAAATAAATTTTTTGATATATTTAATTATATAAATATTTATTTAGAATCATTTTTAGGCTATTTTAGATTTTTGGAGATTTTTCTAGAATTTTTGGGTAATTAAAATCTAGGAAATATATTTTTTTTAGGATTTTCATGATTTACTATGGGACCATACTGGAATATTGTTACTACCAAACATTTATTTTAGAGTTAAAATATTTAAATATTTTTTTTTAATTTATTTAAAATTTTAAGAAATTTTTGGAATTTTAGAATTATTGAGGATTTATTTGGATATATAAAGTCTTAATATTAGATAGATGCTAATTTAGTGCTAATAGATATTAATAAGATTATATATAAATTATTTGTATTATCTTTAGTTCTATTTAAGATTATAAATTATTGAGATAAATTTAAACTATATTTTAAATTAATTCAAATCCTGAGCCTACTAGGAAAGCAACTCCATGCATATCATATCATTATTTAAATTGATCCCAATCATATCCAAGTTAGCCAATGCTAATCGTATTCAAGTAAGTAGTCTCCAACATTATAAATACTATTAGACTTATGGAATAAACTCATCTTTCATATTTTTCTTCCCCAAACTCCTTTTTTCGTCCAAAAACAGTCAAAATTTGTCATAAATTCAGCCTCATTTTCTAGTAGTTATAACGACTTAAAAAGACGATATCTCCTAGCTTCGGACTCCAAACATACTCCAGTTTTTTTGTTAGAACTATATCAAGGTTAGTTTTCTGAATATATAAATTGTTTTAATAACTTATAAACCTATTTTTCCAGAAAATTCTAAAAGTGACAGTTGTTCGAAATTAGATACGTTTTCGTATTTTCGAGATTTCGGGAGATCCCGAAATTAAAATTATGAGCCGTTTAAAGTTTTGAAAAGCTGACATGATGAACTTACATAAAATTATTTTTTAGAATTTAAAATATAATTTTAATCTACTGTAAAATTTATGCAACGTAGACATAAATAGGAAACTACTGAAAACTGTCATATGTGCGCCCTTGTGGCCATAACTCTTTACCGACTTGTGATTTTATGAAACCGTTGATTCCGGCATTCATATAGTACTGAAATATATAGAATTCTATACACAAATCAAGGACTTGAGTTGGTTGACTTTTTGGTCAACGGATTGTCTCGATTTGCGTGTCACGGATCCCAAATCCTTAAAGTTGACTTTCTTTGGACCCAAATTAGGATTTAACAATAAAATTAGATTATAATAAGATTAAAATACTATTTTAGGTTATTTTATTCAAAAATAAAATATATTAAAATGGAGGAACCTATTCACCCACTTTTATAACCTAACTTGTTTAATTTATGTGACGGGTAGATCGGACGACGCATTGAGTTGCGACTTTCTCCTTTTTCAGAGCAGGCAAGTATACCTTGCCAAATTGCTTACAATACTTTACATGCTTATCATATTTTTATATATTTATTATATATGTATTTTTTCAGTCTAAATTATATATTATATTTGTTGACACACACTTGACACATAGTATCATGGGAGGGGAGACCAGTAAGTAGGTGTATGACTACCCACTTTGTTAAACCATAGTAACTGGACACACTACAATAGTTGTGTCGTGATGGTCGCTACCTTTGAGGTATGTCAGCTTCTAGTGTCGCGATGGTCGCTACCCTTGAGGTATGTCGACTTCTGGTGTTACGATGGTCGCTACCCTCGAGGTATGTCGATTGATAGTACATGTACGTGTGTGTGAGTATTCATGAGTTATGAGATAGCGTGTTTATTAGAGTAGTCTACACCTACCCATACATTGAAAAGTTGTCCTCATTATGCATATTCATATAGATTGTCTAGTACAACGTACTTGTATATTTTCTATCTATTATGCATGTTTTACTGTATTCAATTGGCATGCTTCTATGTATCTTGTTACGTCCCTCTAAGGACCTGGTCCCTTTCCAGGTGTAGACGATCATAACTATTCGCAGGAGCATGGATCAGGACTTGCTACTTCATTATCTTTCGAGGAGGTCTTCCCTTCGAGCCTCTTTGATCATTAGATGATGTACTTATTATATTTACCTTTATATTCTAGTTTGGTAGTGGATTTGTCTCCATCTAACTATTAGTTCTTCTCGACTAATTCATATTTGGTTCATTGACATATTTCATCATTTATTTCTTTATGATTTTTGTGAATGAGATTTAGTTATGTCATGTGATTTGTGACAATTATATACCACTTGTGAATTATTGTTCATAATACAACGTACGTATGTATTATAGTTTCCATATATTGGAGTCTCCAAATACATAGGGCTGGGATGCTTACGTATTCCTAGTCCTATGTATTTTGGGACTGTGGCGTGACAGGACATGTCTTAGTTACATGCGTTACAACTCAATAAGAGCAATCTCTTCCTCATGCCAGAATTCCAGAGTCGTAATCTTGATTCCTAGATCTCCTGCTTGACACTTGTTCTCCATAAATACATTCTTCTAAGATAGTTCTCTTCCTTGGTGAACTGCTCTTTCCCAGAGCATGTATGGCCAGATGCACTAGTGTCTACCCACCAGTTAGCAACCATGCTTGATGACTCAACCTGCATAATAATAGCAACCAAGTTAAGCAATGAAAGGAAACAAGTTTAGCTATACGTTGCTATGTTGGTTTGAATTGGTTCTTCTGTCAAGCTCCAATTACACCAATATGCCAAGTCATGTTAAGTGTAGTGACCTTCATGCACATAGTCCACCATGTGCCAATCTTGCCATGCGCTGAGATGACCCTGTGCATAAGTCTTCATGCGCCTTCTTCATGCTCATAAGACACTATGCGGCCAACTCTGCCATGCGGCAAGAATCTGCTATACGACAAGAGACTGCCATGTGGCCAAGTCTTGCCAATCGCCAAAAACTATCTTGCACTAAGTCTCGTCATGCGCATATTCTGCAATCCTCGGTCATCTTGTAATCTTCCTTCCAACTGAAATGTGCGTCCTCCAAATGCTAACTCCTCTATCCTGGAAAATGGTAAGTTCCGATAACTCACTTTCAAAATTGACAAAAGACTCATTCCCTCATCCAAATGTTCGAAGTGTACCCCGTCAATCTTCTCAAGTTTGTAAAAACTTGTTGTCGAGAAGATTTGATCGAATGTTCTATATCTTTCTTCGAATCTTATTTTGAAATTTTTAGTCCCGGGGCGGATCAAAGATGATATAACACGGGCCATGTGCAGAGTTACTAGCGAGACCCGAAAGTCCGCTCTCTATAGAAATTCAAGTTGTCGTCGAGATCAGAGATTCACACAAGCGTTCCTCATCTGATATCCTCGATTCCAACGAAGCATGAATCAAGAACATGTTACAAACAAACTTCAAAGAAAATAAAGATTACAACTAGCAACAAGAAAAATATTCTTCTTTTTACGTTCGCAGACGCTACAATGAGAATGAGCGAGCAAAGAAAAAGCTGGAGAAAATTTTTCTGCTGGGGTAGTCAAAACCATCGTTGCTCAAAGCAAGATTCACAGTACAGACGATCTTCCCTCAGGAACCAGCAAGTTCATAAATGAACTTCTGGAATACTCAATGTCACCTTCGAAAACACTCGAAAATACCATGTAGGAGGGGGACACTCTGGGCCACAGATGCGATCTAGTGTCCTCGGTTTTTTCATCTGTATTTTTGTCTCTTCAAATGAAAGGAGAGGTCCTCTATATGATAGTGTAAAATCCCTAATCCTAGAAGACCGTATTTACCCTTTTTAGTTAATTATTAATTTAACTGTAGTAATTATGAGCTAATTAGGAGAAATATATTTTATTTAATTTTTATTTTAGGTGTTCGTGCACTTAGGGAATTTATGGAGCCATTATAAATTTTTTCGAATTTATTTCATGTAGGAGACCCCGTGAATAGTTGCTAGCTTGATATGCATTAATACTAATTCTAGAATTTTTCTATGAATATATATATATATATATATATATATATATATATATATATATATATATATGTATGTAAACTCCCTCACCCAAAATAGGTATTTTGTGTATATTTTATATTATTATATTTATTATAGATGTTGAATTTATTTAGAGTATTCTCTTAGTTAATTAGAAAATAATTTTTTTAGTATATTTACTTATATAAATATTTATTTAGAATTATTTTTAGGCTATTTTAGATTATTGGAATTTTTCTATAATTTTTAGTTAATTAAAAACTAGTAACACTAATTTTTTAGGACTTTGAAGAATTTAATTTATGTTCAAACTTAATTAAAAATATCCCAAACTTTTATTTTAGTTTCTAAATAATAAAATATATTTTCTAGAATTTTTTGGGAATTTTCTGATTATTTTTAGCATTTATTTTGAGTTAATTATGAAAACTGAATTAAAAACTAATTTCTGAAAAAGAAAACCCAAAAAGTAATTAATTCTGCCCAGTCAGCAAACAGGGGGCCCACCTGTCAGCCTCCCGCAGCGAACAGTGTCGGGCCCGCCTGTCAGTGACTGCGGGGTGAAGCCGAGCCGACCTCGAGCCGAGCCGAGTCAGAGTTCGACTCGGACTCAGCTGAGCCGAGCCGCGTCAGTTTCGGACCGTCCGATTTGGGCGGGACAGCGTGGATGGCTGCCACGTGGTGCTTTCCGAGCCGCGACTGCACTCTCTCTCCTCTATATATATATAATAGTTTAAGTTATTTTCTAGGGTTTTTCTTGAGCCGATTTTTGGAGAATTGCCATCTAGGGTTCCTTCATCTTCCAGAAGCCATTGCACATAGCTTCGGACTCCAAACGAGGCCTAGTTTCTTGCGTTAGAAAGATATTGAGGTTAGCTTTCTGATTATATAAACTGTTTTTCGAAATTATTAATATTAAATTCTAGAAAATTCGTAGAGCACTTTCGATGTTTTCGCAATTCTGGGAGAACCCGGAATCAGAATCATGAACCGTTTAAAGTTTCGGAAAGCAAATGTCGAGATCATCGACATATATTTTTCCCAGAATTTAATTCGAAGTATTTTCATGTCACGCACCAGTCCCAAAATACCGAGGGACTGGACACGTGGCAAAGGCCAGCAGCATGCACCGATGGACAAACCCAATTTTAATGGATCCATCGGGTATACTTAAGCTGTATTACATCAGTAAGGGTTTTACTATTCTCATCCACAGATAAAGACAGAAATATCAGCAAAAGAAATAATAAACAACAACCAGTCAAAGTAAATAAATCGGAGAACAATCCGATATTAAGTCTGTTACAATGTTCTCAGAATCAGGAAATTAAGAGTTTAATTAAACAGGAAATAAAGTCTATTTGCCATAAGACTGAGCATGGCAAAGCAATTGTTCATGAGAAGTCCTCAGCGATCACCTCGTCTTCAGGTTCAGGTACTGCTCCGAGTAGTGCCCCTGTTCCGTACACCTCTGGGTAGATCTCGTCTGCTAAATCTGGGGACATAATCCATTCCAGGTCCTCAGGGGACATAGCAAGGTACAGATAAAACATGCCAAAATATAATGCAGTGCAGAAATAAAGGAACAACAGGGTAAGTAATTAAACCAGCTAAGTGATCATGCAAGTGAGAGTTATTATTCATACTCAGGCTGAGACTACTACAAGATCAGTGTCAAGAAACCATAGCAGTATTTTCTCGAAGGGCCAGTACCGGTGCCAAAGCTCTGTGTCAGAGACTAGGACACATCCAGATTACACAATATAATATATTCAGCCTTGATATGGTAATACTCTCCCCACCCAATGAAATCTCACGTTACAGATCTCAATGTTCATGTTACGCAAGATTAAAACTAATGCAATCAGTCAGGATAAAAGCTAAGCCTGTAAGTTGTATAAGTCATAAACCTGTATCCTATACAGAATCACCTTGAATAATCAGGAGGATTATGTCTCATGATCTGTGTCAAGTGTCCTGGGTATACCGTACTTGATATGGCAAGTACTAGAATTATAAATGTCACGATATCCATCTCTAGATGACATTGCCCAACCCCGCGTACGGTGTTGGCACCCGACTATGATCGAACGCTAAGCAAGTCACACGGCCCTAGGGTTGAGCATTTACAACAATCACAAGAAAATAAATCAAGAGAAAATGAATCAATAAACTGCAATTTATGGCAAGGTACACTTGCTTGGGTTTTCGGCTCCAATTGTAGCTCGAGCTTCAGCAGGATTTCCAGGCAGTACTCCGGTTGCTGAAATAGACATCACCAACAGATCCAGAAAATATTAATCAGCTAGGAACGCCTGTCCTTGAGTCCAATTTGGAGACAAGGGCAAAAACGTTATTTTCGGGTCAAGGCGGGGTCCAAATGTGGGCCGCTTTGCACCAAAAAATGCGTCAGGGTCAAAGGTCTCCAAATCAGTCCAACTTGGTATCAACAGGTTAGGAACGATGATACGAACTCAACGGAACTTCCAGAATTGGATTCCGATGAGCCGTTCTCAAAATTGTCCGTCGGGTGGAGCCTGTGGGGCCCATGACACACGATTTTGTCAACGTTCTCAGAATCGAACCAAACTTGGCTCACAGGACCAGCGTATTGCTACGAGTCCGATAGCGTAAGTTTCGTCTCGATCCGACGTGTGTACACTAAGTTACAGCGAAATACAGAAAAGTCGGATACGGAGCGTTGTCCGCGGATACGCACTGATTTCGGTGTGCACGCACATCCGAATCAGCTTCTGCGAAATTCCGCACGTCCGTATCAACGACGCGCACGTATCTGTGAAGACCGCACGCGACCAAGTCGTCCCGTTTGGCGGAGCGTACTCGATTCCGGGGTGAAACAGGGCTTAGTTTTCCTATTTTTGGATCGCGGTGTACGATCACCACAGGACGCGATGCCCCGAGCGGTTTGTCCGGGCACCGAGAGGGTCATACAGGCTACGCGATATAATTTACGGAATCGAAATCAGAGCTACGAGCAAGAAGTTATGGGTACCTGAACTGGTCTGAAAAACCGAGTTTCCTCGTGTCAAACTCGTGTCCGACACGCGCCCAAAAACTAGGGTTAGGGTTTACTGTGTCCTGCCTGAGGACCCTGTGTCCGAGTCCTCGCTGTGTCCGCGTCTGAGGCTCGCCGGAGCTCCGCCGGGCTGTGCTGGACGAGGGCGGCTGGGTCGACGAAAGGTGGGGCGGCCGGAGAGGGGCAGTGGCCGGTGCTGGTGCGGAAGCTCGTCGAGGCGGAGGAGGTCGACTGGGGTGGCGCTGGGAGTCGGGAGGGGCAGCCGGAGAACGGCGCAGGCGGAGGGAGGAGGGGAGTAGGGTTTGGCTGGGGCGGCTAGGGTTACGGCAAGGTCGGGCAGCCGGTGGCGGAGGAGGGGAGAAATCCGGTGGCCGGGGAGTGGTTTTATAGAGAGGTGGGGGGGATTTCAAGGGTTGTCCGGTGAGGGGAAGCCGGAGCGGAGGGGACGGCGGTTGCGGGGAGAGGAAGAGGAGTAGCTGGGGAGGCGAGGAGGCGACAGGAGGCCAGGCGGCGGCCGTTCCGGCGGCGGGGAGGTCAGGCGTCGGGGCTGCGTTTGGGGGAGATGAGGTTTCGGGTTGCGGGTGGCCGGGTCGGGTCGGGTCAGGTGGATCCGACCCGATCCGCTAGGATAGGGCACGGGTCGGGTTAATGGGTTATTGGGTCGGGTCTGGGTTGGACCCGGATCCGACCCGATAAGAAATTGGTTTAATTAATAAACTCGGTTCGGTTTGGTTCAGTTAAATAAAACCCGGTTTATTTAGGGTTCAATTCGGTTTAATTTTAAAATAGTTTTTAGGACTTTTTAAATGCTTCCGGGGTCCAATAAATTCCCGGAAAATTATCCTAGGTCTGGTTTTCTATTTTACACCATAAAATATTATTTTTATAATATTTTAATATTATTTATTATTATTTAAAAATCCTTTAATAATTAAAACACCTTAATTTAATTACAGAAAAATCCAAGAAAAATCCAAAAAAATTGTAAAAATCCAAATTAAAATTCTTTGAAAATCAGGGGGATTACAATATACCCCCCTTAAGAGGATTGCGTCCTCGCAATCAAAGATTAACCGGTCAACAGAGATAACACGGTTGCAACCATTGTTCGAAGCAAAACAAAAAAACAAGGAGAATCAAGGTTTGAGAGTAACACCTAGGAAAAATTATTTCCCTAAGTATTAAAAGTTATACAATTTCTCAAATGTGGGAAATTTAGGAAATTACAGTTTTAGAAAACCAGGTTATATTTAAAACATATTAGGTTAACAATTCGAGGTTATTATCAAGTTCAACACTAGATTAACACTAGGTTATTAATTATTAGCAAGTTAAAGTTATCAGGTTAAAGTTATCAGGTCAAGTCTGGGGTCACGAACCAGCAGGCACGAACTACAGAAATGCTAGAAACGGAACAACTATAAAGACTTACGCGCATTAGCAACTCCATGGTTCTACACGTCTCCCACAGCCATCGCGAAAACTTGGCCGCGTCCTTGAGGTGGTGCTCTCTGATGTTGCTGGGCTTGCTGGTAGGGTGCTGCTTGAAGTGCCAAGGGTGGCCTTGGTTGATGTCCTCCTGGTGCTGGTAGAGCTTGTTGGTTTGCCCTTGGTGCTTCTCTACGCTCAGGGCAGTCCCTCACTGCATGTTGTCTGGATCCGCACCCTAAGCATAGTCCTAGCCTGCGTCGGCATTCCTTGGCGATATGGCCTGCTTTGCCACAGTAGTGACAAGTAGAGAGGACTATCACTTGTGATGTAGCTGCTTTCTGCTGTTGCTGTAGGTGAGGCCTCTTTGCAGTTTCTTCTTGTGGTGCTTTGGATGTTGCTGATGGGGAAGGCCGCTTCAGACTGGTTTCTCTCTTGGTGACGCGCTCCATGCGTCGAGCTGCAGCAAGGACGTCCGAGTACGAAGTTGGTGCGACAGATCCAATTAGTTTCTGTAGCTCGATGTTGAGTCCGTCGAAAAATTTCTCGGCCTTCTCTACTTCTGTCGGGATCAAGGTAGAAGCGAAGCGACTCAGACGAATGAACTCGGCATTGTACTCTTCCACCGTCATATCTTCCTGAGTGAGGCGATTGAACTTGTCCCGAAGTTCAGATCGAGCGATAGCCGGTATGTACATCTCCTGGAAGAGTCTAGAGAACTCTTCCCAAGTAACTCGGTCTGGTCTGAGCCTGGTCTCCTCGGATAGCCACCAGTGATGAGCATTGTCCGTCAATTGCATTCTGACGGCAGTCATCCAACGTTCCTGGGGAAGCTCAGCTGCTTCTGATTGATGCCGAATGTTGGTGAGCCATTCATGCACTTTTGTTGGTCCCTCCTTGCCAGAAAAGGTACGGGGCTTCATGTCACGCCCCAGTCCCAAAATATATGGAACCAGGCCACGTGGCATTGGCCAGCTGACACGTCTCCGAGGATATCCCAATTTAATGGATCCTGGTGAAGCGTGCTACGCTGTCCTAAATCTAACAAGACTAATATCAACAACAGGCAATGTCTAATCTCATCCACAGATAATAAGTAAATACTGAAATGAAAGACTGAAATATAAGAAACATAGTCGACTGACATAGTACAACTGAAATATGTCTGGTGGGAACAAACCCACTACAAATGTTGGAGATAAAGTGCTGATAGTCTGAAATAAGAGTACTAATAATAAGAGTGACTGAAACAACTGATAACTAGATAAGAAGCTCCAGTCATAGGCGGAAGGCCTACCAATATGATCAGGGATACTCCGATGGAAGGACCTCTAGCTCCTCGTCAAGAGCAAACCTCGTCTCCACACCTGGCCCGTATACTGTGGGATAATAGGCCTCGTCCAGATCTGGAAGATAACCAGGTCCTCAGAGGGACGTAACAAGATACAATATGCATGCCAGATATAGTACTGAATAAAAGTAAAGAGGGGTGTGCTAACCATCTATGTGAATGCAATGTAAGGACAACCTAGGAACGTATAAGTAGGTGTAGGCATAACGTCCAACATCCTCTAGAGTGTGGTATCTGCAACGTCCATCATTCCGAAGAATGAGGTATCTGTATATATATAACGTCCACACTCTAAGGGACGTGGTATCTGCAATGTATATACGTCCGTAACACTCCGAAGAGCGCGGTGTCTGAATATAGGGAGTCACCGGGTCTATGGTTCCTCTGGATACCACAGAGTCCGATGGGGGTATCCCATACGTCTGTCAGTTGTCCTTCCCGCCCGATGTAGATACGCAAGTCGAATACACGACATGAGTGTACCGTATCTAGATGCCAAGTCTCAACTAACTATATTACTCTAGAATACATGCTAGTCCGTGATGCAAGTCGTACGCACCGATAGCGAATCGGGTACGCGGACCCGCATCCCAATATGAAAGTACCATCGTGGTACGTGTATAGTGCCATGGTCTAGGAGGATATCAGAATATCCTCGCAGTTGTAGGAGAGTCAGCTAATAACTAGGTCAAGTACACTACTTATCGACGCAATGTCGACTGCACCCGAGTCAATCTCGGACACGCACAGTTCATATACATTTGCAACATTTAACATTTAATTTTAAACAGAAATCCAGCAAGGTATACTTGCCTGCCCCGGGTAGCTGCGAAATCCAAAGCCCTGCTCCTGATGCCTCGGCAGTAGTGTCCAGCAATCCTATATAGGATATAGTAATGACAATATTAGTCGTTACATAAGCACGACTAAGACACACTGTTCGTATCTACAGTTGTCAAGGGTCGGGACTGTATTTATATATATAGTTAACACTAGTATATACATATATACTAAATCATATTTAATTATATTTAGTATAATATATGTTTAGTAGTACAAAAATAGTATTTATGTATTATTCAGCAATAATACATATATTAAGTAAATACTTATATATAAAATAGATAACATTCAAAAAGTCCTATATATATAACTATTTTGATACTATTTATGTACATAAATAAATATACACAACATTATTTATAAGTATTAAAATAGAAATTTTGTGCCTAAGTAAGAATATGCATAACATTATTTATAAGTATATTTAAATAATGTTTTATTCTTCCACAAATTAATAAATACAAGTATCTATATATATATATATATTTATAGATATATCACCATATTTATGTATTACGTATACAAGTAAATAATGACATATATATGTATATAATATATATACATTCCCATACTAATATACTAATTATATAAAGTATATCAAAATATATATATATACACACATTATTTATATACATACACATATATATATATGTGTATACACAAATAGTAAATATAGCATTATTTATATTTATACACAACATTATTAATTAGGTAATAATACATACATTACTGTATTTCAGAAATATACATTTATTTGTATATATATATATTTATTAATTTCCAGAAAATATATTTAAACTTAATATATATTATATATTTAATACTTTTCATATATATTAAAATATGCTTACATACATACATACATACATACATACATACATAGATACATAGATACATACATACATACATACATACCTGTGTATAAATTCCTAATACGAAATATAATATAAAAATAATATTATATAATATATATATTACATTCTCACAGAAATTATTATTAATATATAAAACAGTATATAATAGGTATAATTATAGAAAATACCTAGTATACAAAAATATACATATAAGTATTAATGAGCAAAATGAAACGTACACGTACATACATGTATGTATAGACATTTATATAGGTATAACAAATTCATATATATATATTACAATTTATAATACTAAAAACTGTAAATATTTATATAATACAGTATTTATACAGAAGGTATAAATACACATATTATTAATACAGAATATTATTCTATTTATACGAAAATACTCATAAACTAACCTAATACTCATGCACACAGAAATACGTATAGAAATAAGGATAATTATACATAAAATAATACACAGGATCGTACCTCGGGTCGAGGGGGTCACGGTGGCGGGCTGTCGCCGGCGGGGGTGGCCGGACGGCGCTCCGGCGTCGTGCGGGGACGGTTCGGCAGCAGCAGCGGTTCAGAAAGTCTCCAGCGCTGCGGGGGCTTCCACGGCCAACGTCGTCGTCGTCGTCGGCTGAGATTCGACGGAAAGGAAGTGGACTGGCCGGGGGTGACTTCGGTGGAGTTTGGTGGGCGGCGGTGTTGTGGTGGCGGACCACGGTGGGAATGGGTGGTCGGCTGTGCACTCGGGGAAGGGGAAGCTCGGTTCGGTGCGGGCGGTTGGGGAGCTACTCCGGCGTCGTGGTGGCTGGTGGCTCAGGTGGCAGGTGGGGGGAAGGCAGGCGAGGGTGGTCGGGTCGGTGTGGTGGCGGTCGGTGGCGGCGTTTGGCCGGAGTCGGGCGCGGGGTGGCAGTTTACAGGGGTCGGGCTGAGGGGAGTGGGGTTTAGAGAAGTTAGGTTTTAGAAACTTTAGGATTTAGTTTTTGTTTATTTTTATTGTAATGAAGGTATATGTAGGAGAGAGAGTAAGGGGGGGCTGTCTTGGGGTTAGGGCCGGCTGTAGGAGAGTTTTGGGGAGTTGGGGTAGCTTCTACATGATGAGGGGAGGGCTAGGATTTAGGCATTTCAAATGTAGGGTCATGATGTGCCCTACATAAAGTGATGTAAGTACATAGAAAAGGGCAGAAATCAAATGCATACGGTTGGTCATGACCAATACTTTTCTCCATGATGGTTTGGGCCAATGAGAGGGGGACACCTCATTGCAATTTTGCAATTAGGCCCCTGAACAATTTGGTATTTGCACAATAACTAGGATTGGGGATTTAATGCAACCAAACACCATGTTTGGTGTTCCTTATTGGGCTAGGATGGTGTTTGGTGTTTTGTATGAGGCTTATGGGTGTGGATGTGGGTTTGGGTTGGAGTTGGGTCCAATTTAATTGAGGTTAGGTAGCCACATTAATTAATTCATAATTAATGCACCGGTGCTTCTAATTTAATTTAATAACAATCCGGGAGTCTAAATTTGGTTGGACAAGGGTCTTTGGTGTAGTAGGCTCAGTGTACCATAATGTCATGATCTGGGTTGGTCAAGACTGGTTGAGGTTGGGTCTCAATATCAATTGGAACGGACAGCGAACGTAATTACGTAATTTAATTAATTTGCGTACGGACGTTTGTAACGACTTTTGTGCGACTAAAATCAGGCACGAAAATCGGTATCCGGGGTTTGTTCTAGGTTCAATATGATGGTTTTACGTGTCTAGGTCAAATATGTGGAATTTGTTTTAGGGCAACAGCTATGGTATTATCCCAAATAATTAAATCATTGCACAAGTATCATAATACTATATATTAAATCATAATTAATTCAAGTTAACCCTAATTAGGCTAATTTAATAATTTAACCCTAATTTCTGGTCGAGGGGGTTTACAACATACCCTCCTTAGAGCATTTCGTCCTCGAAATTAAAACAGACATATAGAAACTATTGAATGAAATAAATACTATCACATACCTAGGCCTTCGAAGAGATGGGGAAAACGTTGCCGAATATCGTCCTCTCGTTTCCAGGTTGATTCACCTGGTGCATGATGCCTCCATGCGACACGAACTAGAGGGATGGTCTGGCCTCGTAGTACCTTCTCGCTTCGGTCTAGGATCTCTACCGGCTCCTCCTGGTATGACAAGCTTGGACCGACGGTGATCTCCGAGTGGTCAAGCACATGACTCGGATCCGGTATGTACCTCCTCAGCTGAGATACATGGAAGACGTCGTGAACTCCTTCCAGTGTCTGCGACAAGGCCAATCTGTAAGCAACTTCTCCGACGCGCTCTAGCACATCGAAGGGTCCGATGTACCTCGGACTCAGCTTCCCTCTGCCTCCAAATCTGATGGTTCCTCTGGTAGGTGAAATCTTCAGGAACACATGTTCTCCCACCTGGAACTCTAGGGGTCGTCGATGCACATTAGCCCAATGCTTCTGCCTGTCCTGTGCTGCTCGTAGATGCCCCTTGATCTTCTTCACCTTCTCCACTGTATGGACGATCAACTCTGGCCCTAGAATCTGCCTCTCGCCTACATCGCTCCAGCATACTGGAGAACGACACTTTCTACCATACAATGCCTCATAGGAAGCCATCTGAATGCTCGCCTGAGAGCTATTGTTGTAGGAAAATTTGACCAAGTGCAAGTGGTCCTCCCATGAACCGCTGAAGTCAAGCATGCAAGCCCTCAACATATCCTCCAGCGTCTGAATGGTGCGCTCGGATTATCCATCTATCTGCGGGTGGTACGAAGTACTGAACTTAAGGCGGGTACCAAGACTCTCTTGCATACTCCTCCAAAAGTACGATGTAAACCTTGTATCCCGGTCAGACACGATACTGTCTGGCACTCCATACAATCGTACAATCTCCCTCATGTACATGTCTGCCAAGACTTCCGTAGATTGCCCTACTCTGAAGGGTAAAAAGTGGGCAGACTTTGTGAGTCTATCTACGATTACCCATACCGCATTGCGACCACTAGGACTCCTCAGGAAACCCGTGACGAAGTCCATGGTGATGTGCTCCCATTTCCACTCCGGTATCGGGAGCGGTTGAAGTAATCCGGCAGACCTTTGATGCTCAGCCTTAACTTGCTGACACACCAGACACTTAGCCACAAAGCGGGCTATCTCTCTCTTCATCCCGTGCCACCAGTAGTACTGCCTCAGGTCTCGGTACATCTTCGTGCCTCCTGGATGTATAGAATAGGTCAAACTGTGGGCCTCCGTCATCAGCTCCTGGCGTAGCTCTCCATTCGGAACATAGAGACGATCTCCACATCTTAAAGTCCCGTCCTCGTGTATACGCAGTCCCGTCTGTATTCTAGCCTCTGTCCTCTGTCGAAGCCTCTGAAATCTGGCGTCTGTCGGCAAAGCAGCCTTGATTCTCTCCACCAATGTCGATTACACCTGAAAACTCGACATCTGGCCGTCTACTCCGGGCATAATGACTTCGATACCCAACTGTTCTAGATCTCTCAACAGATGTTGTTGGGTAGTCAGGAAAAATGCTATGGGCTTCCTGCTTAAAGCATCGGCTACCACATTAGCCTTTCTCGGATGGTACTGCAGCTCAATCTCGAAGTCCGCCATCACCTCGAGCCAACGTCTCTGCCTCTGGTTCAGGTTCTTCTGTGTGTAGACGTACTTCAGGCTCTTGTGATCGGTGAATATCTTCACGCGCTCTCCGTACAGGTAGTGCCTCCAAAGCTTCAAAGCAAAGATCACTGCGGCAAGCTCCAAGTCGTGGGTGGGATAGTTCTTCTCATGGGTCCTCAGCTGCCTAGAGGCATAGGCCACAACCTTCCCATGCTGCATCAAGACGCATCCTAATCCTTTCCCGGACGCATCGCTATAGATCACGAATCCTCCGGGTCCAGAAGGTATGGTCAAGATGGGTGTTGTAGTCAGACGCTTCTTCAGCTCGTCAAATGCCGTCTGACACTCCTCTGTCCAGGTGAACTCCTGATCCTTGCGGGTCAAGCGGGTCATCGGCTCTGCGATCCTTGCGAAGTTCTCTACGAACCTCCGGTAATATCCGGCAAGTCCTAGGAAACTCCTCACCTCCGTAACGTTGGTAGGGGTCGGCCACGTCTCTACTGATGAAATCTTCACGGGATCTACCGAAATGCCATCTCCCGAGATAACGTGTCTAAGAAATGCGACACGATCTAGAAAAAACTCGCACTTGCTCAGCTTGGCATAAAGCCTCTCTCATCTCAGCGTCTCTAGCACTAGCCTCAAGTGCTCCCCGTGCTCCTCGTGGCTCTTTGAATACACCAAGATGTCGTCGATGAAGACTACCACGAACTGGTCCAGATACTCATGGAAGACTCGGTTCATCAAGTTCATAAACACTGCAGGCGCATTAGTCAATCCAAAAGGCATCACTAAGAACTCGTAATGACCATAACGAGTCCTAAATGCTGTCTTTGGAATATCCTTCCTTCGCACATTCACCTGATGGTAGCCCGATCTCAAGTCGATCTTCGTGAACACCACTGCTCCTGTCAGCTGGTCGAACAGATCGTCGATTCACGGTAGAGGGTACTTGTTCTTGATAGTCAGAGCATTAAGGGCTCTGTAATCAATGCACATCCGGAACGTCCCGTCCTTCTTCGGTACAAACAGTACTGGTGCTCCCCAGGGTGATGCACTAGGACGAACGAATCCCTTGATCTACAACTCCTCTAGCTGTAGCTTCAGCTCGTCAAGCTCCTTCTTTGCCAACCGGTACACATTTGATGATACCGGTGCTGCTCCAGGTACTAGCTCAATGGTGAACTCCACCTCTCTATCAGGCGGTAGGCCTGGCAACTCCTTTGGGAAAACATCCTCGAACTCTGCAACGATTTCTGGGGGTATCGTCTCCATCGCCATGTAAGCTCCAGCTGAATGTCCTACTCCTCGCTCGATGGTGCCTCGCATGAATTCGAACTCCGGTTGTACTGGCAGTCTAAAAGTAACGCTACCCTTCCGGCAATCTAGCACGGCATTGTACTGGCTTAACTAGTCCATGCCCAGAACTACGTCGAAAGCTGGCATTGGGAGTACCAACAATCGCGCCCTCATCTACCTACCACAAACTACTACCGAGCACGTTCTAATGGTGCTGGTAACCGGTACGATGCCTCCTCCGGTAAGTATTCTCCAACTCTTAGGTAAGGGGGAAGTTGCTACTCTATGCATTGCTACGAATCTACTAGATATAAATGACAGTGTAGCTCCAGAATCAAACAGTGCAGTCGCAGGTAATGATGCAACTAGAATTGTACCTGCTATAGCCTCTCCCTCTGGTTCCTCCTCGATAGATGCTAAAGCAAAGGCTTGCCCGCGCCTTTGCCCTCCTGCCTGCTGTCGGGCCTGGTTGAAGTGTGCCTCTTGTGTGACCAAGGGTGGTCCTCTCTGCTGTCCTCCGGTAGCTGGGGGACGCTGGCCTCCTGCTGGGGGTTGGATCCTCAGTAGTGCTGCTGGTGGTCTCTGTCCAGTCTGGGGTGCTGCATCTCTGCGCTGGGGGCAGTCTCTAGCAAGGTGCTGGCTGGCTCCACAGACCATGCAGAGCCCGAGCTTCTTCCTGCAGTCTCTGATGATGTGTCCCTTCTTGCCACAAAAGTGACAATTTGGAAGCTCCTTCTGCTGGTACGGCGCTGTCCTCTGCTGCGCCTGTGCTCCTGGACGGCGGATCGATCCTCCTGCTCCTTGCTGGGTCCTGGCTAGTACGTTCGCGCTGGAACGTCTCGCTCCTCCTCCTCCTATAGCCTCCTGGATCCTCGCCTCTGATAGGACCTCTTCATAAGAGATCCTCGCCTGGGTAGTAGTGTACCGCTGCAGCTCGTGAGAGAGGCCATGGTGGAATCTCCTGGCTTTCTCCAGGTCGTTGGGGATCAGGGCTGCACCGAATCGGCTGAGTCTGCTGAACTCTCCGTCGTAGGCATCCACAGTCAGGTTCCCCTGCTCCAGGTGCAGGAACTGAGAGTACAGGGCGTTCCTCACCGTAGCTGGGAAATACTTCGTGTTGAAGTGTTCCAGAAATTCCTCCCAAGTCTGCTGTCTGCCAATGCTGCGCTCCATAGAGTCCCACCAGTGATGGGCGTTGCCTGTGAGTTGGGCCCTCACCGCGTTCATCCAGAGGTCGGGGTGCAACTGCGAACCCTCTAACAGCATATCAGTGTTGGAGACCCAGTCTGAGATCTCCTCTGCCGTCTCCTTGCCCGAGAAGGTTCCCGGGCCCATCTGTCTGAAGCCTCGTACAGTACCCGCTAGCCGGTCAGGTGCAGGTGCCGGTGCTGGTGCTGCTGCTTGGGCAGGTGCCCTCTCCAGTACTGCCATCAGGCCCTGTCTCAGGGTCTCCGTCTGCTGCATCTGGGCCTGCATCATCATTTGGAAGAACTGCATCATCTGGGTCTGTCCCTCCGCTGGTGGCATCTGAGGTGGAAACGGTGGAGGTGGTGGAAGCGGTACCTCCGGCTGTCTCCTCGGTGTCTCCTCGGGTGCCGGCCTCTCGTACTGCGGCATCGGTGTCGCCCTCGAGGTCTGCCCCTCGAAGTACTGCCTCGGGATCGTCTGTGATGCCTGGCCCTCTGGCTGCTGTGTCTCCTCGTCGGGAGAGATCTGATGCCAGTGCATCATCGGGGCCTGAGGGATCACCTCTGCCTCTGGCTGAGGCTGCTCTCTGGGTGGTCCCCGTGTCGTATCCTCCCTCAGTGCTGCAGGTGGCACTATGGTACCAAGTATCTCACGTCGGCTACGAAGGTTCATCTCGCTGTAAGAGATAGAACGATATTAAAAGAGTATAGAATTAATCAAACAGGATGCAGATATTTTAAGTACGGAAGAGGTTCAAAGGCGTAATCAAGTGGATGAGACCTAGTAATTTCTATCCTATTACAGGCTCGCTGGGCACGTTTCCATACCACAAGCGATAGTTGTTTGGTGTTTCTGACCTGCATGGGCCACCACTAAAACCATGTCACGCCCCAGTCCCAAAATATATGGAACCAGGCCACGTGGCATTGGCCAGCTGACACGTCTCCGAGGATATCCCAATTTAATGGATCCTGGCGAAGCGTGCTACGCTGTCCTAAATCTAACAAGACTAATATCAACAACAGGCAATGTCTAATCTCATCCACAGATAACAAGTAAATACTGAAATGAAAGACTGGAATATAAGAAACATAGTCGACTGACATAGTACAACTGAAATATGTCTGGTGGAAACAAACCTACTACAAATGTTGGAGATAAAGTGTTGATAGTCTGAAATAAGAGTACTAATAATAAGAGTGACTGAAACAACTTCTAACTAGATAAGAAGCTCCAGTCATAGGCGGAAGGCCTACCAATATGATCAGGGGTACTCCGATGGAAGGACCTCTAGCTCATCGTCAAGAGCAAACCTCGTCTCCACACCTGGCCCGTATACTGTGGGATAATAGGCCTCGTCCAGATCTGGAAGATAACCAGGTCCTCAGAGGGACGTAACAAGATACAATATGCATGCCAGATATAGTACTGAATAAAAGTAAAGAGGGGTGTGCTAACCATCTATGTGAATGCAATGTAAGGACAACCTAGGAACGTATAAGTAGGTATAGGCATAACATCCAACATCCTCTAGAGTGTGGTATCTGCAACGTCCATCATTCCGAAGAATGAGGTATCTGTATATATATAACGTCCACACTCTAAGGGACGTGGTATCTGCAATTTATATACGTCTGTAACACTCCGAAGAGCGCGGTGTCTGAATATAGGGAGTCACCGGGTCTGTGGTTCCTCTGGATACCACGGAGTCCGATGGGGGTATCCCATACGTCTGTCAGTTGTCCTTCCCGCCCGATGTAGATACGCAAGTCGAATACACGACATGAGTGTACCGTATCTAGATGCCAAGTCTCAACTAACTATATTACTCTAGAATACATGCTAGTCCGTGATGCAAGTCGTACGCACCGATAGCGAATCGGGTACGCGGACCCGCATCCCAATATGAAAGTACCATCGTGGTACGTGTATAGTGCCATGGTCTAGGAGGATATCAGAATATTCTCGCAGTTGTAGGAGAGTCAGCTAACAACTAGGTCAAGTACACTACTCATCGACGCAATGTCGACTGCACCCGAGTCAATCTCAGACGCGCACAGTTCATATACATTTGCAACATTTAACATTTAATTTTAAACAGAAATCCAGCAAGGTATACTTGCCTGCCCCGGGTAGCTGCGAAATCCAAAGCCCTGCTCCTGATGCCTCGGCAGTAGTGTCCAGCAATCCTATATAGGATATAGTAATGACAATATTAGTCGTTACATAAGCACGACTAAGACACACTGTTCGTATCTACAGTTGTCAAGGGTCGGGACTGTATTTATATATTTAGTTAACACTAGTATATACATATATACTAAATCATATTTAATTATATTTAGTATAATATATGTTTAGTAGTACAAAAATAGTATTTATGTATTATTCAGCAATAATACATATATTAAGTAAATACTTATATATAAAATAGATAACATTCAAAAAAGTCCTATATATATAACTATTTTGATACTATTTATGTACATAAATAAATATACACAACATTATTTATAAGTATTAAAATAGAAATTTTGTGCCTAAGTAAGAATATGCATAACATTATTTATAAGTATATTTAAATAATGTTTTATTCTTCCACAAATTAATAAATACAAGTATCTATATATATATATATATTTATTTATAGATATATCACCATATTTATGTATTACGTATACAAGTAAATAATGACATATATATGTATATAATATATATACATTCCCATACTAATATACTAATTATATAAAGTATATCAAAATATATATATATACACACATTATTTATATACATACATACACATATATATATATATATATATATATATATATATATATATATATATATATATATATATATATATATATATATATATATATGTGTATACACAAATAGTAAATATAGCATTATTTATATTTATACACAACATTATTAATTAGGTAATAATACATACATTACTGTATTTCAGAAATATACATTTATTTGTATATATATATATATTTATTAATTTCCAGAAAATATATTTAAACTTAATATATATTATATATTTAATACTTTTCATATATATTAAAATATGCTTACATACATACATACATACATACATACATACATAGATACATACATACATACCTGTGTATAAATTCCTAATACGAAATATAATATAAAAATAATATTATATAATATATATATTACATTCTCACAGAAATTATTATTAATATATAAAATAGTATATAATAGGTATAATTATAGAAAATACCTAGTATACAAAAATATACATATAAGTATTAATGAGCAAAATGAAACGTACACGTACATACATGTATGTATAGACATTTATATAGGTATAACAAATTCATATATATATATATATATATTACAATTTATAATACTAAAAACTATAAATATTTATATAATACAGTATTTATACAGAAGGTATAAATACACATATTATTAATACAGAATATTATTCTATTTATACGAAAATACTCATAAACTAACCTAATACTCATGCACACAGAAATACGTATAGAAATAAGGATAATTATACATAAAATAATACACAGGATCGTACCTCGGGTCGAGGGGGTCACGGTGGCGGGCTGTCGCCGGCGGGGGTGGCCGGACGGCGCTCCGGCGTCGTGCGGGGACGGGTCGGTAGCAGCAGCTGTTCAGAAAGTCTCCAGCGCTGCGGGGGCTTCCACGGCCAACGTCGTCGTCGTCGTCTGCTGAGATTCGACGGGAAGGAAGTGGACTGGCCGGGGGTGACTTCGGTGGAGTTTGGTGGGCGGCGGTGTTGTGGTGGCGGACCACGGTGGGAATGGGTGGTCGACTGTGCACTCGGGGAGGGGGAAGCTCGGTTCGGTGCGGGCGGTTGGGGGAGCTACTCCGGCGTCGTGGTGGCTGGTGGCTCAGGTGGCAGGTGGGGGGAAGGCAGGCGAGGGTGGTCGGGTCGGTGTGGTGGCGGTCGGTGGCGGCGTTTGGCCGGAGTCGGGCGCGGGGTGGCAGTTTACAGGGGTCGGGCTGAGGGGAGTGGGGTTTAGAGAAGTTAGGTTTTGGAAACTTTAGGATTTAGTTTTTGTTTATTTTTATTGTAATGAAGGTATATGTAGGAGAGAGAGTGAGGGGGGGCTGTCTTGGGGTTAGGGCCGGCTGTAGGAGAGTTTTGGGGAGTTGGGGTAGCTTCTACATGATGAGGGGAGGGCTAGGATTTAGGCATTTCAAATGTAGGGCCATGATGTGCCCTACATAAAGTGATGTAAGTACATAGAAAATGGGGGAAATCAAATGCATACGGTTGGTCATGACCAATACTTTTCTCCATGATGGTTTGGGCCAATGAGAGGGGGACACCTCATTGCAATTTTGTAATTAGGCCCCTAAACAATTTGGTATTTGCACAATAACTAGGATTGGGGATTTAATGCAACCAAACACCATGTTTGGTGTTCCTCATTGGGCTAGGATGGTGTTTGGTGTTTTGTATGAGACTTGTGGGTATGGATGTGGGTTTGGGTTGGAGTTGGGTCCAATTTAATTGAGGTTAGGTAGCCACATTAATTAATTCGTAATTAATGCACCGGTGCTTCTAATTTAATTTAATAACAATCCGGGAGTCTAAATTTGGTTGGACAAGGGTCTTTGGTGTACTAGGCTCAGTGTACCATAATGTCGTGGTCTGGGTTGGTCAAGACTGGTTGAGGTTGGGTCTCAATATCAATTAGAACCGACAGCGAACGTAATTACGCAATTTAATTAATTTGCGTACGGACGTTTGTAACGACTTTTGTGCGACTAAAATCAGGCACGAAAATCGGTATCCGGGGTTTGTTCTAGGTTCAATATGATGGGTTTACATGTCTAGGTCAAATATGTGGAATTTGTTTTAGGGCAACAGCTATGGTATTATCCCAAATAATCAAATCATTGCACAAGTATCATAATACTATATATTAAATCATAATTAATTCAAGTTAACCCTAATTAGGCTAATTTAATAATTTAACCCTAATTTCTGGTCGAGGGGGTTTACACTTCAGCAATGGCCAGCAGCATGCACCGATGGACAAACCCTAATTTAATAATTTAACCCCAAAATACCGAGGGACTGGACACGTGGCAATGGCCAGCAGCATGCACCGATGGACAAACCCAATTTTAATGGATCCATCGGGCATACTTAAGCTGTATTACATCAGTCAGGGTTTTACTATTCTCATCCACAGATAAAGACATCAATATTAGCAAAAGAAATAATAAACAACAACCAGTCAAAGTAAATAAATCGGAGAACAATCCGATATTAAGTCTGTTACAATATTCTCAGAATCAGGAAATTAAGAGTTTAATTAAACAGGAAATAAAGTCTATTTGCCATAAGACTGAGCATGGCAAAGCAATTGTTCATGAGAAGTCCTCAGCGATCACCTCGTCTTCAGGTTCAGGTACTGCTCCGAGTAGTGCCCCTGTTCCGTACACCTCTGGGTAAATCTCGTCTGCTAAATCTGGGAACATAATCCATTTCAGGTCCTCAGGGGACATAGCAAGGTACAGATAAAATATGCCAAAATATAATGCAGTGCAGAAATAAAGGAATAACAGGGTAAATAATTAAACCAGCTAAGTGATCATGCAAGTGAGAGTTATTATTCATACTCAGGCTGAGACTACTACAGGATCAGTGTCAAGAAACCATAACAGTATTTTCTCGAAGGGCCAGTACCGGTGCCAAAGCTCTGTGTCAAAGACTAGGACACATCCATATTACACAATATAATATATTCAGCCTTGATATGGTAATACTCTCCCCACCCAATGAAATCTCACGTCACAGATCTCAATGTTCATGTTACGCAAGATTAAAACTAATGCAATCAGTCAGGATAAAAGCTAAGCCTGTAAGTTGTATAAGTCATAAACCTGTATCCTATACAGAATCACCTTGAATAATCAGGAGGATTCTGTCTCATGATCTGTGTCAAGTGTCCTGGGTATACCGTACTTGATATGGCAAGTACTAGAATTATAAATGTCACGATATCCATCTCTAGATGACATTGCCCAACCCCGCGTACGGTGTTGGCATCCGACTATGATCGGACGCTAAGCAAGTCACACGGCCCTAGGGTTGAGCATTTACAACAATCACAAGAAAATAAATCAAGAGAAAATGAATCAATAAACTGCAATTTATGGCAAGGTACACTTGCCTGGGTTTTCGGCTCCAATTGTAGCTCGGGCTTCAGCAGGATTTTCAGGCAGTACTCCAGTTGCTAAAATAGACATCACCAACAGATCCAGAAAATATTAATCAGCTAGGAACGCCTGTCCTTGAGTCCAATTTGGAGACAAGGGCAAAAACGTCATTTTCGGGTCAAGGCGGGGTCCAAATGTGGGCCGCTTTGCACCAAAAAATGCGTCAGGGTCAAAGGTCTCTAAATCAGTCTAACTTAGTGTCAACAGGTCAGGAACGATGATATGAACCCAACAGAACTTCTAGAATTGGATTCCGATGAGCCGTTCTCAAAATCGTCCGTCGGGTGGAGCCTGTGGGGCCCACGACACACGATTTTGTCAACGTTCTCAGAATTGAACCAAACTTGGCTCACAGGACCAGCGTATTGCTACGAGTCCGATGGCGCAAGTTTCGTCTCGATCCGACATGTGTACACTAAGTTACAGCGAAATATGGAAAAGTCGGATACGGGACGTTGTCCGCGGATACGCACTGATTTCGGTGTGCACGCACATCCGAATCAGCTTCTGCGAAATCTCGCACGTCCGTATCAACGACGCGCACGTATCTGTGAAGACCGCACGCGACCAAGTCGTCCCATTTGGCGGAGCGTACTCGATTCCGGGGTAAAACAGGGCTTAGTTTTCCTGTTTTTGGATCGCGGTGTGCGATCACCACAGGACGCGATGCCCCGAGCGGTTTGTCCGGGCACCGAGAGGGTCATACAGGCTACGCGATACAACTTATGGAATCGAAATCAGAGCTACGAGCAAGAAGTTATGGGTACCTGAACTGGTCTGAAAAACCGAGTTTCCTCGTGTCAGACTCGTGTCCGACACGCGTCCAAAAACTAGGGTTAGGGTTTACTGTGTCCTGCCTGAGGACCCTGTGTCCGAGTCCTCGCTGTGTCCGCATCTGAGGCTCGCCGGAGCTCTGCCGGGCTGTGCTGGACTAGGGCGGCTGGGTCGACGAAAGGTGGGGCGGCCGGAGAGGGGCAGTGGCCGGTGCTGGTGCGGAAGCTCGTCGAGGCGGAGGAGGTCGACTGGGGTGGCGCTGGGAGTCGGGAGGGGCAGCCGGAGAACGACGCAGGCGGAGGGAGGAGGGAAGTAGGGTTTGGCTGGGGCGGCTAGGGTTACGGCAAGGTCGGGCAGCCGGTGGCGGAGGAGGGAAGAAATCCGGTGGCCGGGGAGTGGTTTTATAGAGAGGTGGGGGGAAGGCCAAGGGTTGTCCGGTGAGGGGAAGCCGGAGCGGAGGGGACGGCGGTTGCGGGGAGAGGAAGAGGAGTAGCTGAGGAGGCGAGGAGGCGACGGGAGGCCAGGCGGCGGCCGTTCTGGCGGCGGGGAGGTCAGGCGTCGGGGCTGCGTTTGGGGGAGATGAGGTTTCGGGTTGCGGGTGGCCGGGTCGGGTCGGGTCAGGCGGATCCGACCCGATCTGCTAGGATAGGGCACGGGTCGGGTTAATGGGTTATTGGGTCGGGTCTGGGTTGGACCCGGATCCGACCCGATAAGGAATTGGTTTAATTAATAAACTCGGTCCGGTTTGGTTCAGTTAAATAAAACCCGGTTTATTTATGGTTCAATTCGATTTAATTTTAAAATAGTTATTAGGACTTTTTAAATGCTTCCGGGGTCCAATAAATTCCCGAAAAATTACCCTAGGTCTGGTTTTCTATTTTACACCATAAAATATTATTTTTATAATATTTAAATATTATTTATTATCATTTAAAAATCCTTTAATAATTAAAACACCTTAATTTAATTACAGAAAAATCCAAGTAAATTCCAGAAAATTCCAGAAAAATTGTAAAAATCCAAATTAAAATTCTTTGAAAATCAGGGGGATTACATTACATACTGTTAATTCTGTAGAACTTCTAGGTTAGAATTTAACCATCGGTGCACAATACAAAATTTGTATGTGCCATAATTCCCAAACGAATTTGAATTCGGACGAGCCATAAATTCCAGCATGTTTTTGACGCTGAAATCTACAGGAAATCATGCATGAAAGTTGAGTTTGTGTCGGTTAACTTTTCGGTCAACAGATCGCCTCGATTTACGTGCCATGAGTCTCGAGTTGATAAAATTCAGTTCTTTGGACAAAATTTAGGAATTAACATAAAAATCAGATTATAATAAGATTAAAATACTATTTTAAGTTATTTTATTCAGAATTAAAATATATTAAAATGGAGGAACCTATTTACCCACTTTTGTAACCTAACTTGTTTAATTTATGTGACGGGTAGATCGGACGACGCATTGAGTTGGGACTTCATCCTTTTTAGACCAGGCAAGATACCTTGCCAAATTGCTTACAGTATTTTGCATGCTTAGTATATTTCTGTATATTTATTGCATTTTTGTTTATTCTTGCATGTATAGTTTTCTTTCAGTCATTACTATGTATTAGATATGTTGACACACACATGGCACTTAGTATCATAGAGGACAATCATTAGGCGTATGGGCTTTTAACCACTCTGGTAATACCGTAGTCACTAGCACGCACTATGGTGGGTCATGTCCGATGGTCGCTACCCCCGCGGTATGTCGATTGATGGAGTCCGAGGGTCGCTACCCCCGCGGTATGTCAGCTGATGATGTCCACTGACGAGCGTGAGGTTGTGAGGATTAGATCGAGTAGCCTACCCTTGCCTATACCTCAAAAAGTTGTCCTCATTTGCATTCATATAGATTATCCTGTACAGCGTACTTATCTATTTTCAAATATGATGCATGTTTACTGTATTCAAATTGGCTCGTATTTTCTGTATCTTGTTACGTCCCTCTGAGGACCTGGTATAGTGCCTCAAATTCCGATTCGACCGGAATGTGCACTATATAATTGGGCTTGTGGCTAGTCCGTCCGAGTATGCTTAGATCTTCGGCATCTTATTGCCACGGACGAAATGCGATAATCTTTTACAACTCATGGAAAGGCCTCTATTGAAACGAGTCCAATAGTTTTCGTGTTTGGTTGCTTGGTTTTCTTGATTGCCGCTTTGGGATTTGATTTGGTGTTGCTTTCGAGTTGCTTGGTTTTTGCTGCTGGTTTTATTGATTGGAGCTTGAATTTTGGGGAGTTCGGCAAGGAAGGATAGGCAAGAATTCTAACTCGGTGCTCGTGCTGTTGCAGGTCCGCGTAACTGACGTTTGATCGTCGCTAGGCGGGATTCCTTGTTTCAACAACTTTTCCCTTAACCAGTGAATCGTTTGGTCCCTTCTTTCCTACTTCTTCACGCCAACATCTCTAATGTTTCAAATGTTCACTCGATGATGCCCGGTTGGACGCCTAGGAAATGCTTAGCCACAATGCATGCCAGCCACTAAGAAAGGAACATGGGAATTGTAGACTAATTTTACTATATGCTTGCACACCTTATAATTCGAGTTGGTTGGAAAGGGAATTGGCTGTTGGTTGCGGCCTGGTGCCTCGGATAGAGTTTGGACCCATGGGATATCAAAATCGGAACACCGCATTGAGAAAATATGAACTGTTGCATAAGATATATATTGCTGCTTTACTTCATCTGTTTAATTCGATGCATTGTATGAGATATAAAATGTTTATGCATTTGCATGGTCTGGGACAACTTGTTCATAAGGTTTATCATTTCCTCGAAACGGCTTTCCGGGGCACTGGAACCGTATCGATCCGGAGGGAAATATTGATTCGTGCTAGTCACGATGCATTGCAGGACCTCCAGCAGGGCTTGCTACCCGGGCTGATAGGGCGCGCCGTTAATGCTTGGAATATGTCCTTAAGGTGTCGATCACACCAATGACCGCATAGAATAGAACACATGCTAATTTATTGTCGTGTGCAGATGGTAAGTATACTTGTGTTTCGTTGCAGGGAAGGTGTGCATCGGTTGAGTAAGCAATCGATGCACTGGTTGGATTCAATGCTATTTTCATTCCTATCAAAACATGCAACTGATATGAATTGAATTCACTTGCTTCTTTATAGAAGTCATCTTAATGCATGCTCGCCCCTAATAAGCTAGTGTCGATTTAGTCTAGTGGGTTCATCCCGCTCACCAGTACAAGTTGAGTACTGACCCACGTTGTGGGCAACTATTTCAGGCACTCAGACGGTGCAACGCTAGTGGATAGATGAAGAGGCGTTAGGAGCACCTCTATTTTGAAGTATAGTTGGAGTCAGTTCATTTTGGAGGCTTGGACTTTCAACCTATACAAGGGCGTAATGTATGGACGACGGGGACTATCTGATGGAGCGCGCCCTGCATTTTGAGTTATCTTTTCTTATGTAATTCAAGTAGCCGAGAAGGCGCATCAATGTAGACTCTATGTAAATTACTCTGAATTATCAATGAAAAAGCATGTTTCTCCCTGCACTTGTGTTCAATTATCTGTGAATGTATTTTCTAAATTGTGTTTCAAAGTGGGTTTCTATAACTGCAAGTTCTTGCCTTGTACGAGCGCAACTCCAGGCTCGTACGGCATCACGCCCCAGCGAGGACGAATCGGTTCCGTGAAGGATCCAGCGAGGACGATTGACCCTTTCGGGATCGGGGCGTGACACCTGGTCCTCTGCCAGGTGTATTTGTTCTTGAGCATTTGCAGGAGCGCAGATTTGGATGGTGACATATGATCCGAGGATGTCTTCTCTTCGAGTCCGTGATTGATAGCTGGTATTCTTATATTGTGTTTATTGTGTTGTACTCATATTGTATTTGCTCTTATATTCGAGTTGGTAGTGGATTTGTTTTCATCCAACTATCATCCTTAGATACTTCTTATTGAGATCTAGTTTCATAGATACTGGTTATTTATTTCTATATGATTTTGGTGGATGAGATTTAGATTTTACCCTGTGACTTGTATTATATTTTATACCACTTGTGGATTTGATATTCATATTACAGAGTACGTATGGATTTGGTTTCCATATATTGGAGTTGCCATATCCATACGGCTGGCATGCTTACGTGTTCCTAGTCCTACGTATTTTGGGACTGGAGCGTGACATGTTTTTGTGGTGGCCCATGCAGGTCGAGAGCATATTATCTCGGTTACATTACTGTACCGAACAAGCCTGCACCTAGGACTAGAGTATAGGATCTCATCCACAATTGACTATGATTCATCTTCCTCCTCTTTGTTCTATTCGAACAATTGTATCCTGCTTGATTCCTGTACTCCCCTAATAAGTTCCTTGAGTATATATAGCCTTCTGCTAGAATATAGGAACCCCTGTTATTAGAATGATAATTAGAGTAGCACACCTATTAAGAATACAACGATAATATAGACACACCACTAAGTTTAGAATATCTAGTGAACCCTAGAATTCCTTATCTTTAGATTGGTATACCATTACCCCTTGATGTATTAAGAAGACTTGAGAGTAGTATAGACACTACTAGAGATAGTTAGAAGTTTTACCATAATGTTTGACCCTAGTATTGAGGAACCAATGGAGAACCAATATTGAACATTAGGACTGAACCTAACCTTCATAATTGGATAGTATTGGAGAACTATAAAACTTAGATCATTGTCTTATTATTAGTAGACAGCACCTTAGGAAGCCTAGAGGAATGTAATTAACACTTTTTTCTTGATCACACCTCGAACATAGCAACTAGTATACCACTCCCCCTTAGAAAACCATGATGCTATCTAGAGCCCTATTTTAATTTCATATGTTGTTCCTTTGCGACCTTAACGTTCACTAGTTGTGCGACGACTAAAAATTACGTTCTTCTTTTCTTCCCCTTTCAACTCGTGCCATCTGACACTTCTGATTATAGACCAAGTGATTTTATTCTATTTTAGGATATATATAGCTTGCTAGGATTTTGGTTGTTACTCTTAAAATTTTGAATTATGTGATTGGTAATTAGAACTTGATAGTTTAAGTTATTATTGTAGATTATGACCTAATAATTACCCCTTAGTTTTAAGTCGCGTAACTTGTACCCCACCTCAATATAAGTTATATCCCCTTTTCCCTTGAGGCTAGTAACTCTTCTATCCTTACTGTTGACACTTGTTCTATAAGCACTATGACTAAGGCTAAGACGACCATGACCTATGTAACATAGGAGGATACCCTAATAGGTACTAAGACCCTTTCTCGTAGACCTTAACAGGAGCTTCTATGGTATCCTTAAGACAATTACAATAGTAGTTCAATTGTTATAAGTTAGGTAGTATACCTCACACCCTAGTATCACATAGTCTTTTGACCCATTATTGAAGTGTAATTGAATGACATTAATTGCATGCTAGCAAAAGACGACAGTGTTTATTCAGACGATAGAATTTAGAGGTCCTTGCCCCTATTTGGTCGACTAGCGACTTAGACAAGGAGGTTGTATGATAACTGTAGGGATTGTAGAGTCTTTTATTATTGTTGCTTAGTTGTTTTTGTTTTGTGAACTTGAATTAATTTGTAGCTTCTTTCATTATCATCTAGCGTACTTATATTTGCTGCACTACCTTGACTTATGCTGCTATTATAGCCTAGTTTTGCAAGCTTACTCTTTTATCGAGCTTGATCATGAGATATGTATTATTGGGGATGCCTACTAATACATTGTCTAATCAGAATCAGTGTATTACGGTCTGATCAACCATAGTGCGCTTGATTCGCCCTTCACAATGATGCTTTACGTGGATTGAGATAAATAGTTGACTAGTAGACACCTGTACTTGCCCTCTAGATATGTCTGAGTGTATCGTATCGGCTACATAACTGTACTAATACGAGCATGTGAATAGGAATTACCAAAATAGGACTTCAATCCACAACTGCTTTGACAATTCCTATTTGAATTCTTTAAACGCCTTGATCCCGATACTTCTATTCTATTACCTCGCCCTTGAACTCTTTATTATTGATCTCCGTCTTCCCTTATTTCGGGAAGACGAAACCTCGTGCTTGGTATAAGTTTGATACACAGAGAGTACTAGATATACCCCATAGGCCGATCACATACTTGAGGATTATTCTTTCGTAATTAAGGACATATCATATATGATATAATCGGCGTTGAAGTTTTGAGGATTGAATGACATGAGTAAATAAATTAAGGAATATTTTTCTTAAAGTATATAGCCTTCTGTGATAGATGGGTAAATTCTAAGTTGGGTAGCAGTGCATTGGCAACTCGAGAGGAATTTCTTTTAGATTGTGATCGAGTAAGATTAGATTGGGAGAGGTTCAAGCCATTTAATTTTGAGAATTTTAGAAGAATGACTGAGATGATGAGGATTAATGAATTTTAAAAATCTTGATATTGAGGACCCAATATTTATACCTTAAGTACATAATTTAAATTTTTGAGTATTGAAGGTAAAATCATCAATTTGAATTTGAAGGATAAATATAAAATTTCAGACTTGAACATTGGTGGACTGCATTTAAATTATTTTTCAATTTGATGATTTAAATTCAGAATTAAAATTTGATGGTTGAACTACCTATTTGAAATATTGAGGATGTGAATAAAATTTAAAAAGTTGAAGAATACAAAAATTTATAAGTGAAAATAGGAATAATATTGGACTCGAATTACTTCTAGAGGAGATTATGATAGTTGGAGATCGTGAGGTAAAATTTGATATGGGTTATTTAAATCTTGAAGATATTATATGGATTCAATTTAAATTTGGATATTGATGATTTGGAAAAGTGAGAAGAGATTACAATAGGTTGAATTTTGATTTGAACAATGATTATCTTAATTTTGAAATGATCGCGATAGATTTGAATATATTTTGTTATTTAAATTTTTGGAAGAGATTGCGATTGACGTACCTTATGTACGAATGTGAAGGATTTAACAAATTATGCCTTATTTTAATTTCGAGGACGAAATTATTTTAAGTTGGGTAGATTGTAAACTCCCTCACCCGAAATAGGTATTTTGTGTATATTTTATATTATTATATTTATTATAGACGTTGAATTTATTTAGAGTATTCTCTTAGTTAATTAGAAAATAAATTTTTTAGTATATTTACTTATATAAATATTTATTTAGAATTATTTTTAGGCTATTTTAGATTATTGAAATTTTTCCATAATTTTTAGTTAATTAAAAACTAGTAACACTAATTTTCTAGGACTTTGAAGAATTTATTTTATGTTCAAACTTAATTAAAAATATCCCAAACTTTTACTTTAGGTTCTAAATAATAAAATATATTTTCTAGAATTTTTTGGAAATTTTCTGATTATTTTTAGCATTTATTTTGAGTTAATTATGAAAACTGAATTAAAAACTAATTTCTGAAAAAGAAAACCCAAAAAGTAATTAATTCTGCCCAGTCAGCAAACAGGGGGCCCACCTGTCAGCCTCGCACAGTGAACAGTGCCGGGCCCGCCTGTCAGTGACTGCGGGGTGAAGCCGAGCCGAGTCAGAGTTCGACTCGGACTCAGCTGAGCCGAGCCGCGTCAGTTTCGGACCGTCCGATTTGGGCGGGGCAGCGTGGATAGCTGCCACGTGGCGCTTTCCGAGCCGCGGCTGCACTCTCTCTCCTCTATATATATATAATAGTTTAAGTTATTTTCTAGGATTTTTCTTGAGCCAATTTTTGGAGAATTGCCATCTAGGGTTCCTTCATCTTCCAGAAGCCATTGCGCATAGCTCTGGACTCCAAACGAGGCCTAGTTTCTTGCGTTAGAAAGATATTGAGGTTAGATTTCTGATTATATAAATTGTTTTTCAAAATTATTAGTATTAAATTCTGGAAAATTCGTAGAGCACAGCATGTCCGAAAATAGACATGTTTCGATGTTTTCGCAATTTCGGGAGAACCCAGAATCAGAATCATGAACCGTTTAAAGTTTCGGAAGCTAATGTCGAGATCATCGACATATATTTTTCTCAGAATTTAATGCGAAGTATTTACATACTATTAATTCTGTAGAACTTCTAGGTTAGAATTTAACCATCGGTGCACAATACAAAATTTGTATGTGCCATAATTCCCAAACGAATTTGAATTCGGACGAGCCGTAAATTCCAGCATGTTTTTGACGTTGAAATATACAGGAAATCATGCATGAAAGTTGAGTATGTGTCGATTGACTTTTCGGTCAACAGATCGCCTCGATTTGCGTGCCATGAGTCTCGAGTTGATAAAATTTAGTTCTTTGGACAAAATTTAGGAATTAACATAAAAATCAGATTATAATAAGATTAAAATACTATTTTAAGTTATTTTATTCAGAATTAAAATAGATTAAAATGGAGGAACCTATTCACCCACTTTTGTAACCTAACTTGTTTAATTTATGTGACGGGTAGATCGGACGACGCCTTGAGTTGGGACTTCATCCTTTTCAGACCAGGCAAGATACATTGCCAAATTGCTTACAGTATTTTGCATGCTTAGTATATTTTTGTATATTTATTGCATTTCTGTTTATTCTTGCATGTGTAGTTTTTTTTCAGTCATTACTATGTATTAGATATGTTGACACACACATGGCACTTAGTATCATAGAGGACAATCATTAGGCGTATGGGCTTTTAACCACTCTGGTAACACCGTAGTCACTAGTACGCACTATGGTGGGTCGTGTCCGATGGTCGCTACCCCCGCGATATGTCGATTGATGGAGTCCGAGGGTCGCTACCCCCGCGGTATGTCGGCTGATGATGTCCACTGACGAGCGTGAGGTTGTGAGGATTAGATCGAGTAGCCTACCCTTGCCCATACGTCGAAAAGTTGTCCTCATTTGCATTCATATAGATTGTCCTGTACAGCGTACTTATCTATTTTCAAATATGATACATGTTTACTGTATTCAAATTGGCTCGTATTTTCTGTATCTTGTTACGTCCCTCTGAGGACCTGGTCCTCTGCCAGGTGTATCTGTTCTTGAGCATTTGCAAGAGCGCAGATTTGGATGGTGACATGTGATCAGAGGATGGCTTCTCTTCGAGTCCGTGATTGATAGCTGGTATTCTTATATTGTGTTTATTGTGTTGTACTCATATTGTATTTGCTCTTATATTCGAGTTGGTAGTGGATTTGTTTCCATCCAACTATCATCCTTAGATACTTCTTATTGAGATCTAGTTTCATAGATACTGGTTATTTATTTCTATATGATTTTGGTGGATGAGATTTAGATTTTACCCTGTGACTTGTATTACATTTTATACCACTTGTGGATTTGATATTCATATTATAGCGTACGTATGAATTTGGTTTCCATATATTGGAGTTGCCATATCCATACGGCTGGCATGCTTACGTGTTCCTAGTCCTACGTATTTTGGGACTGGGGCGTGACAATATATATAAGAAAAAAATAAATGAAAAAGAAGAAAAAGAAAAGAAAAGAATGGAAAAGAAAAAGAGAAAGATAAAGGAAAAGGAAAAAAAAAGAGGACTTAAACACAAAAAATCCTAAAACTAAAGTCCCCCCCCCCCCGCGCTGTGCACAGAACCATTCTCACCCCGGCCCAGGGAAGCTCACCCGTGATTCCCTACCCGCCCGCGTTATCTTTCTCTCCCTCTTTCCTATATATACTTCATACCTCTTCACAAAACCCTAACCCTAACCCTAGATCTCTCCATCCCGCCGTCGACCACCTCGTCGACTCCGCTACCGCCGTCGGAGGAGCACAGCACCGTCGCCCGCCGCCGGCCGCACACCGCGTCAACACCCTGTGCCGTGACAGAAAAGTCAGCAGCGTACCCATGTTCTCACACTATTTTTTGTCACCTTGCTCGACTAAACTCGACCCCGTCTTCACCGGTACGCTCACCTATTAACCCTCTCCAATATCTGTATGTTAGTTGACCTTGAACAACGCATAAATCTAGGCGAAAACTGCGTCAAAGTTGGCAGAAAATGATAATTTCTGGGTATCACAGAAAACTGCGGTGACCACCTATGTTCCCGGATTCGTATCTCCCACCACAGAGATCCGAATCCGATTTTTCTTTTTGGTATGCATAGACCACCTGACCTAGTTTAATTTTTGTTAATTAACATTAGATTATTAACTGCTATAGGTATAATTAAATTCATTAGAAAATTCAAAAAATACACTTTTTTCATATTTCCAAAAGTTGTGAAACGGAGCGCGCCCCACCAAACGGGACCGCCCCGCCGTGTACCAATTATACCAAACGGTGCGCGCAGTGTACCCGGACACGTGAGAGTTCGCGAAAACTGATTCGGACGCGTGTGCGCGTCAGAATCAGCCCGTATCCGCGGACAAATCCCATGTCGCAACTTTTATAAAAGCTGTGCGCATTTTATGCACGCTTGTCAAATTGCGACAAAACTTGTGCCACTGGACTCGTGGTAACGTGCTGGTCCTGTGACCCAATTTTCACGCAATTCTGAGACAGTTAACCAAGTTGCCAATTGGCGGGCCCCACGGTTGACTTTTTGGACCAAATTGTGTTCGGCTCACCGGAATCCAAAATTGGACGTGCCGTTGAGTTCGTATTGACATTTAGAATTGGTTTGACCTATAATTTTGTCCCATTTAGAGACTGTTACCCTTGACACGCTTTTCGGTACAAAGTGGGCCACATGTGGACCCCGCTTTGACTCGAAATTACCGTTTTGTCCCTATGTCCAAATTGGACGAAAGGGAAGTGCTTTTTAGCTATTTTGCTTATTCTGGGAACGTTGGTGATATCTATTTCAGCATCCAGAGATATTTGTTCTGAGGCTATAGCTTCTGATCCTGTGTGCGTGACCTCGGGACATTACATTTTGCAGCTTTCTTGCCAGGCAAGATACCTTGCCAAATTGCTTACAGTATTTTGTATGCTTAGTATATTTCTGTATATTTATTGCATTCAGTTTATTCATTGCATATGCAGTTCTTTCAGTCATTACTATATATTAGATATGTTGACACACACTTGACACTTAGTATCATAAATGACAATCATTAGGCGTATGGGCTTTTAACCACTCTGGTAAACCGTAGTATATAGCTCGCACTACGGGCGTGTGTCGTGCTGGTCGCTACCCCCGCGGTATGTCAATTTCTGGAGTCTCGCTGGTCGCTACCCCCGTGGTATGTCGATTTCTGATGTCCACTGACGGGTGTGTGAGTTGTGAGGTAGATCGAGTAGCCTACCCTTGCCCATACGTCAAAAAGTTGTCCTCATTTGCATTCATATAGATTTTCTTGTACAGCGTACTTATATATTTTCAAACATTATGCATGTTTACTGTAATTCAATTAGCTTGCTTCTATGTATCTTGTTATGTCCCTCTGAGGACCTGGTCCCTTGCCAGGTATAGACGACCAGGAGTATCCGCAGGAGTACGGGCCTGGACCTGACGCATTACTTTCTGCCGAGGAGATCTTACCTTCTGAGCATCATTGATTAGCTAGCGATGGATCTTTTTAGCTGATACACTTCTGACATCATCTTATTTATATTGGAGATTTTATACTCCTCTCTCATTTTAGTTTTGGATATAGTCTTTGGCAGTAGATTTGTCTCCACCCGACTATTATTTTGGATATTTCAGACTCCTTATTCTAGTTTAGTACTTCTTTTCTATGACTTGTGTGTGGATGAGATTAGCATATATGTGACTTGTGACATTATATATACCACATGTGAATTTATATTCATTTTACAGTGCACGTGTGTATTATGGTATCCATATATTGGAGTTGCCATATACATACGGCTGGCATGCTTACGTGCTCCTAGTCCTACATATTTTGGGACTAGAACGTGACATATTTTTGTGGTGGCCCATGCAGGTCGAGTTAGCCGTTTCGGTTATGTAACTGTTCCGAGCGGGCCTGCACCTAGGATTAGAATTTTAGATCTCATCCACACTTGACTATAACTTACCTTCCTTCCAACATGTCCTACTTAAGTGCTTGCATCCTGCTTTATTCATGTACTCTTCTTAATCCTTCGTTCATCTCTTGCAGAGAGATGAATTTGCGTAACGGGCATGCCGCCACCGGGGACAACCCGTCTCCAGGGGACGACGACCAATCACCAGGAGAGACCTCAACGACTCCTCTTCTTCCGGGACCAGATGGACTGACTAGCAATCCAATTCCATCAACCCCTTCCGCGATACCTAATGGGACTTTTCCAGCTCCACTAGCACCACAGGATATCTAGTGTAAACTCCCTCGACCAGATTTCAGCATTTAATATTAAATTAGGATTATTTTTATCAAATTAGGATTTATTGCAATATTTTAATTTATTTTGCTTACATATCCTATTGATTTGTGCACATGTCCATCACACAAATAATTAGAGCATTACACTGACTGTTATCCCCAAACAAAGTTCACATACCCCTACTAGACATGCCAGATACTATTCTGAACTTTGTGCAACTCACAGATATGCTGGCATGAGTATCGTTTTAGTCGCACAAATATCGTTACAAACGTCCGTATTTATTTTCTATTTAATTTCCAGGCCTGTACCATTGTCCCTTATAATCAGAATTAGAGGCCCAACAGGAACCTGTTCTGCCCAAACAAAAATACGTTATTATTCTACTTTGAGTATACTACAATTAGTATATTTACACCGTACTAAAATTATGGCCCTACCTATTTTTAAATAATTAGTAAACACCGTGCGCATTAATTTCTAATTAATTAATACGGTGACCCGCATTACCCAAAAATTAGGCCCAGCCCCTGCCCAGGCTCACCCCCACACTCTCAAGGCCCTCACACAACATTCCCCCTCAGTTCTGTACATTTCAGCGCCCTCAGTAATAAGGTGCTTTTTCCAGACAATTGCGTAATTGTGCAATTTCTTAATTAATAGGGCTTTTGTGCAAATTAGGAATTTGCAGGATTTTATCTGCAAAACACAGTACGAGGTGTCAACCCCCCATTGGAGGGTGAACCTACACCGTCCATTTAAAAGTGGGCCCCACCATAATAAATATCTAAAATATCTAAAGATATTTTATTACAAAATTACCTAAATACCCCCCACCCTTAACCTTAATTACTAAACTACCCCTAACCCTAATTTCTATATGAACCCCCCCCCCCCACCCTCTCACCCGAACTCATCCCTCTCCCAACTCAGGCCACCACCACCACCGAGCCTTCGCCCCCTGCCTCGCCACCCCCTAGCCTCCTCTCCGGCCGTCGCAGCGCCGCCCTGGCCGCCGCAGCCGCCGCCGGCAGCCCCTGCAGCTCCAGCACCCACATCACCACCAACACCACACCCCGCCACCCGAGCCACCATAGCCACCACCCCCGCCGCCTCAGTCCACCGCCACCGCCACCAACCTCTTCGCCTCGACGTCCTCCGCCGAACCAACCCGCCACCACCGCCCCACGACCACCACAGCCACCTCCAGCTCCGCCACAGCGCCCCCGACTCCCCGACCACCAACCCGAGCCTCCCCCCCGACCTCCCAGAACTCCACCCCCCGGCCGCCTCAGACCACCGCCACCGTCCCCTTCGCCCCGACCTCCTCCGCCGCCCTGACCCCCTGCACCGCCGTCTCCGCCGCTGCAGCTGCTACAAGCTGCTGCTGCTGCTGTTGCTACTGACTGCAACTGCTGCTGCAGTCGCCGTTCCGTCCAGCCACCGCCGGAGCTCCGCCGGTCCTCCCGCCAGCGACGAGGCGTGGGTTCCCCCTCCACGTGGCAGGTATAAATACCCCCCCAGTGTACGTATATATGTATATATGTGTATATGTATATATATATCTATATATATATATATATATGTATATTTATATATATATTATTAATTATATATTTATATATTATATATTATAATTATTAATATATAAATATATACAGTATATACATAATATACTAAAATACGTATAAGTATGTCTGTATTTTTATTTTTTTTATTTTATATATATATATATATATATATATATATATATATATATATATATATATATATATATATATATATATATATATATATTATGTATTATTATATATATATATATATTATGTATTATTATATATAATTATATATATACATATTTATATACTAAATATATTATATATGTATATATGTACCTATATTATTATTATTGTATAATATATATTGTATATATATATATATATATATATATATATATATATATATATATATATATATATATATATATATATATATATATATATATATATATATATATATATATATATATATATATATATATATATATATGAATATTTATGTATTTATATATACAGTATATAATTATATTATAATATATATACCATATATATATATATATATATATATATATATATATATATATATATATATATATATATATATATATATATATATATATATATATATATATATATATATATATTATGTATACAGTATATTATTAAATATATATACTATTAAATATATATATATATATATATACTATGTATATATATATACTGTAATATATATATATATATATATATATATATATATATATCTTAATATAAATATGTATATACTATATTAAGTATATTTTTACTGTTATATATATTATATATATATAATATATGATTATTATACTACTTATATATATATATGTATATATATATATATATAAATATATTGTTATATATATATATATCTATATGCTATGTATATATATAATATATGTATATTACTATATATATATGTATTTATATTAATATATTTCTATATGTATATATGTATACTTATATATATACTAATTGCTTATATATATTATATTAGTACTATCATATGTATCTATATATATATATTTTGTTTACATATCCTGTTTAAATTAATTATTATACATATAATTAAGTATATGTATGTATATTATATATTGATATAAATATACCTATATATTTATATTATGTATTATTATATAAATATGAATATATATTATATATGTATTTATTATATACTATATAAATATTGTTTAAGGTACGCATTAATTAAATGTTAAATTCACGAGCCCTGTACCTCTTGAACAGAGTACACCTGCAACGCAGTCAGTGACCCCAGGTCACAGGACCCCTCAGACACGACTACAGAAACAGGTTTTTGGCACACCCAGCTTGAGAACGTAGGCAAGTATACCTTGCCAAGTTTTACTGTTTAATTATTAACTGTTGTATGTTACTTTCAGTAAATTTTTATATAACTGTACGTGTCTGAGATTGCCTCGGATACCGTCAACGAATACGTTGACATGTAGTGTAACTGACTTAGACTTTAGCAGACTTACCAACAGCTGTGAGGGTATCCTAATATCCTCCTAGACCCTAATACTGGTACACGCAATACAGTTGCAATTCATATTGGGATGCGAGTTTGTGTACTCGATTAGCTACCAGTGCGTGTGACGTGCATCACGGCTTAGCACGAAATCAGGAATACTCAGGAAAGTTATGATTTGGCATATAGCTACATTGGACGGAGAAGACAACTAGTAGGTGTATGGGACACCCACCTCTGTGAATGTTATACCTTCGGATACCATGCTCCTCGGAGATGGCCAATTACAGAGTGTCCATGTGTCTGGGGGCATATGTGTCATATATTAGCCAGTCACGACGATTGGTGAATTAAGTCAGCATATGTCTAGCCTACACTTTTCCATATGTACTATAAGGTCTTTAAATTGCATTCACTTAGATGGTTATCTCCCCCTTTATTTATTCAGTATTTACATATGGCATATTATTATATATCTTGTTATTTCCCACTGAGGACCTGGTTCTCTTCCAGATTTAGATGAGGCGTACTACCCCACAGTGTACGGACCCGGACAGGAGACTAGATATGCCACTGAGGAGGAGTTAGAAGAGCTGCCATCAGAGTCTGTCTGATCCTTAGTAGAGAGTGTACCTGGAGCTGGAGCACCTTCTCCCTGATCTTTAGTAGCTTGTTCACCTGGAGATGAGCTACCTGCCTAGATAGACGATGCTCTAGTCTATCTTATTTCAGCACTTTTATTATATTTTGTAGTAGGTTTGTTCCCACCAGACTTATCTGATTTGTATTATGACATTTCAGACATCAGCACTTATATATATTTCAGCACTTCCTTCAGCATACTTGATATTTTGTGGATGAGATTAGACTCTACCTGTATTAACTTGTTAGTATTTTAGGAGAGCATAGCATGTCTCTTTAGGTCCATTAAATTGGGTAATCCCTTAGTGACATGTCAGCTGGCCAATGCCACGTGGCCTGGTTCCTTATTTTTGGGACTGGGGCGTGACATGGTTTTAGTGGTGGCCTATGCAGGTCTAGTTAATTGCTAGTGGTATGATTACATGCCCAGCAAGCCTGCTATAGGATAGGAATACTAGGTATCATCCACACTGACTTTATCCTTGAATTTTTGTATCCTGCTTGATTATTATATTATTATTTCCTTCGTGCTTTTCTAATTATTCTATCTTCTTCAGAAATATGGACATACCCAGTGGACACGCGACTGATGGGGTTGACCAAGCAACAGAACCCCAACCACCCCGAGAGACCAATCCCCGAGAAGGATGCTGGTCTATCCGACGACCCCGTACATTCACCAGAATCCTACCCAGGAAGCCACACCAGCCCAGCAAGAAGGGCAAACTTCCCAGGCACCGACACCGCAGGCAGAGACACCTTTGCCTCCACCTCCATCCCTTCCAGACTTGATACCACAACTTGAGGGACAACCTCAAATGTTCCAATTTCTCCAAGCCATGTTGCAGGCACAGTGGCAACAAACGGAGACCCTGAGGCAGAGCTTGATGACGGCTCTGGAAAGAACAACTGCCCCGGCACCAGCACCTGTCCAACCAGCTGGCACTGTCCGAGGCTTTCGCTAGATGGGCCCGAGAACCTTTTCTGGCAGCGAAACTCCGGAGGAGATCTCAGATTGGATCTCCAACACGAAAATGCTGCTGGAAGGTTCACAGCTACAACCAGACTTATGGATGACCGCCGTGAGGGCCCAACTCTTAGGCAACACCCATCACTGGTGGGATTCCATAGAGCGCAGCGTCGGCAAAACCCAGACTTGGGAACAATTCTTGGAGTACTTCAATGCAAAGTACTTTCCTGCCACGGTCAGAAATGCCCTGTACTCCCAGTTCCTACACCTGGAATAAGGGAATATGACCGTCGACGCCTATGACGCAGAGTTCAGTCGACTGAGTCGATTCGGTGCTATCCTGATACCGAATGAGCTGGAGAAGGCCATGAGGTTCCATCACGGCCTTACCTTTGAGCTCCAAAGGTATACTACGACGCAGTCGAGGATCTCCTACGAGGAGGTTCTTTCAGAGGCGAGGATACAAGAAGCCATTGGCCGAGGAGCAAGGCGCTCTAACCCAACTATACCGGCCAAAAACCAGCCCGGAGCAGGAGGACCAATCCGTCGCCCGGGAAACCAGACACAGCAGAAGACGGGACCCTATCAACACAAGGAGCTTCCGACTTGTCACCATTGTGGCAAGAAGGGACATTATGTCCGAGACTGCAGAAAGAAGCAGGGACTATGCCTGATATGTGGAGCCAGTCAACATATGGCCAGATACTTCCCACAACACAGAGATGCAGCACCCCAGAAAGGGCAAAGACCAGGAGCACCCGCCCAGAAGATGCTACCCTCAACTGGAGGTCAATATCCCTCAACATCTGGAGGATTTCAGAGAGGACCTCCCCTGGCCACTCAGGAGAACCAATTCAACAAGGCCAGACAGCAGTCCGGAGGACAAAGGCATGGACAGGCCTTTGCTTTAGCTGCAGTTGCAGAAGAGCCGGAAGGTGAAACTATTACAGGTACCATTTTAGTTATATCATTACCTGCAACTGCATTATTTGATTCTGGAGCTACACTATCTTTCATATCTAGTAGTTTCGTAGCCATGCACAAACTAGCCACTTCCCCATTGCCTAAATGCTAGAAAATTCTTACCGGAGGAGGCATCGTACCGGTTACCAGCACTATTAAAACGTGCTCGGTAGTCGTATGTAGTAGAGAGCTGAGAGCGTAATTTTTGGTACTCCCAATGCCAAACTTCGACGTTGTTTTAGGCATGGACTGGTTAAGCCAGTATAATGCTATACTAGACTGCGGGAAGGGAAGCGTCATATTTAGACCACCAGGTCACCCGGAGTTCGAATACATACGAGGCACCATCGAGCAAGGAGTAGGCCAGACACCCAGAGCTTACATGGCGATGGAGACAGCACCCCCAACAATTGTAGCAGAGTTCGAAGATGTATTTCCGGAGGGAGTTGCCAGGTCTACCGCCTGACAGAGAAGTGGAGTTCACTATAGAGTTGGTGCCAGGAGTTGCACCAGTATCCTCAAATGTGTACCGGCTGACAAAGAAGGAGCTAGACGAGTTAAAGTTGCAAGTAGAAGAACTACAGATCAAGGAATTTGTTCGTCCTAGTGCATCACCCTGAGGAGCATCAGTGTTGTTTGTACCAAAGAAGGACGGAACATACCGGATATGTATTAATTACAGAGCCCTTAATGCTTTGACAATCAAAAATAAGTACCCCATGCCGCAGATTGATGATCTGTTCGACCAACTGACAGGAGCGATGGTATTCTCAAAGATCGATTTGAGATCAGGCTATCATCAGGTAAAAGTACGAAGAGAAGACATTCCAAAGACAGCATTCAGGACTCGTTATGGTCACTACGAGTTCCTGGTGATGCCTTTTGGACTGACAAATGCACCTGCCGTATTTATGAACCTGATGTTTGTAGTGGAAAACGAAAGAATGAAAATGTATTCAAGATAGGGTTTACACGAAACCCGCCTTCTTTGGTTTACAAACAAACTTGTACAATTTGATCCTATACGAGGATGTGGGAGTACAATTTATTTAATCTGGGTAAATATTGCTATAGGTGTCTGATCTGCAGTCGATCACTTTAGCCCTTGGACTACACGATGATGAAGAAGTGCCGTAGAAGACAGGAAGCAGCTTCGAAGGTTGCAGAAGAGGGTGGATGCACGATGCCAAAGTCGTCGATCCCTACTCTTTGCCTGAGCTCCGGATTCTTCTCTCTCTCTCTCTCTCTCTCTCTCTCTCTATTGACCTCTGGTTCGATCTTTCTTGGAAGTTCAACCTTGGATCTGATATTGGTTTTCTTGACCAATTTTCCGACCTTGTCCTCTGTTGATAGAGGTCTCTATTTATAGAGTTTTAGTGACAGTGACCACTCCGTCGGTATAGAAACCGAGGAGTGAAAAGTACAGCACCCTTTTACACAACGGTTAAAATAACCAATGCCTGCGTATAGATGATCCTTTGAATTAGCGTGTGATGCGGGTCCAACTAAGAGACAAAACGCGTATAATCGCTACGAAGATCACGACGTAGGAGCCACGTAGGTAGGTATCCCTCGTGTAGAAGAGGTGGACGTAGAAGCTAATGTCTGTCACCATGGCGTAGAAGCTAAGTAGGCATAGAAGCCGAAATAGGCGTAGAAGCCGAGCGGTCATAGAGGCCGAGTGGGCGTAGAAGCCGAGTGGTCGTAGAGGCCGAGTGGGCGTAGAAGCCAAATGGGCGTATAAGCCGAGTGAGCACAGGAGCTGAATGGGCATAGAAGTCGCTGCGTACCGTGCCAGAGTGCTGATGTGGACGTCTTAGCCGGAATTACGGCTTTTGAAGGTATAATCAAATCTCTTGCATTAAATGCCGAGATTTGCCACCATCCTGTGCATTAAATGCTGAGGCATGTTTTTGAAGGTCTGCAGCCCTTCTGTGCATCAGTCGCAGAGACGTGTCTCGAGAAACTGTCACCGCTCTGTGCATTAGACGTAGAGACGTGCCTCGAGCAACTATCATCGCTCTGTGCATTGGACGTAGAGACGTGCCTCGAGCCCCGTACGGGGTGCAGCTTTCGATGTGGCAGGCAGTTTGTCTACTGCAGAGCGTAAACAGCTCATGTCTGCCTGTGTAAAATAAGGCAGCGTATCCCTTCGTGCACGTAAAAGTAGTTTACGCAAAGGAGATGGCGGTAAATGACAGCCTGGGTCGTAGTGCTGTGCCATCATTATAGCCATTGTCTGGGTAGTCGAGCGGTATCCCTTTGTCAGAAGTCCAGACGTCAGGTTCATTGCAGGATCTGACAGGTTCATTGCAGGATCTGACAGGTTCACTTCGGAGAATACGAAGCGTCTCTCGTACACTTCAATGTTGCGTTTGATAGAGGATGGGTTTTACGCCCAGGAGTCGATGAAGCACCATGTTTACGCTGAAGCGGCTTGGACGTACTGCCTTACGCGGATGGTCCTTTGAGCTTTTAATATTTCATGCTGTGTTTAGCGGAAAAAGCTCTGTTGCACGTTTGATGGCTCTGAAGGCCTCTGTTTACGCTACTCTGCATCAATATGCTGCGTAGAGCTTCCCAGCGTATTTTTCATGCTTCTACAAGACCCCCTTCAAAGCTTTTAAATTCCTCGGAATTTGAAACGCTTTGAATGAAGCATGAACCGCTCCTCGTAACTCGAACCGCGTAGGTCCAGTCTTTTACGCATAGCGAATAGTCCATAGAACGCTGTTGAGCATTTTGAACATTTAGACCTGTCCTGCTGCTAGGACTGAGGAACCGCGTAGAATTCTGAATTGCTGCTTCTGATGAACAGAATTTCTTTGTTCAGATATCATCTTCAAGAATGATTTCTCGAAAATCCCTTGGAACAGGGTCGAGAAATGGCTGTCGAACTGAGTTGCCATCTCGATAGATGAAATATTCGGACTGGAGTCTGGATGAACCTCCAATTGACCCGAGAAGAGTAATTTCTCAATGTTTAAACTCTGTATATTTCGGATACTTGGGATATTTTGAGGTCAAGAAGGAGTATCTTCTGTGTGAACTCATGTAATCGACCGCCTTGAGAACTGTTCGGATATGCGGAAAGTCAGAGATCCGTAGTGTAGATGAGCTGAAAATCCTGAGTTCGTAGCCTATTGAGCGTAGAAAGCCACCGAGCGTGAAATCGTAGATTTGTAGCTTCTGAGCGTGAAGTCGTAGGTTTGTAGCCTCTCGAGCATAAAAGCTACCGAGCACAAAGGCATCCGGGCGTAAAACTATAGACTGATAGCTTGCGAGCGTAAAACCGTAGATCCGTAGCTGTCGAGTGTAGAAAGCTCCTTAGCGTAGAACTGTAGATTTGTAGCCTGTGAAAAAGAGATCTTTCGAGCGTAAGGTTGCGGATCTGTTGCCTCCGAGCGTAAACTAAACGCCACCGAGCGTGAGATCATTGATTTGGTATCTGCTGAGCGTAAAGTCGTAGGTTTGTAGCCTCTCGAGCATAAAAGCTACCGAGCACAAAGGCATCCGGGCATAAAACCATAGATTTATAGCTTGCGAGCGTAAAACCGTAGATCTGTTGCTGTCGAGCGTAGAAAGCTCCTTAGCATAGGAACCGCTGACCTACTTTTGCACGAAAAACTCTTCAAATTTGCTGACTGTCCGCCTTTCGAGAGTAGTGGGCTGACGTAGTACCCAATCATAACCAAATATTAATTATGAGATTTGGTTGGGGTTTCGAGGAGCCCGTCCGAGGATTCGAGGAGTCGACCTGAACTCTATATATATCCCAAGCTTTTGAGAGAAAAACTTTTCATCCGTCTTCTGCGAAAGAGAGCCTTCGACTGTTTGAGTTTTTTCCCTCGTTCTTCTCCGAGATTTCAAAGTTTCCAGTAATGGCCCCGAAACAATCCTCCTCCACTAAGGGAAAGAAGGTTGACTCTTCTTCTCGTTCTTCTGCTCAGAGGTAATATGGACATGGCAGTTTTTGTGGACTCAACACCACTGGCGTACTTAGAGTTAAGTATGGGTGTTAAGTTGAGATGACAACCAATATTAGAGGTAATATGAACATGATAATCGGTAGCCAAAACCAAGAAGGTTTGTTCAGAGGTAATATGAACATGACAAACTTTCTGAATCTGCTCAGAGGTAATATGGACATGGCAGTTTTTGTGGACCTAACACCACTGGCGTACTTAGAGTTAAGTACGGACGCTAAGTTGAGATGACAACCGATATTAGAGGTAATATGAACATGATAATCGGTAGCCAAAATCAAAAAGATTTGTTCAGAGGTAATATGAACATGACAAACTTCTGGGATGCCATTTCATCGGGGATGGAGGTGCATATCTGCTCAGAGGTAATATGGACATGGCAGTTTTTATGGACTCAATACCACTGGCGTACTTAGAGTTAAGTACAGGTGTTAAGTTGAGATAACAACCGATATTAGAGGTAATATGAACATGATAATCGGTAGCCAAAACCAAGAAAGTTTGTTCAGAGGTAATATGAATATGACAAACTTCTGGGATGCAATTCCATCGGGGATGGAGGTGCATATCTGCTCAGAGGTAATATGGACATGGCAGTTTTTGTGGACTCAACACCACTGGCGTACTTAGAGTTAAGTACGGGTGTTAAGTTGAGATGACAACCGATATTAGAGGTAATATGAACATGATAATCGATAGCCAAAACCAAGAAGGTTTGTTCAGAGGTAATATGAACATGACAAACTTCTGGGATGCAATTCCATCGGGGATGGAGGTGCATATCTGCTCAGAGGTAATATGGACATGGCAGTTTTTGTGGACTCAACACCACTGACGTACTTAGAGTTAAGTATGGGTGTTAAGTTGAGATGACAACCGATATTAGAGGTAATATGAACATGATAATCGGTAGCCAAAACCAAGAAGGTTTGTTCAGAGGTAATATGAACATGACAAACTTCTGGGATGCAATTCCATCGGGGATGGAGGTACACGTCTGCTCAGAGGTAATATGGATATGGCAGTTTTTTGTGGACTTAACACTACTGGCGTACTTATGACTAAGTACGGGTGTTAAGTGTAGATGGCGACCTATATCAGAAGATAGTGGATAGCCGAAAGTTTATTCAGAGGTAATATAAACATGACAAACTCTTGATCGTGACTCCTTTGGAGATGGAGGTACACGTCTGCTCAGAGGTGGTATGGACATGGCAGTTTTTTGTGGACTTAACACTACTGGCGTACTTATGATTAAGTACGGGTGTTAAGTGTAGATGGCAACCTACATCAGAAGATAGTGGATAGCCGAAAGTTTATTCAGAGGTAATATGAACATGACAAACTTTTGATTGGGACTCCTTTACTATAGAGTGATTTTCTTTTCTGAAGGATCCATTGGGAAAACCTTTTAGGGACCCATCATCTCGTATTTTTCTGTAGTGATCGTTCCCTCGCTGGCTTGAAGGCCGAGAAGTTGAGTACTCCGCCGCTTGCTTTCCCTTGCATAGATTGTCACGCCCCAGTTCCAAAATGTCAGAAACTAGGCCACGTGTCACTGGCCAGCTGACACATCACTATGGGCTTAATCCACTTTGATGGACCCAAAGGGACGTGCTACGCTGTCCTAAAATACTATAAGTATATAACAGGTAAAACTATCTCATCCACAACAATATGTCAGAAAAACAAGTGCTGAAATATATATAAAACTGAGTCTGATACAGTACACAACTGGTGAGAATACAAGTCTACTACAGATGAAATGATAATAGCGTAGAAAAATCAGATAGACTAAGCAGTGTCTATCTGAGCAAAACATCTCCATCTCCTGGTGGTAGGCCTCTAGGGTCAAGCATACTCTGAGGGCGTCTCCTCGAGCTCCTCCTCAGTAGCACATCTGGCCTCCTGATCAGGGCCGTACACAGTGGGATAGAAAGCCTCGTCTAGATCTGGCAGGGAACCAGGTCCTCAGTGGGACGTAACAAGATACAGGAAATGACATGCCATGTATGTAAATACTGAATAAAGAAAATAAATACAGGGTGCTAACCATACTAAGTGAAAATGCAAGTAAAGATCCAGTAGTACGCATGGGAATGTGTGGCTAGACATACGCTGACATAATTCACCAATCGTGGCGACTGGCTAGTATATGTGTCGTATGCCCCCTAACTCAAGGGCACTCTGCAATCGACCATCACTGGTACGAAGGTATAAAACATTATTGGAGGGGGTGTCCCATACGTCTACTAGTTATCTTCCCCATCCCAATGAAACTAAATGTCAAGTCGTACATTTCCTGAGTTATTATAATCCGTGATGCGGGTCACACGTACTGGTAGCTAATCACATACGCAGCTCGCATCCATATATGTAATGCAACCATGTTGCGTGTTCCTGTGATAGGGTCTAGGAGAATATTAGGATATTCTCTCAGTTGTTGGTGAGTCTGTAATATCGTGTCAACATAACAGTTGACTGTACCCAAGGCAGTCTCAGGTAATCATGGTATATAAATTTCAGAACAAAGTAGATATCAATAATTTAAATTAAACAATAACTTGGCAAGGTATACTTGCCTACTCCCTGATAGTGTTGAAACCCTGATTTTACTGTCAGTTGTGAAGGTGTTGGTGACAGGGGATCACTGGCTGTGATGAAGTTGGTTTCTGTTAAAACAGATAGGTTCGTGAATATCATAGCTGTAATATAAAGCATATATATATACACATATATAATATAGATATATATATAGTAGGTATATATATAGATATAACAGTATATATAGTATATAAAGAACAGATAAAAGCAGGCATAAATATATAGTAGCAGGGTATATCCACTGCTATAGATAATATAGTATTTATCAGGGTGTATCCTCTGATTTATATAATATAATAATATAGTAGTCAGGGTATATCCACTGAAATATATATATAATAATAAATAGTAATATTCAGGGTATATCCACTGATGTAAATTGAAATGACAGGGCAGAATTTAAATACGTATATAGATATTTATATATAAATATATAAGGAATAAAAAACAATGCAGGAATACACATATATATAGGTACTGTATTATCCAGTACAATATATTATATATAGTATAAATAATATAATGATATTGCAGAAATGTAAATTTACATACCTATAATAAGCTGTATTATCCAGCTGGATATTAATATATACATATATAGATAATATATATATATATATATATATATATATATATATAGATATATATATATAATAGATGCAGAAAATTAAATGCAGAAAAATAAATAAAAGGAAAATGCAGAGTATACAAATATGTTATATATATATATAATATAACATATAGTATACATATTATAAATATATGTACATATATATATATACTATAGATATATATATATGTAATTACATAATAGTATATAGTAAATATACATATACATATACATATATACATATATGTATATAATGATAGGTATATATACATATATTTATTATATGTATAATACTAGTATATACAGTATTATTATACTGTATAATAGCTTTATATATTATATTTATATATAATAGAATAATATATACATATAAATACACATATATACATTTAATTATACATATAGATATATACATATATATATACATATATATACATATACATATACATATACAAATATATATATAAATACATATATATTAGGTATTAGGAATATACCTACTGACAGGTGGGCCCTAGGGGTCGTCGACGGCGGGTGGACGGCGGCGGAGCTGGCCGGAGGCGGCCGGAGGAAGGAGAACAGCAACAACAGCTGTTAGCAGCAGCAGCAGCAACAGTGGAGTGCGGGGGCTGCCGGCGGCTGAGGAGCGGCGGGGGTGGCCGGGCAAGTGGTGGGTTCGGCAGAGGGGAGGACGGCGGTCAGTTTGGTGATGGTGGCGGAGCTCCACGACGGTGGTGGTGGCGGCTAGGGGCGTCGGGGATGAAGGTGGCAGCAGCTCGGGTTAGGGGGTGGTGGCTGCTGCGGGGGCTAGGGCGGCCGGAGGCGGTGTCGTGGGGAGGCGAGGTGGTGGTGGTAGGTAGGGGAGGTCGGGGCGAAGCGAGTGGGGGTGGTGGTGGCGGAGCACGGTGGCCGGAGGCGGCGGGGGAGGCGGCTCGGGTGGTGGTGGCTGTGGGTAGCAGTGAGGGAGTGGGGTGTTTGTGGAGGCTGTGGCCGGCGGAGGAGGGTGGCTCAGGCGGCGGGGCTTGGCCGGAGGGAAGAGGGGAGGGTGGCGAAGGGTTGGCCGGAGTTTGGCCGGAGGCGGTGGTCGGAGACGGCGGCTGTGAGGGTTTGAAGAGTGGGGGGGTCGGGTTTATATAGGTTTAGGGCCAATGGCAATTTTGTAAATAAGGTAAAGTTTGAGGGTATTTTGGTAAATCTGGATTTTTGGGATATTTTCAGCAGATTTTTCTGGAAGTTATGGGTGGGTCCCACTCACCTATGGTCTAGCCAATAGGATTTGGCCACCTAGCATGCAATTTTGCATATAAACCCCTAACTTTTCAATAATTGCATAAAAGCATAAAATTTGTATTTTGCGTAATTTCGCAATTTACCAAATTTCAAATACTGATTTGTACAAAAAATGAGGGAAATAGCTGGGGAAAATGTTTTGGACAGTGTGGGGTGAGTCTGGGCAGGGGCAGGGTTTGATTCTGCAGGTGATACGGTCATCGTATTTATTATTTAATAAATACTGTGCACGGTGTTCACTATTTATTCTGAGGCTGTTAGGGTCATAATTTTTCTACGGTGTCAATACGATAATTGAAGTATAATTAGAATAGAATATTATCGTATTTTTGGTTGGGCAAAACAGGTGTCTATTGGTCCTCAAATCACTAGGGGTACATAGATGGATAAAGAGCAGAATTTTAAATAGGAAATAAATAAAACGAAGCACCAAACAAGTTTTCTGGAAGTTGCTAAAAATACAGAAAGTGTAGTCTAACAAGTCTAGGGCAGGTATGTGAAATTTGTTTAGGTTTTACAGCTAGTGAAATGTCCTAATCAATTGTATAATGAACAGGTGCACAATCAATAGAATATATAATAAATAAAAATTTTAAAAAGTTGCTATAATTCTGATTAGTCTAAAAATAATCCTAAATTACTGAAATCTGGTCGAGGAAGTTTACAATCTACCCTCCTTAGAATATTTCATCCTCGAAATAAAGACAAACATATAATGAGAATGAAAAATTAATTAAGGACATATGATGATTAAGAAAGATTGAATTTAAAATATTGGACATACCCTGGTTTGGAAATAGGTGAGGATAACGCTGTCGAATATCCTCTTCCCGTTCCCAGGTGGATTCACCTGGTGCATGATGTCTCCATGCAACACGAACAAGAGGAATAGTCTGACCTCGCAGCACTTTCTCGCTACGGTCTAGGATCTCTACAGGCTCCTCCTGGTACGATAAGCTCGGTCCGATAGTGATCTCTGAGTAGTCCAGCACATGACTCGGGTCTGGAATGTACCTCCTCAGCTGAGATACGTGGAAGACGTCATGTACTCCTTCCAAGGTCTGAGGTAGAGCTAGCCTGTAAGCAACTTCTCCGACGCGATCTAGCACATCGAAGGGTCCAATGTACCTTGGACTTAGCTTCCCTCTTCCTCCAAATCTGATAGTTCCTCTGGTAGGTGAGATTTTTAAGAACACATGCTCTCCTACTTGGAACTCTAGAGGTCTACGATGAATGTTGGCCCAGTGCTTCTGTCTGTCTTGTGCAGCTCGTAGGTGTCCCTGGATCTTCTTTACTTTCTCCACCGTACGAATAATCAGTTCTGGCCCCAGAATCTGTCTCTCGCCTACATCACTCCAACATACTGGGGAACGGCATTTCCTTCCATACATAGCTTCAAAGGGAGCCATTTGGATGCTCGCTTGATAGCTGTTGTTGTAGGAAAATTCCACTAGATGTAAGTGATCTTCCCAGGATCCGCTGAAATCAAGCATACAGGCTCTCAGCATATCCTCTAAGGTCTGGATGGTGCGCTCTGACTGGCCATCTGTCTGAGGATGATACGAGGTGCTGAACTTGAGGCGGGTACCAAGACTCTCTTGCATACTTCGCCAAAAGTAAGATGTAAATCTTGTATCCCTGTCAGATATTATACTGACTGGTACTCCATGCAGACGTACTATCTCCTTCATGTACATATCTGCCAAGACTTCTGTAGATTGCCCGACTCTGAAAGGTAGGAAATGAGCAGCCTTAGTGAGTCTGTCTACAATTACCCAGACAGCATTACGACCACTAGGACTTCTTGGGAAGCCCGTAACAAAGTCCATCGTAATGTGTTTCCATTTCCATTCAGGTATTGGGAGGGGTTGAAGTAGACCGGCAGATCTTTGATGCTCAGCCTTGACTTGCTGACACACCAGGCATTTAGCCACAAAGCGTGCTATCTCCCGCTTCATTCCATGCCACCAGTTGTAGAAGCATGAAAAATACGATGGCGAAAGCTACGTGGCGTATTGATACAGAGCGGCACAAACAAAGGCCTTCAGTGCCATCAAGCGTAAGAGCTCAAGGGTGCAGCGCGTCCAAAACCGCTTCGGCGTAGACGGGACCCCCCCCATCGCCTCCAGGGCATAAAAACTCAGCCGCTCTCAAAGCAGCATTAAAATAGCGTACGAGGAACGCTTCGTCTTCCCCGAAATGAACCTGTCAAGTCACGCAGTGAACCTGGCCTCTGACTCCTGACAAAAAGTGCTGTACGGCGACCCAGACGACGGCTGGAAACAGGCACAGACCCCTCAGGACGCACACCACAGTATGATGGCGGATCCCTGTATTTAATGCAGAGGATTGGGTTAAGATACCACCGAACCGTCGTTTACTGACGTCCCCTCAGCATAAACCGCTCTTTTGCGTACAGAGGGATACGCTGCATTATTTTACACAGGCAGGCATAAGCCGGTTTATGCTCCGCAGTAGACAAACCGCCTGCCACGTCAAAAGCTGCACATCGTACGGGGCTCGAGGCACGTCTCTACGTCTAATTGCACGAAGCGGTGACAGGTTCAGTCAAGGCACGTCTCTGCAACGGATGCACAGAAGGGCTGCAGACCTTCGAAACACGTCTTCGCATTTAATGCACAGGATGATGGCAAATCTCTGTAGAAGATTTGATTACATCTTCGAAAGCCGTGATTCCGGCTAAGACGTCCCCGTCAGCACTCGGGCACGGTACGCAGCGGCTTCTACGCCCATTCAAGACCTGTGCCCCTTCGGCTCTCAACGCCTCTCCGGCTCCTACGCCTATCCGGCTTCAACGCCTCTCCGGCTCCTACGCCTATCCGGCTTCAACGCCTCTCCGGCTCCTACGCCTACCCGGCTTCAACGCCTCTCCGGCTTCTATGCCTATCCGGCTTCTATGCCTATCCGGCTTCTACGCCTATTCGGCTTCTATGCCTATCTGGCCTTTGTGCCAGGGTGACAGTCATTTGGCTTCTAAGCCAACCGTTTCTACACACGGGATACCTACCTGCGTGGCTCTTACGCCGTGATCTTCGTAGCAATAGTACATGTTGTGTTCCCTTAGTTGGACCCGCATCATACGTTCATTCAAAAGATCATCCATACGCAGGCATTGGTTACTTTAACCGTTGTGTAAAAGGGTGTTGTACTTCCCACTCCTCGGTTTTTACACCGACGGAGTGGTCACTGTCACCAAAACTCTATAAATAGAGACCCCTATCAATGGGGAAAAGGGCGAAGAAAGAATTATCATCCAGGAGAAAGAATTATCATCCAGGAGAGAATTATCGTCCAAGGAGAGAGAGAGAGAGAAAGAGAGAGGGAGAGAGAGAGAGAGAGAGAGAGAGAGAGAGAGAGCCCGGAGAGCAGGCAAAGAGCAGGGATCGACGACCTTGGCCTCGTGCGTCCAACCTCTTCTGCAACCTTCGAAGCTGCTACCTGTCTTCCACGGCACTTCTTCAACATCGTGTGGTCCAAGGGCTAAAGTGATCGACCGCAGATCAGACACCTATAGCAATTTATACCCAGATTAAATAAATTATACTCCCACATCCTCGTATAGGATTACATTGTACAAGTTTGTTTGTAAACAGAAGGGCGCGGGTTTCGCATAAACTCCGTCATTGAAATACAATTTCACTCCTTTCGTTTAATACCACAAATAAGATGGCGACTCTGCTGGGGACATCTTTCTCTTCTGACGAGGAAGTAATTGCTCAACACGATACGGTATCCGTGGGAACCGTGAAGAAGACGCTGGTCGTTCATTTCGACCAGTCAGCCTACGAAGACATGCTTCGAGCCGGGGGTAGCTCTCGCCCTCTCTCCGTCCAGGACAACAGGAAGCTGCGCAATATGTGGATGCCCAAGACATCCTCTACTATTCCTGTGGACTCTCCGATCTCTCCGATCTCTTCGGCCAACGAGGTTGTAGCGACGCTCCCTCCGTGCCCCGCACGTAAAATTCAGTCTCCCGCTACGCGCGGTACAGACAAAACTTCAGGCGAAGCCTTAGCGCTAACCCCGAAGAATCCACTGCGCTTTACGCGTAGGAAACAGTCTCCCGCTACGCGCGGTAAAGACAAAACTTCGGGCGAAGCCTCAGCGCTAACCCAGAAGCCTTCACTGTGCTTTACGCGTAGAAATCTGTCTCCCGCTCCGCGCGGTACAGACAGAACTTCCGATGGTGCCTCGGCGCCAAGACGGAAGAACAGATCTCGCTCCACGCGCAAGACATCATCTGACCTCTACGGTAAACCAGATGAGCGCTGTGAACTCCGCGAAGGAAAGCAAGCGGCAGGCCACTTAACCTCTCGGCCTCCACGCCAGCGAAGGAACAGAATGCCTACCCTCCAAATTACGCAAGAAAACGGCAGCCGACTGAGGATCTCTCCAGCTTTACGCCAGTCTGAGCGAATCTCCGAATCACGCCAGGGAAAGCCCTTCGGCGTGAAACAAGTCCAGGTTGCGGGAGGACGTCCCCCCAGAGGATTGTCCGCCACCCAGACTGCCAGCCTGTTATACACAGGTGGCATGGCAAGAACCTTGGCGTCCGACCCCCGCGTGTCCGCAGATGGAAACGAAAGGGACAGGTCACCGTCAACTCCTCCTGACCTACGTACACGTCTGATCCAGTGGCGCAAAAACGGGAGTCATGAACAGGATCCAGAGCCCCTAGGCGGCGGACGGAGAGAGATCGTGTGGGAGGACGCATCGCCACCCAATGTCATTACGATGTATGAACCGTACGGGAACTTTATTGTCCCCCCAACTCATGACTACCGGCGTCCAATAGTCTTCATCCGCAGACAGAGCGGTCCGATGGTACAAGAAGATTTCCGGGAGTCTAAAGAAGGAAAAATGCAAATCCACAGGTATAGCTCTCAAGCGCTTAAGATCATGCAGAATATGGGCTACAATCTGAAGCGGAACCAAGGTCTCAACAATGGGAGGGGCAGGCGTACGCCGCTGCTCGGCAACTCTTGCTACCGACAAACCCGCTTCGGGTTAGGATATCCGACCTCCCTTGCGGCTTCTGAAGACGTCGTTGCCTCTCCTCAAAGCGGCTCAACGTCCTCCGACTCGTCCAACGATCTCGGACAAACATTCTCGATGAATATGGCGTCGACAGATCCCTTAGAGGCAAGCGAACAAGAATCTGAGTTGTTCGAAAATGACGCTTGGGCTCAACACATGGATACGCAGTGGGAATTTTGCTTCGAGCAAAGGGAACCTCCCACTAAAGACGAAGTTGTCCAAATCGACGTTGGGGGTGAACTCTCACCAAAGCCAATATTTATCAGTAACTATCTTTCCCCAGCTGAAAGGGAAGAAATCATCCAACTGATAAAAGAATACGTCGACGTCTTCGCGTGGAATTATGAGGATATGCCAGGCCTCGATCCGAAGGTGGCTACTCACAAGCTCAACATTTTGACCGACTCAAGGCCTGTCAAGCAGCACCAACGCCGGTTCCGCCCGGATATGATGGACGCCATTGAAGCTGAAGTCAAGAAGTTGATAGCCTGCGGCTTCATCCGTGAAGAGCAACATCCCGACTGGGTCGCCAATGTTGTCCCAGTCATGAAAAAGAATGGGAAGGTGCGTATCTGCATCGATTACCGGGATCTAAATGCGGCCTGTCCCAAAGATGAATTCCCTCTTTCTATCACCGACATCATGATCGACAACACCTGCGGTTTCGAATGCATGTCTTTCATGGGCGGGTTCTCGGGATACAATCAGATCAAGATACATCCTGAAGACGAGAAGCACACTGCTTTCCGGACACCACTGGGGGTATATTGCTATACGGTCATGCCCTTCGGATTGAAGAATGCCGGGGCTACATACCAACGGGCCATGAGTAACATATTCCATGAGCATTTACGCAAAACAGTGGAATGTTACGTAGACGACATAGCCGTCAAGAGCCGCCTCAAAGGTGATCACCTCCAAGACTTGAGGACGGTGTTCGAGCTAATGCGTCGCCATCAACTCAAGATAAACCCTACGAAATCATTTCTAGGTGTATCTAGTGGCAAGTTCCTGGGATTTGTCATCACCACCAAAGGCATCCAGGTGGACCCTGACAAAGTCCAGGCAATCGTAGAAATGCGACCACCCCGTAATCTGAGGGAACTCCGGGGATTTCAAGGCCGTCTGGCCTATATCCGGCGATTCATATCCAACCTCTCGGGGAGATGTCAGCCTTTTTCTCACCTCATGAGGAAAGGTGTATCTTTCGTGTGGGACGAAACCTGTCAGCAGGCGTTCGGAGACATCAAACGCTACCTCACCAGTCCGCCAGTTCTGGCACCTCCCGTCATGGGAAAACCATTCTTGCTGTACGTTCGAGCAATGGATCATTCACTAGGAGCTCTTCTTGCACAAAAGAACGACATGGGGCATGAACAAGCTATCTACTACCTCAGCAGGATGATGGTCGGGGCCGAGCACCGGTACAACCCAGTGGAGAAGGAATGCTTGGCTCTGATGTTCGCCGTCCAGAAGACACGACACTATGTCACCGGACAGACCATTCATATCATCTCCAGGATCAACCCTCTGCGGGTACTAATGAGCAAACCGAGTGTTCTTAACTCCCGACTCACGACTTGGGCGATGCTATTAACGCCATATGACATGGTATACGTACCGCAGAAGTCCATTAAAGGCCAAGCACTGGCTGACTTCCTAGCTGCCCATCCGATCCCGGAGTCCTCCAAGTTATACGAGGACATTCCCGACGAAGTTGCAGAATGTAACTCCGCAATGGAGACCGACGCATGGCAACTCTTCTTCGATGGGGCCTCCAGAACCGGTCCCAAGGGAAACATCGTCTCAGGAGTAGGAGTCGTCCTGGTCACTCCTGATCAGCTCGTCATCTATCGAGCATATTCTCTTAGCGAGCCCTGCTCCAACAATGTGGCAGAATACAACGCTCTGTTAATCGGGCTCCGAGCCGCCAAAGAGCTGGGGGTCGAATCCCTGGAAGCTTTCGGTGACTCTCTGCTTATCGTCAATCAAGTCAGAGGGATATATGAAGTCCGGAATCCAGACCTCATCCCCTACCACCAAGCTCAACAGCGCATCGCGCTCTACCAAGCACGCATTTCCAGAGCTTTTAATCATAAAGTAAAGGAAAGGGTGTTCAAAGTCGGCGAGCTAGTTTTAGCCGTAAGAAGGCCGATGATTCTTACTCACAGGAGTAAAGGCAAGTTCCAGCCCAAGTGGGAAGGCCCTTATGTGATCGAGACAACATTCTCGAACGGAGCCTACAGACTAGCCCAGCCCAATGGAGACCTATTAATGGCTCCTATCAACGGCAAATTCCTGAAGAAGTACTACGCCTAATCTCCTCCACTCAGGAAGAATACGGCGAGATTCTCGTAATCCGACGAAACTACTTCAAAGAAGAAACTAGTATAGGCCCACAAATCAGTCATGTCCATATCACCTCTGAACTGTATTTCCTTGGAGAATCTGCCATGTCCATATCACCTCTGAACAGGCTTTCCAAGATTCTGACCATCGATTATCACCTCTGATATCGATCGTCACTTCAACTAACACCCGTACTAAATCTAAGTACGCCAGTGGTGTTAGGTCCACAAAATCTGCTACGTCCATATTACCTCTAGCAGGGCTTGTCCTCAAACCTATTACTTGCACCTAGGTGCGCAAAAAGCAATAGGCCCACAAATCAGTCATGTCCATATCACCTCTGAACTGTATTTCCTTGGAGAATCTGCCATGTCCATATCACCTCTGAACAGGCTTTCCAAGATTCTGACCATCGATTATCACCTCTGATGTCGATCGTCACTTCAACTTAACACCCGTACTAAATCTAAGTACGCCAGTGGTGTTAAGTCCACAAAATCTGCTACGTCTATATTACCTCTAGCAGGGCTTGTCCTCAAACCTATTACTTGCACCTAGATGCGCAAAAAGCAATAGGCCCATAAATCAGTCATGTCCATATCACCTCTGAACTGTATTTCCTTGGAGAATCTGCCATGTCCATATCACCTCTGAACAGGCTTTCCAAGATTCTGACCATCGATTATCACCTCTGATGTCGATCGTCACTTCAACTTAACACCCGTACTAAATCTAAGTACGCCAGTGGTGTTAAGTCCACAAAATCTGCTACGTCCATATTACCTCTAGCAGGGCTTGTCCTCAAACCTATTACTTGCACCTAGGTGCGCAAAAAGCAATAGGCCCACAAATCAGTCATGTCCATATCACCTCTGAACTGTATTTCCTTGGAGAATCTGCCATGTCCATATCACCTCTGAACAGGCTTTCCAAGATTCTGACCATCGATTATCACCTCTGATATCGATCGTCACTTCAACTAACACCCGTACTAAATCTAAGTACACCAGTGGTGTTAGGTCCACAAAATTAGCTATGTCCATATTACCTCTGAGCTGTAAACTCTAGTAAAGCCTATCACGTCTATCTCACCTCTGATAGTACTTTACCTACAAAACTTGGCCAAAGCACGTTCTATCATGTCCGTATGACCTCTGGATAGATGTGCCCTGCTGAAGTTTACCGAGAGTTTATCACGTCCATACTACCTCTGATACCACTCTCGCCCTAACCTGTCATTTACATTCCGAAATGATGGGTCCAAAGTTAGGAAAAAGTCTCTTTTTATTCCCAAGAAAGAACAAAATTACATCTGGGAAAGCAAAAAGGGCAAAAAAAAAAGAGTACATCATTGCGGCGGAGCAGTCATGTCACGGAGCTGCCGCGCTAGCACGGCCATCCTCTCGTCCCTAATGGCCAGAGCATCAGAACGGGCCCGCTCCAGCAGTGCCTCGTTATCCCTCGAATGGGACAGCTCGGCTATCGTCCGACGAACGCCCGCACAGGTACCTTCCGCGCGATCCAGATCCCGCCGCGCTGTGCTCAGTCGACCGGCCACCACATCCAAGCCTGCCAACGACTGGGAAGCCCACTCTTCTGCCTGAGCGAGTTTCTCCCTCAACCTGTGAATCCTCACTACATTCCCCTCGTGCTCGGATTGGCACGTTGTCTGGAGGGCGAGGATCTCATCCACGGCGGCTTTCCTCTGAATCGCCTCCAGCTGGCGAGTTCGAAGGAGTTCCTTCAGGTCTTCCATCCGTTTGGCAAGACGTGCAGTCATAAGACCGTATCTGGTATGGGCCTCAGCATCAAGACTGCCCTGAGCCAACCGCAAATACTCGTTAATGGGTTGTTCTAAACCATTAACCATCGCCTCCAGGGCATCGGCTCCCCCGGAATCGCCGAACTCCCTGACAACCCCGATCGAGAACTGGGCAGTTCTCTTCAGGCGCTCGAAATCCAGACTCTTTGCCAACACCATTGATATCATCGCTCTCAAACCGGTGTAAAAGAGGCTGGTATGTTGCTCAGTCAGCGCAACTAAACCCGACTGAACGCCAGGAGAGATCGCGATATCAGCGAGTCCCCCACCAGAGACGATTGCAGACGAGGTAGCCACAGCTGCCGCCTCGACGGTTGGTGCGACCGAAGGCAAGGTCACGGTGACAGGCTCATCCTCCTCTCGAGGCGACAAAACCACTCCGGGCGAGCTAGCCCCCGAAGGTGTTTCCTCCTCAGGATCAGGTGCCTCCGTATCACCACCAGGGGCCGGAGCATAGCCGGAAGGCGGCTCAACACTACACTCCCCGTGGGCTCCATCCCCTGAGAAGAAAGAACCCGAAAGTCGGCATCAGTACAACGGTAACCTTTCTAAAAGGAGACATGAAAACGATATTTACCCGGGGCCAATGGTATATATGGCGCATCTGCAGCCGAGGCAGCTAAACCTCGCTTTAAGGACGCAATGCGAACTATCATACCTAGGGAAGGAGGTGGACCAACTGACATCGCCCGGAATTCCTCCAAGTCTCCACCAAGACGCGGTCGAGGTTCGTCAACTGGAATCTCGCTAGGCACAGCAGGAGCTTTATCCGTTGCGGGTCCAGGGAAGGATCCTCCCATCTGCCATGGCCACCTAGGCGATCTCGTTCCACTACTTGGAGCAGTAGCCACAGCAGCGACCCCTAGCGAAGATCCTCCGGCGCCGCCAACCGAAACCATAGAGGGTCCCTCTCTAAAAGGCGAGGAACCTCCAGCCAAAGACTCATCCCCGACATGGGGAGATGTAGGCCCACTCCCGGTAGCTTCAACACCAAGAATGCGGAAAGGACGAGCAACTGTCTCCTTCCTCCTCTTACGAACAGAAGCCTCCTTAGGAGCAGGCGCCCTTCGCTTCTGAGGAACTACCAAAGCCCCCGCAGGCGGAGGCACTTCACACCCCGGCATCGACTCCAGGGGTTCATCCGGGGTATCAAACTCCTCACCCTCATCGGGAGAAACCGAGAAAACTTCAACTCCTCCCCCGGCAATGGGAGAGGGCACCCTAAGACTTCCGCGTATGTCGAAATCGCGGTGGAAGGTGTTGATCGTCACGTAAAACTGGGCATAAGAATGAAGGATGCCCAGCTCCGTAGAGGGGGTGACATCCGGCACGACGAAGGCTGCTCCTGTGCAACCCGTGGTGAAATACCGCCATCCTCTGGCTCCATCAATGAGCCCGCCTCTGGACCTGAAGCTGGTGACGGCATTGCCCACGTGCAGCTGGCCGTACCCAAATTGCCTGGCGAACCGACTAGGCAAATAAGGCTCGAAGAAGCAATGGTCTTCACTCATGTATAGGAGATGGGAGGGTCTAATACAGACCAGCCAATTAAAAGCCTCCGGAGAAAGATCGGTCTTCTCTCTACCCGAGTCCTCAAGCCTCATCCCTAATTGATGGCGATCTACGGGAGGGAGAGTACAGAGGAACTTCCAGCCATGGCTGAGGTTCAATGCCAGCCGACAATCTAGAACGGTGTCCACGTTCCAGGGAGAATCCTTGTAGTTCAACAAGAAATTTCCCCCTGAGCTGCTACCAGAGCCAGGAGACATCACCCGGGGATTGTGGAGAATTAACCAACCCATCAGATACAGGTATGGTAATTCCACCCTGGGAAAACTCTCACGCCGGGCTTCATCAGCAAGCAACCCATCGGTCAGAGCTCTCAAGCCCGCCTATATACGGCACACCATGGCAGGAAGCAAGCCCAGTCTTGCCCCGAACACCAGGCGCACTGCCGGCCACAAGATGTTCCGGTGAATGCGGTCCGCGGACGCAGTACCAGGCACTACTACTCGACGCAGCTATAACGAGAGGAAACCAGCCAGCTGGGCTTTCTTGGATAGAGACCTGCGACAGCGCCTCAGGTAACTACGGGTCGTAGTACCTTCGGGGTACTTTCCTACCCTCTCAACGAGGATCTGGTCCGAAGCTTTGGCCTCCTCCATAAGGCCATCCACGACCTGGGCACTAAGCACGCCCAAACAGTTCACGGGCTCATTCTTGCCCCCCGAAACTTTCTCCAACCTGGCAGCTCTAGCTCGGTGGAAGAAAAGGTAGGACATCCACTTGGTAGTGTGGGCCAAACCAGAGGGCTCGTTGTAAAAAGCGGTGCAGGCGAGATATTGGCACATCAGCTCCTGATACACATCCGCCACCCGAGGGTCCGAATCCTCCAACTCCCGGTTGGTGGGAACATACTCTTCATACGGGGTATCCCCCATCGGCAGCCTCGAGACAACCGCCATCTCATGAAGGGCCAATCCCAACTCCCCCAGTGGAGTGGCAAAGGTCCCAGTGAGCGAAACGTATCGCTCCATCAGTGCCAAGAACAAATTAGGGTTGGGAGGCAACCCGACGCTCGTCGCGCTCACAGCGGCATACAGCCCAATGCCCTCTAGCTCTTGCCGAAAGCGTTTCAAGGCCCAGTTAACTAGGCTGGTCCATCGGAGGTTTGCTGGGGTGACCCACCCATTACACCGAGGATTCTCCTTGGGGTACACCCCACCTCGTCCCATGAAGCTGTTGCAGAAAGTCGACAGTTGGACCGGCTGGATCACAGAGCTGTCTTCGCTCGGGACGCCACCCGGGTACAATCCCTGGAACAACGTCACAGGACCAGAAGGACGACTGACAAACGATCCCTGGTCAGCTCCTTTCTGATGAAAGATCTTCTCCGGCTTGCCATGAAGATCGGGAGTCAACATCCACGACATCTTTCTGGGATGAGTGGCATGGAAGAAAGCCGAGATGGGATAATCCCTCGGCATCGTCGGCAGGTACAGAACCAAGCTCTCGACAACAAAGACCCAAGGTTCCCTCTTAGGCTTCGTCTGGGACCGCTTGTCGATCATGTCCCCGAAAAGGAAAGCCGGCTTTATGTACCGCTCTCCGTCTACATACGTCAGGGGCTCCCTATTGATGATTCTCAGCAGTGCCCGCTCGCCCTGAGCCGCCAACAAAAATCCCCTTCCCTCAGGATACTGGGATCCGGAGAGGGGAAATGCCACGTGGGATAAGTCCTCCAGGTAGTTCGAGTGCAGCATCCCGACGGAGGAACCCATCACCTCGGTCAGCGGAGACTCACCCAGGTTAACTACAAAGGTGCAAAGAAAGTATGTCATTACAAAAATCTTGCACAAACATACAAAACCAAAGAAACGACAAACTGTGCTCTACGCCAGGATTGTACGAATTCGGTTATTATACGCCGGGAGTCCCCTCCACAAACGTAAAATACTTATTTTACGACATACGCCAGTTTTCGGTAGCCAGAGCTTTTACGCTCGGAACTACGAAAATATGGCGCCTTTACGCTAGCACACGAGAAATGTGGGCGTAAAATATGAAAACGCCTCCGTGCATCATCTTCCTCAGAAGAGGCTATCAGCACAGAAGGCGACCTAGCTCGGTCACGTTCAACGTGTGCGAAGGATTTTTCGTTATTCTTGTCACCCCAAAGGCTCTACCTCTCAGACCGGGTGTGCTGCCCGTCGGCGGGATACTTTCGGAAGAAAGTCCACCTTGCCCGACCAAAGACTCCCTCGCTGGGGCAGTGGGAGAAGAAGAAGAACCTATGCTCTTTCCCTTAGCGGAGGAGGTTTGTTTCGTCGCCATTTCTGAAAGCTCGAAGTGCTCAGAGAAGGAATGAAGGAGAAAAGCTCGAACAATCAAGAGCTCTCGTTCGCAGAATGTCACGCCCCAATCTCCCGCAAGCTCGATAGTCCCCGCTGAACGTGAATCACCACGTTTACAGCTCTCCCGCAGGACAATCGTTCTCATCGGGACGTGATGCCGTACGAGCCTGGAGTTGCGCTCGTACAAGGCGATGTTGTCAAACACCAAATGTTATCATTGAAACAACCAAGTTACAGCGGAAGTCAAGTATTGTGTACCAAGCACACAATCAGAGTATATGCAGCGAAGCTCACGATAGGGTCCAAATGAGATGCCCCGAGTCAATGCCACAAAGGCGATGCCACGGAGACGATGAAATAACTCTTGCTCTTTCTCTAGCCCACAAAGGTACTTACAGTTCATACATCTTGTCCCGTATATCCAAGCAGCGCCACTACGTCTGTGTACCTAAAATATTGCCCACAAACGTGGGTCAGTACACAACCGTACTGGTGAGCGGGGTAACCCACTCGCCTAAGCCGACACTAAGTAAAATAGTGAATGCAAACAGTTATATGGTGATCTTTCTAGTTTGAATCCTAGATTTATTTCATGGCATTTGAATGACATGTTAAGGAAAGCAGTAAAGCAGTTTAAGCATGCAAGCACTCAACTAAGACCAAACGACAAGCAGTTTATATAGCCGACCCGTCTAACTCAATGTCATCGCTTGCACGATAACATATCGAACCATCAGTCTCGCCTCGATATCCATCCAGAACCAAAGTTTATATATCCCACTCTCGAGTGCACACTCTTGCCGAGGCAAGGTGGCCGCGCCTATACGATGCACAAACCAACCAAAGTAAAGCAAGCCAACATCTATTCTTATATGAAGTCACTGGCCAAAGGCCATAAAGGACGTTGATCGGACAGATCAATGCGGTTCTATTCGAAACAGCGCTAAGTAGCTAACCCACCTGAATCGCATCCAACCGCTGGTACCGCGCCCAAGACGCGTTACCCAATTGTCTCCTCCATGGCCGAACGGTCCCGGTGCCCCGGAGCACCCGTTCGAGGAAACCAAACCCTGTGCCACCCAGGTTGTCCGTGACTATGCAGACACGTAGGTATGACGAGAGGATCGAACATTCTCGCCCCACCAAGCGATCCTAGACTCGTTCCATCAATAATCCAACCAACACATCCATAACCATTCTTCCAACATGTCCTTCCAAGAACCCAAATCTCGACCTCAAAACATAGCCCGAGGCATCAAAATATCAAGTGTTTCATAGGTACGAAGCCTCTTCTCAACACAATCCAAATTGGTGCAACACCTATGCTCAAAGCTAACCCATGGCACAATGCCCCAAAAGAGGCACAATGCCCGCGCCGATGCAGTTGTTCGGTTTTGAACCACAACTGCTCACTTTGTAAGACAAAGCGACCAAGTGATACACGCGCACGGATGCACGTTCGCTCGCCCGAATCCCGATATTCCCATATTCCTATTGCCTCAATTGTATCATTCCAACTTGTATATTTCCAATCGTCCAAGCATAATCCCAAGTAATCCAACCGATCGCCTCAAATGAATAATCCAGCTATCGTATCCAACTATCCAACGCGTAAACCATTCAAGCCACAATCCTACCAAGCCAACGACGCACACTCTATGCACGCCTCAGTGTAGTGATTCCCAATGTTTCAGCCCAAGTGTTCAAGCCTTTACGTGTTTTCCATATTATTAGGCATGAAGGAGTAGAGGAGAAGGGAAAGAGCCCACTCACAATGTTTGAATCCGTTAGGCATCCTGTCCTGCCGATACGGCCAATCCCTTGAACCCGTGGTCCGATGCAAGCGCGATCTACTCAACTGGTATGACCGTGCGAGCAGGCCGTGCTCTCTAAATCATCCGATCGATCGGATTAAGGAAGACGGCATTATCGCTTCCATTCAGCTATTCAGTACTGTTCGGAACGAACACATGATTTCCATCGAACCCGCTAGCCATCTGCACATTGAAACCAACTCGATTAATCCTTCTTCCCGAAATCCGACATTTCAAATGTAACCAGCATTTGATTCATTCAGTCCGACTCAGTGTAATGCTCCGAGCGGTTGTGGGGCGTTACATAATATACCACTTAGAATCAGGTTCGTCCACGAACCGTGCTGGTACTCATTCCTTACTAGCATGCCACAATCCAATTCCATAGGTCTGCTCTATGCAACTCTCATATACACTATTTCTGACACAACATCTCGTTCTGCTGAACGCTCGTACAAGTTCTAAATTCCCACATCCTCCTTGCAGCTCAACCCGAATTTCTCGTATCGCTTAGTTTTGGATCGTACATATATTTAAGGCGTCCCTAAAATACATGCATTTCAGCCGAGCTTTGCGATAGCAAATTTGAACAAGTTACAAGGGTATCTTTATGTTCGAGGCGTCCATTTGCTTTGCTCCCAATTGAATCAAATCACGATTTCCATTCCAACACATTCGCTCGAGAACTATTCTCAATTATACAGATTTTCCACCGATCAATCAGTCCGAGTTCCAGCTCAATCCATCCAACTATTTCTGAAATCAGTACTAGCAACATCTCCAAATATGTATCTCATGCACCAAACGATCAACTCAAATGATACTACCCCATCTAGGCGACTTACCCAAATATCAACTTTGCTTTCATCAGCTCAGTCCAACACCTCTTCCTCAATCTCAATACCTCGCTGGGTGAACATCTATATTGAGGTTCGTGTGATCCACGAAGATCTCGCCGCCACGCCAAAGGGATAGTGTCGCCACGATTTCAACGTGGACACACTCGCCATAATTCCTAGGTTGCGCATGGAATAGTTCTTCGCGCTGCTTCCACTGCCTCGAAGCATAGGATATCACCTTCGCCTTCCGAATGAGCACGCTTCCCAGACTAAGTTTCGAGACATCTTGTAAATCTGAAGCACGTCTGTCCCTTCCAGTATTCGCAAAGATTTGATTTGAACGAGCCGCCACAGTCGTCCATTCATATAAATGCTATTCCCTTCCAGAGCACGATGAGTCAGAGGCGATGCCATCTACAAAAATCTGTGACTCTGAATCTCATCAGTTGACTTAGGCCAATCCCACAATCGCTTCGGTCTTCCGGCTGTATCTTCAGCTGAAGGCTATCCCAAGGATCTCTCAAATCCAACACTCAGTCAATAAGCCAAATCACATTGCCTCACATCTGCCCTCGACGCATTCCCAAATACGCCGCCTCAAGGGTCGTTCTATGGGTCTACCATATTCATATTCGATTCAGCGGGCAAGGTCGCTTAGGGTCAGCTGTCCCGAAGCTACGCTTGATAATTATAATCATCACGATGGACAGTTACTATAAACCATGCTATAACTCATCTGAAAATCTGACTCAAAATCCAACCATTCATCCGAGCGAAGTTTCCGAATCCGAGAACCGCGCTCGTTGAAACCTTATTCCATCAATCCGCCGTTCTGTCCTGAATCCATCAAATTTTCGAATTGCATATTCGATTCTCGCACCATCGATTTCATTGATTCTCGAAACTCGAGACTTGCTCAAATTCACATCCGATTACTGCGTCCCACAATGCACGTCCAACTTACTCGAGCGACGCAGTGATTTGTTCCGACGTTGCTATCATATTTAGCTATCTTCAAAAGTCTGTCCTCCACAATCTTTGCCTTCCGTTGTTGCCACAATCCGTCCACGTCTTCCGGAGAATCCGTCTTACTGTCGTTGCACCATCCTGCCCAAAATTCCATTTCCGCTAAACCTGAGTCAACTTCACGAGCAACAACATTCAAAACCTTCAAGTTTGTGTGAATCCATCTCATTGTCCCTCCAGACCAATATCGTGTTTCTTTGCTCAACCAACAGCTCAAAAGCGTTGCCCAAAATCATAGTCCATGCTCGCTATCATTTTGATACTCCCATCACTTTGCTCAAGCGTAACCCAAATGTTCGTTCCGATTCGATCCATCTCTTAAGCCCAACGATGCTTTCCATTTGCACCAGTCCGTTCACGATATGCTCAAATCAATATTCGCTTGCTCCATTTTCATTCTTCCCACTATACCGACTTTCACTCACCAGCTTGTGTTCTCGTTTCACGAGTCCGTCCAGGAAATTTCCATTGAATGTCCAGCCAAAATGTTTCCAATGCCTTGCTCAAAATGTGGTATCCCATATACCACTCCGAATCAAGCCGCTACTCGCATTACAATTTCCTTCACAGATCCAAGATCCGTTCGAACCATCCCTTATGCATAATCATGCCTTTCCCAATTCGAGTCTGACACAAAACTCAAGCAACGCTTGAATTATCCAACTGTTTCTCAACCCGTCTGATACCTTCTCAACACGAGCAATCGTGCAATGATTGTCTTCCAAAATAGTCCAACCCAATACCCAACGGTTTCATACTTTTGTTGTACGAGCAACTCGTACCAACTTATCCATATATTCCCGAGCCAAACTCAAACATGCTCAACCGATGCGCCACAGCCAAACTTCCAACTTCTATCCAACACGATCGCTTGACGAGCAACTCGTTCAAGGATCTATTCTCTTCGAATGCTTCTACTCAAAACATGCTGCATAACCAAATCTCGTTAGCCAACCAACTGATCCATTGAGGCAATCAGAAACTCCCAGATGATAAGCCAAGCCAACCCAACGAAAGCCCACACTTGTTGCACAAATGCAACAACGCCAACCAACTTGCTGCACGAATGCAACAACGCCTAACGAGACTAAGCGATCCTACGAAAACCAACCAAGGCAACCCAACCAAGAAAATAAAATGCAGCCAAAACCAGCAATAAATAGACTTATTGCATGAAACATCCGATGCGGCACTGAGTAGAGTCAAGAGCTAGACGACACGCGAAAGCTATTTAGAGTTTGTGATGAAGCGAAGGACCAAGTCCGAGAAAATGAACCAGGCGCTCTGATACCAATTTGTCACGCCCCAATCTCCCGCAAGCTCGATAGTCCCCGCTGAACGTGAATCACCACGTTTACAGCTCTCCCGCAGGACAATCGTTCTCATCGGGACGTGATGCCGTACGAGCCTGGAGTTGCGCTCGTACAAGGCGATGTTGTCAAACACCAAATGTTATCATTGAAACAACCAAGTTGCAGCGGAAGTCAAGTATTGTGTACCAAGCACACAATCAGAGTATATGCAGCGAAGCTCACGATAGGGTCCAAATGAGATGCCCCGAGTCAATGCCACAAAGGCGATGCCACGGAGACGATGAAATAACTCTTGCTCTTTCTCTAGCCCACAAAGGTACTTACAGTTCATACATCTTGTCCCGTATATCCAAGCAGCGCCACTACGTCTGTATACCTGAAATATTGCCCACAAACGTGGGTCAGTACACAACCGTACTGGTGAGCGGGGTAACCCACTCGCCTAAGCCGACACTAAGTAAAATAGTGAATGCAAACAGTTATATGGTGATCTTTCTAGTTTGAATCCTAGATTCATTTCATGGCATTTGAATGACATGTTAAGGAAAGCAGTAAAGCAGTTTAAGCATGCAAGCACTCAACTAAGACCAAACGACAAGCAGTTTATATAGCCGACCCGTCTAACTCAATGTCATCGCTTGCACGATAACATATCGAACCATCAGTCTCGCCTCGATATCCATCCAGAACCAAAGTTTATATATCCCACTCTCGAGTGCACACTCTTGCCGAGGCAAGGTGGCCGCGCCTATACGATGCACAAACCAACCAAAGTAAAGCAAGCCAACATCTATTCTTATATGAAGTCACTGGCCAAAGGCCATAAAGGACGTTGATCGGACAGATCAATGCGGTTCTATTCGAAACAGCGCTAAGTAGCTAACCCACCTGAATCGCATCCAACCGCTGGTACCGCGCCCAAGACGCGTTACCCAATTGTCTCCTCCATGGCCGAACGGTCCCGGTGTCCCGGAGCACCCGTTCGAGGAAACCAAACCCTGTGCCACCCAGGTTGTCCGTGACTATGCAGACACGTAGGTATGACGAGAGGATCGAACATTCTCGCCCCACCAAGCGATCCTAGACTCGTTCCATCAATAATCCAACCAACACATCCATAACCATTCTTCCAACATGTCCTTCCAAGAACCCAAATCTCGACCTCAAAACATAGCCCGAGGCATCAAAATATCAAGTGTTTCATAGGTACGAAGCCTCTTCTAAACACTATCCAAATTGGTGCAACACCTATGCTCAAAGCTAACCCATGGCACAATGCCCCAAAAGAGGCACAATGCCCGCGCCGATGCAGTTGTTCGGTTTTGAACCACAACTGCTCACTTTGTAAGACAAAGCGACCAAGTGATACACGCGCACGGATGCACGTTCGCTCGCCCGAATCCCGATATTCCCATATTCCTATTGCCTCAATTGTATCATTCCAACTTGTTTATTTCCAATCGTCCAAGCATAATCCCAAGTAATCCAACCGATCGCCTCAAATGAATAATCCAGCTATCGTATCCAACTATCCAACGCGTAAACCATTCAAGCCACAATCCTACCAAGCCAACGACGCACACTCTATGCACGCCTCAGTGTAGTGATTCCCAATGTTTCAGCCCAAGTGTTCAAGCCTTTACGTGTTTTCCATATTATTAGGCATGAAGGAGTAGAGGAGAAGGGAAAGAGCCCACTCACAATGTTTGAATCCGTTAGGCATCCTGTCCTGCCGATACGGCCAATCCCTTGAACCCGTGGTCCGATGCAAGCGCGATCTACTCAACTGGTATGACCGTGCGAGCAGGCCGTGCTCTCTAAATCATCCGACCGATCGGATTAAGGAAAACGGCATTATCGCTTCCATTCAGCTATTCAGTACTGTTCGGAACGAACACCTGATTTCCATCGAACCCGCTAGCCATCTGCACATTAAAACCAACTCGATTAATCCTTCTTCCCAAAATCCGACATTTCAAATATAACCAGCATTTGATTCATTCAGTCCGACTCAGCGTAACGCTCCGAGCGGTTGCGGGGCGTTACACAGAAGACGGGTGAAAAGTTTCTCTCTCCAAAGCTTGGGATATATATAGAGTCCGGATCGACTCCTCGAATCCTCGGACGGACTCCTCGAGACCCTAACCAAGTCTCGCATTAATAGTCGGATATGATTGGGTGCTACGTCAACCCACTACCCTCGAAAGACGGACAGTCAGCGAATTCGAAAAATTCTTCGCGCAAGACAGTTCAGCAGTTCTACGCTAAAGGAGCTTTCTACGCTCGACAGCAACAGATCTACGATTTTACGCTCGCAAGCTACAAGTCTATGGTTTTTTTCGCCCGGATGCCTTTGTGCTCGGTAGCTTTTACGCTCGAGAGGCGACAAACCTACGGCTTTACGCTCAGCAGATACCAAATCGATGATCTCACGCTCGGTGGCGCTCAGTTTACGCTCAGAAGCAACAGATCCGCAGAACTTCACGCTCGAAGAAATTCTCTTTTCAGGAGCTACAGATCCACAAGTCCTACGCTAAAGGAGCTTTCTACACTCAACAGCAACGATTCTACGGCTTTACGTTCAAGCAGCTACAAGTCTATGATTTTTCTCGCCCGGATGCCTTTGTGCTCGGTAGCTTTTACGCTCGAGAGGCGACAAACCTACGACTTCACGCTTAGGAACCACAAGTCTACGACTTCGCGCTCGACGGTGTTTTACGCCCAGACGCTACAGACTGAGGATTTCGTACTCCGCGACTTTCCGCTTATCCAAAACAGTCCCCGACCCGGTCAAGTGTAAAGAGTTCACACAGAAGATACTCGTTCTTGACCCCAGGTACCCGAAACGGACAGAGTACAACCATTAAGAAATTACTCTTTTCGGGTCCCAAATTGGAGGTTCATCCAGACTCCAGTCTGAACATCTCGTCTGTCAAAATGACAAAAGCTCAGCCAGAATCCTCGACCCTGTTTCAAGGGAGTTCCGAGAGATCATTCTTGAAGACGAAGACTGAACAAAGTTCTGCTCATCAGAAGAAGCAGTTCAGAACTCTACGCGGTTCCTTAGTCCTAGCAACAGGACAGTTCTAAGTGTTCAAAATGCTAAAGCAGCGCTCTATGCACTATCCGCTGCATGCAAAGAACAGGACAGAACCTAGTACTCTCTATACAGAGTCGCGTAAAGTATCAGACGTGTCGAAGCTGCACACATTCAGACTTCACAGCAACGTATGGCAAGTGATCATATGGAGAAAAAGACGACTTTATTTAAAATCACAAATTACATATGAGGGAAATCCTGTCTACAAGGGTTTTTCTTCATCTTCGTGATTACATATGAGGGAAGTCCCCTCTACAAAGTCTTCATCCATCTTCTCCAGCAGATGGTCGACGGCGGAGGACGACAGAGTTGGGGCTTGCATAGATTTTGCAGGTCCCAAGCTCCGTGCACCGCTCAAGCCGGGACAGAACGAGTCTGTCTGACTCTCGTCACCGGAGGCAACGAGAGAAGGCACTGCTTGCAAGCAGTGTGGTCTAATACGACCGTTCTTCTCGCCAGAAGCAACGCCATACAAAGTTGCTGATTATCCCGAGCAAGGGAGGCTAAGATATCCTTCCATGATCCATCGCTGCAGTGGACACTTGCTCGAAGACGCCATCTTTTTCGGCTCCCAACATGCTGGAAGAACATGATATCCTTCTTCCTCAGATCGACCCGACGAACTCCGGCGATCATTTTAGCATGGTGATGGGAATATGGGGAAACAGGTTAACCCCCCCCCCCCGCCTTTTTATAGGCAAAAGAGATCACAGCGGTCCCCAATAAATCTGCCATAAAGGCCGCACCGACCGTTTCAACGCTCCATTCAGAAATGTTTCGAGTCACGAGGGGCCATTCATGCTTCATTCAAAGCGTTTCAAATTCCAAGGAATTTAAAAGCTTTGAAGGGGGTCTTGTAGAAGCATGAAAAATACGCTGGCGAAAGCTACGCAGCGTATTGATACAGAGCGGCGCAAACAAAGGCCTTCAGTGCCATCAAGCGTAAGAGCTCAAGGGTGCAGCGCGTCCAAAACCGCTTCGGCGTAGACGGGACCCCCCCCATCGCCTCCAGGGCGTAAAAACTCAGCCGCTCTCAAAGCAGCGTTAAAATAGCGTACGAGAAACGCTTCGTCTTCCCCGAAATGAACCTGTCAAGTCACGCAGTGAACCTGGCCTCTGACTCCTGACAAAAAGTGCTGCACGGCGACCCAGACGACGGCTGAAAACAGGCACAGACCCCTCGGGACGCACACCACAGTATGATGGCGGATCCCTGCATTTAATGCAGAGGATTGGGTTAAGATACCACCGAACCGTCGTTTACTGACGTCCCCTCAGCATAAACCGCTCTTTTGCGTACAGAGGGATACGCTGCATTGTTTTACACAGGCAGGCATAAGCCGGTTTACGCTCCGCAGTAGACAAACCGCCTGCCACGTAAAAAGCTGCACATCGTACGGGGCTCGAGGCACGTCTCTACGTCTAATTGCACGGAGCGGTGACAGGTTCAGTCAAGGCACGTCTCTGTAACGGATGCACAGAAGGGCTGCAGACCTTCGAAATACGTCTTCGCATTTAATGCACAGGATGATGGCAAATCTCTGTAGAAGATTTGATTACATCTTCGAAAGCCGTGATTCCGGCTAAGACGTCCCCGTCAGCACTCGGGCACGGTACGCAGCGGCTTCTACGCCCATTCAAGACCTGTGCCCCTTCGGCTCTCAACGCCTCTCCGGCTCCTACGCCTATCCGGCTTCAACGCCTCTCCGGCTTCAACGCCTCTCCGGCTCCTACGCCTATCCGGCTTCAACGCCTCTCCGGCTCCTACGCCTACCCGGCTTCAACGCCTCTCCGACTTCTATGCCTCTCCGGCTTCAACGCCCATCCGGCTTCTTCGCCTATCCGGCTTCTACGCCTATTCGGCTTCTATGCCTATCTGGCCTCTGTGCCAGGGTGACAGTCATTTGGCTTCTAAGCCAACCATTTCTACACACGGGATACCTACCTGCGTGGCTCTTACGCCGTGATCTTCGTAGCAATAGTACGCGTTGTGTTCCCTTAGTTGGACCCGCGTCATACGCTCATTCAAAAGATCATCCATACGCAGGCATTGGTTACTTTAACCGTTGTGTAAAAGGGTGTTGTACTTCCCACTCCTCGGTTTTTACACCGACGGAGTGGTCACTGTCACCAAAACTCTATAAATAGAGACCCCTATCAATGGGGAAAAGGGCGAAGAAAGAATTATCATCCAGGAGAAAGAATTATCATCCAGGAGAGAATTATCGTCCAAGGAGAGAGAGAGAGAGAAAGAGAGAGGGAGAGAGAGAGAGAGAGAGAGAGAGCCCGGAGAGCAGGCAAAGAGCAGGGATCGACGACCTTGGCCTCGTGCGTCCAACCTCTTCTGCAACCTTCGAAGCTGCTACCTGTCTTCCACGGCACTTCTTCAACATCGTGTGGTCCAAGGGCTAAAGTGATCGACCGCAGATCAGACACCTATAGCAATTTATACCCAGATTAAATAAATTATACTCCCACATCCTCGTATAGGATTACATTGTATAAGTTTGTTTGTAAACAGAAAGACGCGGGTTTCGCATAAACCCCGTCATTGAAATACAATTTCACTCCTTTCGTTTAATACCACAAACACCAGTAATATTGTCGCAGATCTCTGTACATCTTGGTGCCTCCCGGATGTATAGAGTATGTTGAGCTATGAGCTTCTGACATCAGCTCATTACGAAGTTCTCCATTTGGAACATAAAGACGATCACCACATCTTAGAGTCCCATCTTCGTGAATGCGACATCCTGTCTGGATTCCAGCTTCTGTTCTTTGGCGAAGCCTCTGAAATCTTGCATCTGCTGGTAGAGCAGCTTTGATTCTTTCTACCAAGGTTAATTGTAGCTGGTAGTTTGATAACTGGCCATCAAGTACTGGCATAATGACCTCTATTCCCAACTTTTCTAGATCTCTCAGCAGATCTAGTTGGGTGATCATAAAGAATGCCGAGGGTCTTCTGCTTAGAGCATCTGCTACCATATTAGCTTTCCCAGGATGGTACTGTAGATCAATCTCGAAATCCGTCATCACTTCAAGCCATCGTCTTTGCCTCAGATTTAAGTCTTTCTGAGTGTAGACATATTTCAGGCTCTTGTGATCGGTAAAAATCTCCACTCGTTCGCCGTATAGATAATTTCTCCATAGCTTCAGGGCGAAGATGACTGCGGCAAGCTCTAGGTCGTGAGTGGGATAATTCTTCTCATGAGTCCTTAGCTGTCTTGAGGCATAAGCTACAACCTTCCCATGTTGCATTAAGACACAACCAAATCCTTTTCCAGATGCATCGCTATAGATGACGAAACCTCCGGATCCAGATGGTATTGTCAAAATGGGGGCTGTAGTCAGACGCTTCTTCAACTCATCAAAAGCTGTCTGGCATTCTTCAGTCCATAAGAACTCCTGCTCCTTGCGGGTAAGGCGAGTAATCGGCTCCGAGATTCTTGCAAAGTTTTCTACGAACCTCCGGTAATATCCGGCAAGTCCTAGAAAGCTTCTCACCTCTGAGACATTGGTCGGAGTTGGCCATGTCTCTACAGATAAAATTTTTGCAGGGTCCACCGAGATGCCTTCTCCTGTGATCACGTGCCCAAGAAAAGCAACACGATCAAGGAAAAATTCACACTTGCTCATCTTGGCATAAAGGCTCTCCTGTCTCAGCGTCTCTAGCACCAGTCTTAAGTGCTCTTCATGCTCCTCGTGGCTCTTCGAGTATACCAGAATGTCGTCGATGAAGACTACCACGAACTGGTCCAGATATTGATGGAAGACTCGGTTCATCAGGTTCATGAATACAGCAGGTGCATTAGTCAGTCCAAATGGCATCACCAGAAACTCGTAATGACCATAACGAGTCCTGAATGCTGTCTTTGGAATGTCTTCTTTGCGTACCTTGACCTGATAATAGCCTGATCTTAAGTCTATCTTCGAGAATACCACGGCTCCTGTTAGTTGATCGAACAGGTCATCAATTCTCGACAAGGGATACTTGTTTTTGATTGTTAGAGCGTTGAGGGCTCTGTAATCAATACACATGCGATATGTTCCGTCCTTCTTCGGTACAAACAGCACTGGTGCTCCCCAGGGTGATGCACTAGGACGAACAAATCCCTTGATCTGTAATTCCTCCAGTTGAAGCTTCACCTCGTCAAGCTCCTTCTTCGCCAGTCGGTATACATTGGAGGATACTGGTGCAGCTCCGGGAATTAGCTCAATTATGAACTCCACTTCTCTGTCAGGCGGTAGGCCTGGCAATTCTTCTGGAAATACGTCCGCGAACTCTGCTATAACTGATGGAAGTGTTGTCTCCATCGCCATGTAAGCTCTAGGAGTCTGACCTACTCCTTGCTCGATGGTTCCTCGAACATATTCGAACTCCGGGTGATCTGGGGGTCTAAAGATAACACTACCCTTACGGCAGTCTAAGATAGCATCGTTCTGGCTTAGCCAGTCCATGCCTAAGACAACGTCAAAATTTGGCATGGGGAGTACCAAAAATTGCGCTCTTAGTCCTCTACTACAAACAACTACCGGGCATGTTTCGATAATGTTGGTAACTGGAACAATACCTCCTCCAGTAAGTATTTTCCAATACTTGGGTAGCGGAGAAGTGGATAGCTTGTGCATGGCTACGAAACTACTGGATATGAAAGACAAAGTAGCCCCAGAATCGAATAATACAGTTGCAGGTAATGATGCAACTAAAATGGTACCTGTTATAGTTTCCCCTTCAGGCTCTTCTACAACGGCAGCTAACGCAAAGGCTTGTCCTTGCCTTTGTCCTCCGACTTGTTGTCTGGCTTTGAACTGGGCCTCCTGAGTAGGCAGAGGTGCTCCTCTCTGATATCCTCCTGATGTGGAGGGAAGCATCTTCTGAGTTTGGGCTCCTGGCTTCTGCCCTTGCTGAGGTGCGGCATCTCTGCGTTGTGGGCAGTCTTTGGCCATATGATTTTTAGCTCCACATAGTAGGCATAATCACAGCTTCTTTCTGCAGTCACTGGCCCAATGTCCTTTCTTGCCACAATAGTGACAAGTCGGGAGCTCCTTCTTCTGGTAGGGCCCCGTCGTCTGCTGAGTCTGATATTGGGGACGACGTATAGGTCCTCCTGATCCTTGCTGATTCTTGGCCGAGAAGGTTGGATTTGAGCGTCTAGCTCCTCGGCCAATGGCTTCTTGCTCCCTGGCTTCGGTAAGAACCTCGTTGTAGGAGATTCTTGACTGCATTGTTGTGTACCTCTGGAGCTCGTAGTTAAGGCCATGGTGGAATCTTTTAGCCTTCTTCAGCTCGTTCGGGATCAGATCAGCACCGAAATGACTCAGTCGGCTAAACTCCGCATCGTAAGCATCGACAGTCATGTTTCCCTGCTCCAGGTGCAGGAATTGAGAGTATAGGGCATTCTGGACTGTCGCTGGAAAGTACTTGGCATTGAAGTGCTCCAAGAATTGTTGCCAAGTTTGGTCTTTGCCGACGCTGCGCTCTATGGATTCCCACCAGTGATGGGCGTTGCCAAGAAGTTTGCCCCTTACAGCGGTCATCCATAGGTCGGGGGTGAGTTACGATCCTTCTAGCAGCATTTCGGTGTTGAAGATCCAATCGGAGATCTCCTCAGGAGTTTCGTTGCCTTTGAAGTCTCTCGGGCTCATTTGGCGGAAGCCTCGAACTGTGCCCGCTGGTTGGACAGGTGCGGGTGCCGGAGTAGTAGCTCTCTCCAAGGCCGTCATCAGAGTCTGTCGCAGAGCTTCAGTCTGCTGCCACTGAGACTGTCTCAGGGCCTCAGTCTGTTGCCACTGGTTCTGCAACATAGTCTGGAGAAACTGCAACATTTGAGGTTGACCCTCAAGTTGTGGCATTAGGATGGGCAAGGCTGGAGGTGGAGGCAATGGTGTCTCCGCCTGCGGTGTTGTCTCCTCGCCAGAATTCTGGTGATTGGACGGGGTTCCTTGAACACTTGGCGAGGTGTTTGTGGCTTGGTCAGCCCCATTATTCGCAGGTTTCCCGGGTATGTCCATATTTCTGAGAAAAATAGAGTAATTAAAAAAAACACAAAAGAGATAATAATTGATAATCAAGCAAGATGCAAATATATATAAAAAAAAATTTAAAAAAAAATATGGTGTCAGTGTGGATGAGACCTAATGTTTCTATCCTATTGCAGGCTTGCTGGGCATGTCATCATACCACTAGCAATAAAAGATAGACCTGCATGGGCCACCACTAAAACCGTGTCACGCCCCAGTTCCAAAATGTCAGGAACTAGGCCACGTGTCACTGGCCAGCTGACACATCACTATGGGCTTAATCCACTTTGATGGACCCAAAGGGACGTGCTACGCTGTCCTAAAATACTACAAGTATAGAACAGGTAAAACTATCTCATCCACAACAATATGTCAGAAAAACAAGTGCTGAAATATATATAAAACTGAGTCTGATACAGTACACAACTGGTAAGAATACAAGTCTACTATAGATGAAATGATAATAGCGTAGAAAAATCAGATAGACTAAGCAGTGTCTATCTGAGCAAAACATCTCCATCTCCTGGTGGCAGGCCTCTAGGGTCAAGCATACTCTGAGGGCGTCTCCTCGAGCTCCTCCTCAGTAGCACATCTGGCCTCCTGATCAGGGCCGTACACAGTGGGGTAGAAAGCCTCGTCTAGATCTGGCAGGGAACCAGGTCCTCAGTGGGACGTAACAAGATACAGGAAATGACATGCCATGTATGTAAATACTGAATAAAGAAAATAAATACAGGGTGCTAACCATACTAAGTGAAAATGCAAGTAAAGATCCAGTAGTACGCATGGGAATGTGTGGCTAGACATACGCTGACATAATTCACCAATCGTGGCGACTGGCTAGTATATGTGTCGTATGCCCCCTGACTCAAGGGCACTCTGCAATCGACCATCACTGGTACGAAGGTATAAAACATTATTGGAGGGGGTATCCCATACGTCTACTAGTTATCTTTTCCATCCCAATGAAACTAAATGTCAAGTCGTATATTTCCTGAGTTATTCTAATCCGTGATGCGGGTCACACGTACTGGTAGCTAATCACATACGCAGCTCGCATCCATATATGTAATGCAACCATGTTGCGTGTTCCTGTGATAGGGTCTAGGAGAATATTAGGATATTCTCTCAGTTGTTGGTGAGTCTGTAATATCGTGTCAACATAACAGTTGAATGTACCCAAGGCAGTCTCAGGTAATCATGGTATATAAATTTCAGAACAAAGTAGATATCAATAATTTAAATTAAACAATAACTTGGCAAGGTATACTTGCCTACTCCCTGATAGTGTTGAAACCCTGATTTTACAGTCAGTTGTGAAGGTGTTGGTGACAGGGGGTCACTGGCTGTGATGAAGTTGGTTTCTGTTAAAACAGATAGGTTCGTGAATATCATAGCTGTAATATAAAGCATATATATATACACATATATAATATAGATATATAGATATATAGTAGGTATATATATAGATATAACAGTATATATAGTATATAAAGAACAGATAAAAGCAGGCATAAATATATAGTAGCAGGGTATATCCACTGCTATAGATAATATAGTATTTATCAGGGTGTATCCTCTGATTTATATAATATAATAATATAGTAGTCAGGGTATATCCACTGAAATATATATATAATAATAAATAGTAATATTCAGGGTATATCCACTGATGTAAATTAAAATGACAGGGCAGAATTTAAATACGTATATAGATATTTATATATAAATATATAAGGAATAAAAGACAATGCAGGAATACACATATATATAGGTACTGTATTATCCAGTACAATATATTATATATAGTATAAATAATATAATGACATTGCAGAAATGTAAATTTACATACCTATAATAAGCTGTATTATCCAGCTGGATATTAATATATACATATATAGATAATATATATATATATAATAGGTGCAGAAAATTAAATGCAGAAAAATAAATAAAAGGAAAATGCAGAGTATACAAATATGTTATATATATATAATATAACATATAGTATACATATTATAAATATATGTACATATATATATATACTATAGATATATATATATATATATGTAATTACATAATAGTATATAGTAAATATACATATACATATACATATATACATATATGTATATAATGATAGGTATATATACATATATTTATTATATGTATAATACTAGTATATACAGTATTATTATACTGTATAATAGCTTTATATATTATATTTATATATAATAGAATAATATATACATATAAATACACATATATACATTTAATTATACATATAGATATATACATATATATATACATATATATACATATACATATACATATACAAATATATATATAAATACATATATATTAGGTATTAGGAATATACCTACTGACAGGTGGGCCCTAGGGGTCGTCGACGGCGGGTGGACGGCGGCGAAGCTGGCCGGAGGCGGCCGGAGGAAGGAGAACAGCAACAGCAGCTGTTAGCAGCAGCAGCAGCAACAGTGGAGTGCGGGGGCTGCCGGCGGCGGAGGAGCGGCGGGGGTGGCCGGGCAAGTGGTGGGTTCGGCAGAGGGGAGGACGGCGGTCAGTTTGGTGATGGTGGCGGAGCTCCACGACGGTGGTGGTGGCGGCTAGGGGCGTCGGGGATGAAGGTGGCAGCAGCTCGGGTTAGGGGGTGGTGGCTGCTGCGGGGGCTAGGGCGGCCGGAGGCGGTGTCGTGGGGAGGCGAGGTGGTGGTGGTAGGTAGGGGAGGTCGGGGCGAAGCGAGTGGGGGTGGTGGTGGCGGAGCACGGTGGCCGGAGGCGGCGGGAGAGGCGGCTCGGGTGGTGGTGGCTGTGGGTAGCAGTGAGGGAGTGGGGTGTTTGTGGAGGCTGTGGCCGGCGGAGGAGGGTGGCTCAGGCGGCGGGGCTTGGCCGGAGGGAAGAGGGGAGGGTGGCGAAGGGTTGGCCGGAGTTTGGCCGGAGGCGGTGGTCGGAGACGGCGGCTGTGAGGGTTTGAAGAGTGGGGGGGTCGGGTTTATATAGGTTTAGGGCCAATGGCAATTTTGTAAATAAGGTGAAGTTTGAGGGTATTTTGGTAAATCTGGATTTTTGGGATATTTCCAGCAGATTTTTCTGGAAGTTATGGGTGGGTCCCACTCACCTATGGTCTAGCCAATAGGATTTGGCCACCTAGCATGCAATTTTGCATATAAACCCCTAACTTTTCAATAATTGTATAAAAGCATAAAATTTATATTTTGCGTAATTTCGTAATTTACCAAATTTCAGATACTGATTTCCCGAAATTCTAATTTGTACAAAAAATGAGGGAAATAGCTGGGGAAAATATTTTGGACAGTGTGGGGTGAGTCTGGGCAGGGGCAGGGTTTGATTCTGCAGGTGATACGGTCATCGTATTTATTATTTAATAAATACTGCGCACGGTGTTCACTATTTATTCTGAGGCTGTTAGGGTCATAATTTTTCTACGGTGTCAATACGATAATTGAAGTATAATTAGAATAGAATATTATCGTATTTTTGGTTGGGCAAAACAGGTGTCTATTCGTCCTCAAATCACTAGGGGTACATAGATGGGTAAAGAGCAAAATTTTAAATAGGAAATAAATAAAACGAAGCACCAAACAAGTTTTCTGGAAGTTGCTAAAAATACATAAAGTATAGTCTAACAAGTCTAGGGAAGGTATGTGAAATTTGTTTAGGTTTTACAGCTAGTGAAATGCCCTAATCAATTGTATAATGAACAGGTGCACAATCAATAGAATATATAATAAATAAAAATTTTAAAAAGTTGCTATAATTCTGATTAGTCTAAAAATAATCCTAAATTACTGAAATCTGGTCGAGGGAGTTTACATAGATTGCAGGGGTCATCTGCTTTTTCGCGGAAGGCAGATGAATGTTTACGCGCTGAACGCGTTTTGTACTTCCGATTTGGCGCTGAGGCATCATCAGAAGTTTTGTCTGTACCGCGCGTAGCGGGAGACTGGTTTCTACGCGTAGAGCACAGTGGATACCTCTGGATTAGCGCTGAGGTTTTGCCCTAAGTTTTGTCTGTACCGCGTGTAGCGGGAGACTGGTTTCTACGCGTAGAGCGCAATGGATACTTCTGGATTAGCGCTGAGGCTTTGCCCGAAGTTTTGTCTGTATCGCGCGTAGCGGGAGACTGAATTTTACGTGCAGGACATGGAGGGAGCAATGCTACAACCTCATTGGTGGGAGAGATCGGAGAGATCGGAGAGTCCACAGGAATGGTAGAGGAGGTCTTGGGCATCCAGATCTTGCGCAGCTTCCTGTTGTCTTGGACGGAGAGAGGGTGAGAGCTACCCCTGGTTCGAAGCATGTCTTCGTAGGCAGACTGGTCGAATTGGACGACCAGTGTCTTCTTCATGGTTCCTACAGATACCGCATCGTGTTGAGCAATTACTTCCTCATCAGAAGAGAAAGACGTCCCCAGCAGAGTCGCCATCTTGTTTGTGGTGGAAAACGAAAGAATGAAAATGTATTCAAGATGGGGTTTACACGAAACCCGCCTTCTTTGGTTTACAAACAAACTTGTACAATTTGATCCTATACGAGGATGTGGGAGTACAATTTGTTTAATCTGGATAAATATTGTTATAGGTGTCTGATCTGCAGTCGATCACTTTAGTCCTTGGACCACACGATGATGAAGAAGTGCCGTAGAAGACAGGAAGCAGCTTCGAAGATTGCAGAAGAGGGTGGATGCACGATGCCAAAGTCGTCGATCCCTACTCTTTGCCTGAGCTCCGGATTCTTCTCTCTCTCTCTCTCTCTTGACCTTTGGTTCGATCTTTCTTGGAAGTTCGACCTTGGATCTGATATTGGTTTTCTTGACCAATTTTCCGACCTTGTCCTCTGTTGATAGAGGTCTCTATTTATAGAGTTTTAGTGACAGTGACCACTCCGTCGGTATAGAAATCGAGGAGTGAAAAGTACAGTACCCTTTTACACAACGGTTAAAATAACCAATGCCTGCGTATAGATGATCCTTTGAATGAGCGTGTGACGCGGGTCCAACTAAGGGACAAAACGCGTATAATCGCTACGAAGATCACGATGTAGGAGCCACGTAGGTAGGTATCCCTCGTGTAGAAGAGGTGGGCGTAGAAGCCAATGTCTGTCACCATGGCGTAGAAGCCAAGTAGGCATAGAAGCCGAAATAGGCGTATAAGCCGAGCGGTCATAGAGGCCGAGTGGGCGTAGAAGCCGAGTGGTCGTAGAGGCCGAGTGGGCGTAGAAGCCAAATGGGCGTATAAGCCGAGTGAGCACAGGAGCTGAATGGGCGTAGAAGCCACTGCGTACCGTGCCAGAGTGCTGATGTGGACGTCTTAGCCGGAATTACGGCTTTTGAAGATATAATCAAATCTATTGCATTAAATGTCGAGATTTGCCACCATCCTGTGCATTAAATGCGGAGGCGTGTTTTTGAAGGTCTGCAGCCCTTCTGTGCATCAGTCGCAGAGACGTGCCTCGAGAAACTGTCACCGCTCTGTGCATTAGACGTAGAGACGTGCCTCGAGCAACTGTCATCGCTCTGTGCATTGGACGTAGAGACGTGCCTCGAGTCCCGTACGGGGTGCAGCTTTCGATGTGGCAGGCGGTTTGTCTACTGCACAGCGTAAACATCTCATGTCTGCCTGTGTAAAACAAGACAGCGTATCCCTTCGTGCACATAAAAGCAGTTTACGCAAAGGAGATGGCGGTAAATGACAACCTGGGTCGCAGTGTTGTGCCATCATTATAGCCGTCGTCTGGGTAGTCGAGCGGTATCCCTTTGTCAGAAGTCCAGACGTTAGGTTCATTGCAGGATCTGACAGGTTCATTGCAGGATCTGACAGGTTCACTTCGGAGAATACGAAGCGTCTCTCGTACACTTCAATGCTGCGTTTAAAAGAGGATGGGTTTTACGCCCAGGAGTCGATGAAGCACCCTGTTTACGCTGAAGCAGCTTGGACGTACTGCCTTACGCGGATGGTCCTTTGAGCTTTTAATATTTCATGCTGTATTTAGCGAAAAAAGCTCTGTTGCACATTTGATGGCTCTGAAGGCCTCTGTTTACGCTGCTCTGCATCAATATGCTGCGTAGAGCTTTCCAGCGTATTTTTCATGCTTCTACACCTGATGAACAGAGTCTTCCACCAATATCTGGACCAGTTCGTGGTAGTCTTTATCGACGATATCTTGGTGTATTTAAAGAGCCACAAGGAGCATGAAGAACACTTGAGACTAGTGTTAGAAACGCTGAGACGTGAGAGCCTTTATGCTAAACTGAGCAAGTGCGAGTTTTTCCTTGATCGTGTCATTTTTCTTGGATACGTTATCACAGGAGATGGCATATCGGTGGACCCAGCAAAGATCTCATCTGTAGAGACATGGCCAACCCCTACCAACGTCTCAGAGGTGAGAAGTTTTCTAGGACTTGCCGGATATTACCGGAGGTTCGTAGAGAACTTTGCAAGGATCGCAGAGCCGATAACCCGTCTGACCCGCAAGGATCAGGAGTTTATCTGGTCAGAGGAATGTCAGATAGCTTTCGAGGAGCTGAAAAAGCGTTTGACTACTGCCCCCATCTTGACCATACCATCTGGATCCGGAGGATTCGTAATATATAGCGATGCATCCGAAAAAGGATTAGGTTGTGTCTTAATGTAACATGGGAAAGTTGTAGCCTATTCCTCGAGACAACTGAGGACCCATGAGAAGAACTATCCCACGCACGACCTGGAGCTAGTCGCAGTCATCTTTGCCTTGAAGCTTTGGAGACATTATCTATACGGCGAACGAGTGGAGATATTCACTGATCACAAGAGCCTGAAGTACCTCTACACCCAGAAGGACTTGAACCTGAGACAAAGACGCTGGCTCAAAGTGATGACAGATTTCGAGATCGACCTACAGTACCATCCCGGAAAGGCTAATGTGGTAGCTGATGCTCTAAGCAGAAGACCCACGGCATTTTTCCTGATCACCCAACCAGATCTATTGAGAGATCTAGAACATTTGGGTATAAAGGTCATTATGCCAGAAGTTGATGGCCAATTGTCAAATTACCAGTTGCAATCAACATTGGTCGAGAGAATCGAGGCTGCTCTGCCAACAGATGCAAGATTTCAAATACTTCGACAAAGAACAGAGGCTGGAATCCAGACAGGATGTCGCATACACGAAGATGGGACTTTAAGATGTGGAGAACGTCTTTATGTTCCAAATGGAGAACTTCATGAAGAGCTGATGTCAGAAGCTCACAGCTTAACATACTCTATCCATCCAGGTGGCACAAAGATGTACAGAGACCTGAGGCAATACTATTGGTGGCATGGAATGAAGAGAGAGAGATAGCACGCTTGTGGCAAAATGCCTGGTGTGTCAGCAAGTCAAGGCTAAACATCAAAGGTCCGCAGGTCTACTTCAACCCCTCCCAATACCCGATTGGAAATGGGAACACATTACGATGGACTTCGTTACGGGCTTCCCAAGAAGTCCCAGTGGTCGTAATACTGTATGGGTGATCGTAGATCGACTCACTAAGGCTGCCCACTTCTTACCTTTCAGAGTCGGACAATCTACAGATGTCACTACCCCATTTCCTGAGCCGGGTATTTTTTTTATTTTTAATTTGGGTTAATTGTGTATTATTTGTAATTAATTGTATTTATATTTTATTTGTGATTGTATTATTTTTTATTGATTATTTTAGGATTTTGGCTAGCCTTGACCCATGTCAGACCCTAGTAGACCCATGTCCGACCCAGCCCACACCCTTGTGAGACTTATTTTTGGGGTTTAGAATATTTATTATATTTTTAGTGGATTAGTTGGAGAGATTTGGAGTTAGTTTGAGTGCTTTTGGAACCCAAAACCCAAAACCAAGTTAGGAGAGGGCTTTTTAGTCATGTGGATTAGTGTAACCCTATTTCTATGCTCTTGGCCGACCCTATCCCCCCCCTATTTCAGACCCGACCAGCAGCAGGAGCCTCTCCCCATTCTCTTCTTCTTCACTTCTTCTTCATCTTCTTTTTCTCCACTACTTCTTTCTTCTTCCTTTCTTCTCCCAACTTCAAGTAAGTGCCCTATTCCTCTTCTTTCTTCTTTTATTCTCCATGGTTATGAACCCTAACCCTATATTCTTCCCCAACCTAGGTGGGTAGAGCTTAGATTTGGTGTTGGAGCTTGGATTGGGAGCTTGGAAGCTAGTTGTGATAGATTTGGAGCTTTTTGGAGATTTTGGTTTGGGATTCCAACTCCCAAGAGGTAAACCCTAATTTTTCTTCTTGTAATTACTCTTATATAGTGTAATTAATAGTTTAGAACCTTCCTAGACCCTTAGGCTACCCGTGGGAGGAAGTTGGAACTAGTTTGGTTGTGTTTAGAGACTTTAACATTAGGTTTTGTGTCAATTTCGGGTGGAATCCGAATTTGGCCCAATTTTGGGTGATGCCCTAGGTTAGACGGACCTAGGTAGACGTTGTCGAGTGTCTTGAGGGTTAGTGCGTGTCTCCATTCGGACACGTGAAGCCGTATCGCGGAGAAACAGGCGTTTTGGGCGTTTTAGGGGTTTTCGTCGTCGCCGGTTCTAAGTGCATGCACGTTTTCGCCACGGTCCTAGAATCGACGGGGTAGCATTTTTTTTCTAGGATTTAGACATCGTTTAGAACCCGTGGGTAAATTTTGGGCCGATTCCGAGTTGGTTTGGTGTGCGTTTCAGGAGGTTTTCCGAACCGCACACCGCGTGTTCGTCGAAATGACCGAACGGCCATTTTGGCGTGGTTTTCTAGTTTCGGGCTTGTGCGCGCGTTGGGTTAGCTTCAGGGAGTGTGTGCTAGAATTCTCGGATTATATTTTATATATTTATAGGTGTTCGTGCGTGTCGGAATCGTTGGGCGCGCGTTGGTGGGCGTTGTGTGCGTTGTTGTGTGTTGTGTTGTGTTTATATGTATATATATATATATATATATATATATATATATATATATATATATATATATATATATATGTATATTTGTGTGTGTATTTGTGTGTTTGTGAGTGTGTGTGAGTGAGTGTATATATATATATATATATATATATATATATATATATATATATATATGTTTGAGTGTGTATATGTATATATATATAAATAGATATATGTATGTGCTTGTATGTGTGTGTGCGTATTTATATATATAAGTGTGTGTGTGTTAGTATATAAGTTAGTGTGTGTGTGTGTATATATATATATATATATATATATATATATATATATATATATATATATATATATATATATATATATATATATATATATATATGTATGTATATATATATGTATATATATATGTATATAAGGTATGTGTATATGTGTGTATGTGTGAGATATATATGTAGATACCTAGGTATATGCCTATATGTATTAGATATATATATATTAGCCTAGATTATAGCTAGATGTATATGTTTATGCATAATTAGTTAGCTAGAGGGGTAGTAGGGTTGAGTTTAGAGAGGTATCTCAATACCTTGAGATACCAAGGTATCTCAATACCTTGAGATATCCAAGGTATTGAGTTTCGAGCGGGATTTTTGAGCAATTGCCTAGGTTTGAGTTTAGAGATAGGTTTTTATATATATGTGTATATATTTACGCGTGCTAGCATAGGTTTTAGCGGGTATAGGCGGGGTGCGTAGCCTAGGTTGAGGTATCGGATACCGAGGGTATCCAGGTATCTCAAGGAGGCGAGTTTGAGAGTTTTCTAGCTTAATGAGCTCAGTTTGACCTAGAATTTCAGGGGCACCCTAGTTTGACCTAGCTTTGACCATAATTGTCCCCGTTGACCGTAAAAGTCAACATTTGACCTAGTTTTGACCTAGAGTTGACTTTTTGGACCCTATGTTGACTTTTTGATCCGAATTTCACCGGTTTGACCCGTTTGACCTAGAATATCCCTAGAAGCCTATTTTTAGTTATTTTATATCTGTTTAACTCATTAGAAACCTGTTTAACCTTACTTTTCACAATAGGTCCTTGCGATACCAGTTCGGATCGCAGTTGCTCAGGACGTCAGGCGAGTACATTCTCTGATAGTTTTTATTATCTGATGATTATTATGATTCAGCTTCTAGTATAGTATCATCTGATTATTCTGGCATAACACGGGACACTGACTGGTATTTCTGGATTTATTTTCTTGCGACACGTATTTTTTATGTTTTTGGCCTCTATTCTGGAATCACTACTAGCATCACCTACATGCATCACTACAGGCATCACTTATGTTTTAGGCTTGACTCATCTTAATTTACGTGTCGGGTCTTGGATTCACTTGTATTAGTCGGGGTGGGAAAATACTCGAGTAGACATGTAAATATTTCCATCTGGAATTATCAGGAATCACTCCCTCTGGTCTAATCTGGAATGATAGCAGCCGCGCACCCAGTGCGCGGTGAGCCGTACTTACCCCTAGCCGTTTACATGTCGAAACAAGTATTTCAAAGACACCGAGTTCATTCTTTCTAGTCTGGACTCTCTTGCATTTCTTGCTGGTCTCACTTACATATTTCTGGACTTGACTCACTACATGTATTTCATGCTGGACTCATTACACGTTCATGTGCACAGACTTACTCTTAGTTTAGATTTCTTGCATCTTACAGTTATTACTATCTTGCTTCTGATATACATGCATCTTTATCTTTATGCACCAGTGATATGTATATTTTCTTGTTTCATATTTGCTTCATTCTTCTTGCTACTTGCTATAACTGTTTTATAGTTTTTATCATTTAACTGGAACTGCTGTTAGAGGTGTACTTGCTCCAGTCCTGACTGGACATATTTTTCCAGAGTATCCGGAGGATTGGTGTCCGACATTTTATGGACCTCAGCCTGTCGATGGTACAGACAGGGACCCTCTAGTTTAGGAGTGATTTCCGGGTTGATAGCCGGGATCACTAAGACCTTGTTGTTGTATTTATTAGCTTTAGCACCGAATTTGTCTCCGGTTTTGGATTGAGACCTTATTTGTATATTATTTTGGATAATGTATTATTATTATTATTATTGATGTTGTGGTTGGTTTTAGCTGCAGTTGTTTAGTCTTTATAGTTGTTAGACTTCTTGTTATCTTATCGTGCTTAGATTCGTGATTGAGTACATTGTGATTATCATTATGATATTGCTCCTCCGTTTGGAGTTGAGATCTTGACAGGTTTATATATCGATTGCGTGAGATTATTAGTTAGATAGTAGACCTAGACAGCGTTCTACCGCCGATGCTGCGGCGTAGGCTGGACGTACCCACGACTCATGCCCGATTTTCCGGGTGCGGGTCGTGACAACAGAAGTCTTGGCAGACATGTATATGAAGGAGATCGTACGTCTGCACGGAGTACCATTCAGCATAGTGTCTGATATGGATACAAGGTTTACATCGTACTTTTGGCGAAGTATGCAAGAGAGTCTTGGTACCCGCCTGAAGTTCAGCACCTCGTATCACCCCCAGACAGATGGCCAGTCCGAGCGCACCATCCAGACCCTAGAAGATATGCTGAGAGCATGCATGCTCGATTTCAATGGATCATGGGAAGATCATTTACATCTGGTGGAATTTTCCTATAACAATAGCTATCAAGTGGAAGACGGTTTCAATGAGTGCAGTTTTCGATTTGTGGCTTGGATAGATAGTAAGACTCTAGGTGCTTAAGCGATATTTGGTTGACAGATTTGTCAGAGGTAGTGCATGAAGTTCTTGGAGTTAGAAGTTTGTTCGGATGGCATGGTTGGATTATGGCTCAGATTTGCAGAGGAGATATAGCATGGTTCGTAGTAACTGTCCATCGTGATGACTTATAATTATCGTGCGTAGCTTCGGGACAGCTGACCCTAGTGACTTGACCGCCAAATCAGAGATGAATATTGTAGACCCATAGATCGACCCTTGCAGCAACGCATTTGGGAATGCGTCAAGGGTGGATGTGAGTAGTGTGTATTGGAGATTGGCCTAAGTGACTGAGTGTTGAGTTTGAGAGATCCTTGGGATAGCCTTCAGCTGAAGATGCATTCGGAAGATCGAAGCGATAGTGGAAATGGCCTAAGTCAACTGATGAGATTCAGAGTCACAGATTTTTGAAGATGGCATCGCCTCTGACTCGTCGTGCCCCGGAAGGAAATAACATTCATATGAATTGACGACTGTGAAACTAGCTTGTGAAGTTAAAGCAGTGGCTCGTTCAAATCAAATCATTGCAATACTGGAAGGGACAGATGTGCCTTAGATCTTCAAGATGCATCGGAACTTAGTCTGGAATACGTGCTCGTACAGAAGGCTAAGGTGGTATCATGTGCTTCGAGGCAGTGGAAGCAGCACGAAGAACTATCCCATGCGCGACCTAGGAATTATGGCGAGTGTGTCCACGTTAAAATCGTGGCGACATTATCCCTATGGCGTGATGATAAAATCTTCGTGGATCACATGAACCTCAATATAGATGTTCACCCAGTGAGGTATTGAGATTGAGGAAAAGGTATTGGGCTGAGCTGATCTAAGAGCAAAGTTTGATATTTGGGTAAGTCGCCTAGCTGGGGTAGTATCAGTTGTGATGATCGTTCAGAGCAAGAGATGATAGTTGGAGATAATGCATGCAAAACATGGTGCGATTGGAGTAATGCTTGAGTTTGGTTAGTTGAGTTTGGATGGTGCTAGTATGGATTCAGAAATAGTTGGATGGATTGAGTTGGAACACGAACTGAATTGAGTCAGGTAAAAATATCGTCGGTGGGAAATCATCATACTTGAGGATAGCGCTTGTGCGAATATGTTGGAATGAACGTCAGGATTAGTTCAATTGGGAGTAAAGTGAATAAATGTCTCGGACATAAAGATACCCTTGTAACTTGTCCAAATTCGCTATCGCTAAGCTCGGCTGAATTGTATGTATTTCAGGGACGCCTTAAATATGTGTATGATCCAAAACTAAGCGATATGAGGAATTTGTATTGAGCTACAAGGAGGATGTAGGAATATGAAATTTGTGCGAGCATTTGGGCGAGCAAGATGCTGAGTCTAGATTGAATGTGAGTTGCATGTATGTAACCTCCGATTTCCAAATTCCCGAAATATTTAGATTTTAAATTATTTTTAAAATATCAAGTTTATAAAATATTTTCTCCTTGAAATTTTATTTGATTTTTAAACAATGTTTGATTGTAGAAGGTTATTTAAAAATCTTTTATAAAAATCATTTTTTCTAAATGTCGATGTATTACAAATAAATAAATAAATAATAATATATATATTTTTCTAGTTCCAAATGTTTATTGGCTTGAAATCATAAAATTATTTATTTGATGAAATTATTATAGGACTAGTTGTTTTCATAATAAAATTTCATATCCATTTTGGAATAGTAAATAAACAAATTACATATTTTCTAGGGTTTTGCAAAATGAGGTTAATTAGTAGCTAATTTAATCAGTTAGCCTTTGAACGCCTCTAAAAAAAACATTTCTTAAATTTCTTTTCTATTTAATTTACCCGTTTACCGTCTCCCATTCACACCCTCATTTTTCCACACGAAAAACCCGTTTAATTATGATCTGGACCATTCATTATTGGGCCAACCCGCACCCTTTAGCCCACAACTCTTTCCCTATTTAAGTCCCTCATCACAACTCCCTAGAAACCCTAGCTAGCCCTCACAAATCCCCACAAAGCCAAAGCCACCACCATTTTGTGTGCCCGTGTCCGTGTGTCCAGCATCACCGTATCAGCCGTGTTGGCCTCGGGTCCGACCCCGGGTGTCCCACCGTATCCATTCATTTTTTTCTGTGTCCAGTTATTACAATATTACAATTTCCGTGTCCGACACACCCGGACACATCCACCTCCACCACAGTACACCCAACCCTGTGTCCGACAGACCCGAACACGTCCCTCACAGTACAGCAGATCCGTCGTGTCCAGCCCCGGACACGACCCAACCCCGACACACAGAACCCTAACCCTAGATTCAGCCTCGCCTATCGCCGCTGGCTGCCGCGTCTTCCCCCGACGTCGAGCTCCGCTGCCGCGTCGAGCTCGGAGACCCGCCGCTTCCTCACCGGAGCCGTCGTCGCCGCCGTCCTGATGAGGCTCTGGGTCAGATCCGCCGCCGACGGACTGGGATCTCCTCCTCGGCGTCGAGCCGTGGCCGCCTCGGACCTCCTCCGATCCGCCGAGCAGATCCGCCGCCTCGAAGCCGCCGCCTCCTCGAGAACGCCGCCGCTCCTCGAACAGACCGCCGCTCCTCGAGCAGACCGCCGCTCCTCGAGCAGATCCGCCGCGTCGAGCAGACCGCCGCCGCCCTGAGCTCCCCGATCCCGCCAGAGACGAACGTCGACGCCCTGTCGGCCTGACCCCGGCGGAACCCCCTCCGGCCGACGCCGGAAAACCCTCGCGTGAGTCCCCCTCCTCTCTTTCCCTCTTTTCCTTTCTCGGTTCAGAGTAATTTAGTTAGGTTAGTAGAGTTAGTATAATTAGATTAATATATAATTAGTATATTAATTATATATATTAGATTAGTTTAATTTATAATTAGAGTAGTTAATTATTTCTGAATCAATTAATTATTTATTAATCAGTAATTAAATTATAATTAGTAGTTAAGTATATAATTAGTTTAGTATTTCATGTAATTAGTTTAGTTAATTTAGTAATCAATTATTTATTTTTAATCAGTTAGTAATTATTTATTTATTTGTTTAGTATTTTCATATAATATATATTAATAAAATGTATACTAGGTATAATTTTAATTAATGTTTTAGTATCTGTATTGTTATTTTTAATGATGGTATGCTACATATATTTTATATAAGCTTTTAGTATACCCTTAATATATAGTATGAACTTAATTTGGTATTAGTATTAGTATATTTAATAATGATGTTGACAATATATATATGTAGATTATATTTTCGTATTGGTATATGGTTATGTATATATATTGTATATACTTAATATATTTCAATATAAAATTGGTATATATGTATATCTGTATTTTCAGTATATGTTGGTAAACATAAATTGGTATATGATTAACAAAAACATAATTTGGTATATATAAATAAATGTAGCATAATAATATATTTTGGTATAATTATAAATTGGTATAGTATAATATAAATACGTATTGTATCCCTTTTCAATGAACTATGTCTATATAGATATACATTCAAGTATTAATTATTATGCTTATATATACATACAAGTATTATTTATTATGTTTATATATATATACAAGTATTATTTATTTTAAAGTATATATATATACTGGTATAAATTAAATTCATGTATTAGCATAATCATTGTACTTTGGAATTTAGTATATATAGTAAAATTCTAACTTGGCTTATTTTTATGACTATACCTTGTATAACGTATTTCCTAGTAGCTATTGTAATTAAAACATTCAGTATTAATATTACTTAAGGTATATGTAAATACACTTATCTATTTTCGTACCAAATGTATTTGATGTATATGTTAGTACAATGTGTACACTTCTATGTCTCTAATAGACGACCCTAGTTGACTAGTGCCATACCTGGCAGAGCCCCTGAGTTCATGTATTGTGATGTGTTAGTGTAGCGCCTGATGCAAATGATGTATTTGATATATTTTTAGGACTGTTGGTTCCTCCAGACGATACTCTGGGACAGGACATTGACATTACCAGCTAAGGACCCAAGGCGAGTACATTCTCTGATTAGTTTCTAATTTATGATATCTCCTATGTTCACTGTATCTAGTGTAGATATCCATGTTCTTGACACATTGGTTACACGGATTGGTATACACGGATCTCGTCATGAGATGTTATTCCTTTTCCATGGTGTAGCTTGTACAAGACTTGTTTTCCTTGTTATCTTGTGCATGTACAGACACTGATTCCCGGAGAGATTTGCTACCTTCCTGGGGAATCCCGTGCCATAGCGTACCATGATTGGATCTACTATACCAGTCGGGGGTGGGGAGTATTTTAGTGTAGATATGTGATCATACCTAACTTTTCATGCATCATAGCTCACCCCACATCTCACGTCGGGTGCGGCCTGACCATCTCAGTGCCTCATAGCTGTTACGTGTGATTAGCCTGACCTCTACATGCATCATAGCTAACCAACGGTTAGCCTGACCTTCGTGAATCATAGCTAATCACATGTAACCAGCCTGATCAAGTTCCCAAGCCGATCACATGTTAAAGCTAGTACTCACACACTTAGTCATAGGTTTCTTGCTCTTGGACATATTGTTTTCTTTTTCTGCAGTTACTTACAGTATTTCCAGTATTTCTTTCATTGTACATTTCTCGTACCTATACATGCATCTGGTATATTTCCATCTAGAACTGCTACATAGTTTATGTCATTTATATAGAACTGCTAATTAGAGATGTACTTTGCTCCTTCCTGACTGGAAATATTTTTCCAGACTGTGACCTTAGTAGACTGGGTTCTGACACACTTGGGGATTGGAAGTTAATGATTGCAGGTATGATTATTTTGTCATTAGACTTGTGTTGTATTCTTTTGTTTCTTCAAATTCCTATCGTGCTGTAGTTGTGATTGAGTATGTTGTTAATATTTTCATAGTGTTATCCGAGTCTCCTTATGGAGTTGGATACTAGCGTGAGATTGTTTAGATAGTACTTGACCTAGACAGCGTTCTACCGCCGATGCTGCGGCGTAGGCTGGACGTACCCACGCCCTCGTGCCCCTAAACCGGGTGCGGGTCGTGACAATGTAGCACAGTTATGAATTGGACAAGCGGCATGCGACAAGGAATGGATACTAGTATGGTTCGAGGACGAACCTGATTCTAAGTGGTATATTATGTAATACCCCACAAACGCATGGTATATTATGCTGAGTCAGATTGAATGAGGCAATAGCTGGTTACATTTTTTGATTTGTTGGATTTGGAAACAAGTATTGATTGAGTTGGTTTCATGTGCAGATTGCTAGCGGAGTTCAATGGAATCAGATGTTCGTTTAGAGCAGTACTGGGATAGCAGGATTGGAGCGATAATATCGTATTCCTTAGTCTGATCGGTCGGATGATTTGAAGAGCATAGCCTGCTTGCACGGTCATACCAATTGAGTAGATCGTGCTTTATATCAGACCATGGGTTCAAGGGATCGGCCATATCGGTAAGGCAGGGTGCTTAACGGAATCAGACTTGGTGAGTGGACTTTGTCCCTTCTCCTCTACTCCTTTATGCCTAATAATATGGAACACACATAATGGCTTAAACACTTGGACTGGAACTTGAAAATTACTACACTGTGGCGTGCATAGAGTGTACGTTGTTTGGTTGGATATAATTTTTGGCTTGAGTTGGTTTTGCGTTGGGCAGTTGGAGCTTGAGTAGGCAGTTGGAGCATGAGTGGATCATCTTGGTTGGAACATTGAAGCAATGCGGACGAGCGAGCGTGCATCCGTGCACGAGTATCAGTTTGACGCTTTGTCATACAAAGCATGCAGTTGTGGTTCAAAACCGGATAACTGCATCTGTGAGGGCATTATGCCACTATTGGGGTATTGTGCCACGGAGTTTTCTGAGCGAGGGTGTTGCACCAATTGGAACACTGTGTCGAAAAGTAGCATAGTGCCTATGGGGATAACTTAAGATGGTGCCTTGGAATATAAGTTGGAGAATGGTTATGGATAGTTGGTTGGATGAGTCTAGGATCGTTTGGTAGGGCAAGAATGTTTGATCCTCTCGTCATACCTATTTGGTGTCTGCATCGGTCATGGACAACCTGTTGCGCACAGGATTTGGTTTCCTTGAACGGGATAGGCTCCGGAGCACCGGGATCGTTCGGCTATGGAGAAAATAATAGTAACGTGTCTTGGGCGTGGTGCCGGCAGTTCGATATGACCAGACAGGCTAGCTACCCAGTCTGGATCGGGTAGAACTATAGTTGATCAGTCCTTTATGGCTTGGCCAGTGACTTCATATAGATAAGAGTTGGTTTTCTTTGCTTTGCTTTGGTTTATGCTTTTCGTGCGGACGGCGGCCACCTTGCCTTGGCAAGAGTGTGCATATCAAAGATTGGATTATAATGCTTGGATTATGGCATCATTTGAGGATGGATATCGAGGCTTGGATGATGGTTCGATAGGTTCTCACGTTGCTTGGGTTTCAGTAGGACAGTTTGCATGCTAGTTCCCTTTTGAGTTGGATATATATATTTGCTTGTATATTGGCTTGAATTGAATGCTTGCATGCTTAACCTGCTTTATAGTTTTCCTTAACATGTCATACCTCTACCATAAAATAAATCTAGGATTCAAGTAGAAAGATCATCATATAACTGTTTGCATTCACTATTCTACTTAGTATCGACTTAGATGAGTAGGTTACCCCGCTCACCAGTACGGCTGTGTACTGACCCACGTTTATGGACATTATTTCAGGTACGCAGGTGTAGTGGCGCTGCTTGGATATACGGGACATAATGTATGAACGGTAAGTACCTTTGTGGGCAAGAGAAAGAGCAAGAGTGTGGCATTCTCCTTTGTGGCATTCTCCCTTGTGGCATTTTTATTGGACCCTATCGAGAGCTTCACTGTGTATACTCTGATGTGTGCTTGGTACATAATACTTAACTTTCGCTGCAACTTGGTCGTTTCGATGATAACTTTGATGTTTGACAACATCGCCTTGTACGAGCACAACTCCAGGCTCGTACGACATCACGTCCCGATAAGAACGATTGTCCTGCGGAAGCGCTGCAACGTGGTGATTCACGTTCAGCGGGGATGATTGAGCTTGCGGGAGATTGGGACGTGACATGCCATGCGGCCCAAGAGGGTTATGCGGCCTGAACTCTTACCGCATGCTGACAACATGCATTCATCTTATTGGACGCATGACTGCCTATTCGTCCTTACTCGTTGAATGAATAAAAATTTGCTAAGTCCAAAAGTAAGTCCATGCTGCCAGTGGGTGCATGCGGCCAGAGAGTTCATGCGGCCAGTGGGTGCATATGGTTAGAGGGTGCATACAACCAGTGAGTCCATGCGGCCAGTGAGTCCATGCGTCCAGTGGGTCATGCGGCCAGGAAAATTCTTGTATGCATTTTGTGTTCCCTGTTGATTAGTAATTCCTTTTGGTGATTACTGTTGTGTGCTTTCTTATGTCGATATAAGTTTATGTTTACAAGACCAATTTATGTACAAGCTCACAATCCTCACGATACCGTAAAAATATTTTTGTGTATGAAACTCGATTGTATTTGGCATCGGGCAATCAAGTGTGAGCATTATTCAATGTATCGCGTGTCACGAATACGATAACTCGTGAAAGGCTCGTACTCGCAATTCGTCATCTTAGGGAGTTCTAAAGTGTCCACGACTCGAGAACTTGAAATAATTTAGTAATGATTAAACAAGATAAGATTTATCTAGAGCATTTTTTTTAGGAAAGAATATTGCGCTACCGGCTACCCTGATCCCCAAGGGCCCTATGCAGCATGGACAAGCCTGCTAGGCAAGGGCTCCATGACTGACCAAGTTTACGCGTGCTGTGGCACATTATAAGACAAGTTTATTATTTACAAAAAAGTTTATGATTATAAGACAAGTTTATGTTTACAAGACCAATTTTTGTTTCACAAGTTTACGTTTATGCTTATAAGTTCTATTGTTGTTTATTGTATTGTTGTATGGTTGACTGTGCATTTAAATTTATTAGACAAGCGTACCCTTGGTCATCCGGGTTGACTGCAGTGCCGGTGGTAGCAATATTCTTAGCAACGTATTTCTAGTAATTAGGGCTTGTGAGAACCCTAGTTAGTTAATTATAGCAAGCCATAGGCATGTTTGGCCGTGAATTGGATGTTTGTTATTCGTATAGCTCGCTCTTCTAGTTTTATTTTCTTCCGACGCGTTGTTAGGGTACTAAGTTCTGCTCGGATGAAGGTCTACAACCCCGGTCCTTATTTGGTTTAAGGGTTGTGGTCCCGATCCAGAGTAGTTCCTATGCTCTCTTGCCGCTCGTCGCCTTACTTTTATTTCTGCACTTATTATCAGTTCTTCCAGTATTATTCTTAAGACAAGTACGTTGGTACCATACAAGTCTCGGTCTGCATTAAATTCTTATGTCTCTTTTTCTTATGTCGTGATTTGTTTGGTCTATCACCTCGAGCTCCTTTGTGGTACTTGTTCCTTGGGGTTCTGACTCCACTGGTTTTGCATGGCCAGGTTACCCTGAAGAGAACCAGGATCCACGGCGCTTCCAACAAGATGGCTCGCACTCGTAGGACTGCGGCTGAAGCTCGCGAGCAGGTTTTCTTCTTCCACTCCTCGTCTTGATTACTTTATTTTGTAGTGTTTAGCAAGGAGCAGATTTAGCTCTCTATATTTTTGAGACTGCGGTCAACATGATGTATATATTAGACCATGACTGGTATATTTGATCATGTATATTTAAACTCTGCTAGTGCAGCATTTTGTATTCACTAGTTTCACGATCATATGTGACATGTAATTTGTGACGCCTCTTTACTTTCATGTATGATATACTCTTGATATTTGTTATTGATAGATTGAGATAATATGATTTGTCGGCCTTAGAACTAACGTCATAGCATGCTAGAGTTCATCCATCTATCTTCTAGATAACCTTAATACATTGCGGCTTACTTCGGTATTCTGCAAGGTGCGGTTGGCCATGTCAGTTCCCGTATTTATCCAGTATTCTGGGAGCGGGACGTGACAGAGGTGGAATCCGGTGTCTGTCTAGGTGGCCGAAATGCTACGTGGCGATTGTTCATTAGAAAAAATTTGGGATTGAGGGTGGCCCACGTAGCAGGGGTGGGGAGTGGGGGTTGAGAGGGGTTGTAAGAAGATAGTAAGCATTTGGTAATAAACTTAGCGTTATTGTTTGTCTTATAGTGACCAAACGTGGAAGGCGTGACGGACACACATCAACATCGACATCGACGTGGAGATCCCTAAAAGCCCAATATTGTCATTTCGTAAAGGCCCACTAGAGAGCAAATACTGTGATGGCAATAGAGTAATTCCACACCTTAGGTAGGAGGACAGTTTGGTCATTTGAGTGGCAATAGTAGTGATCCGGGGGTTACAAATAGTCGGACACGCATCGCTAGCTCCTCGTTCTACTGATAACTCATTCTTTCGAGAACTTCTTCCTTCTTCCTCTCTCTCTCTCTCTCTGTCTCTCTAGAATTTTTATGCTAGGGTTTTGATCCCAAATTCCATTGTCGAAATTTTCTAGGGTTTGTACCAGAACGATCCAATCGGAACGCGGATTTGGAATTGGAATCAGTCGGTCGATTGATCCGATTCTAGGGCTGTGATTGTGGCGATTTGGGGATTATTATGAGGTTGGATGGAGATCATGGGAATGAGGAGGAGAAGGAGAACGAGAGGGCTCCGCAGCCGAAGCTCATGGTCGGATACGCGCTGACGTCGAAGAAAGCCAAGAGCTTCTTGCAGCCGAAGCTTGAAGGGTTAGCTAGGTATAATATATGATCCCCATGATAAAAAAAGGAACAAAAAGTGGAGTTTTTGAGGATTTCTTATTTGCATCCCGCAATAGGGGGAATGAAAATCTGAACCATTTAATGATTTTTTTTTTTTTAATAGTTATATGAATGATGATATTAGGAAAGAATAAGAAAATTTGGATTTCAGCTATTTTTTGTCCTATAATTTAGTAGGCATAATCCCCGGGTATGCTGGGTGGAGGTTCGAATCCCCGGGTTTATGTGAAACATATGGTTGCTGGGATCCTGCCTCCATCTGGAGGTGATAACCGGGCCCTAGCAGGGTGAAGGAGATCTGGCAGGGCGGGGCTGGTCTGTGGACGCCGAGTGTGAGTTGATTCCTTGGAGGATTTGTAAAATGTCCTGAGCCTATACACTGGGCATTTGAATTACCATATTCAAATAATCTGATATTATATAGGAATCACTCTTCTATGATGATTCTATTTCCCACCATTAAGGGGAACTGCAGAAAATCTGCTTTGTTCATTTGTAGATTACATACGTGACCACTTTTGCTACAGAATTAATTTACTGGTTTTTTAAATGTGTTTTGACATGTTTCGGGGAATTACAGGCACTTTTAATTATTTATTGTTTTAATATTTTTGATATTTTATTGCAAATGCCTCTCCCCTGAAATTAGATTGATTTTCTGCAAATTTAGCATTTTCATTTTTCAGTTATAGTCTGTGCCACTATACCAAAACTAGAGCTTGATTCATGCAACATTATATTTTCTTTAATCCGCTTAAATTGGCATGATTAGTGATGCATGAACATGGGTGGCTCTGATATCATATGTTATACTTATACACCATAAGTGTAGTGTCCTGATGAGGGTTACTTCTTGTACCCCTCACTGCAAATCTAGAGCGTTGGTGAGGTTTATATATTTATATTGTTTTAAGAGTAACACTTACTTGGACTTTCCCATGGGGCTTTTGTATTGTTGGTGGGGCTGCATTTCCTTAGATTTTTAGTCAATTTATGAAAGATAGCAACTAATTTTTAATTCCTCAGTTGGTGGTAGTGGCTAAAAAGTGTTATGTTCTGAAGATAATGTCTTTTAATCCTCTTCAATACTTTTTGTGCTTGCTCTACTGTTACAATATTTTAAGTTGACTGGAAGTCTGTATTTATCTATTTATTCCTTTTTGAATATCTTTGTGATCTGTTGCTTAGTATATGTAATATGGTTTATTGAGTTCTTTGCATCTAAGGATTTCTTCTACATACCTGATGTTGATGTGGAGGTCTGTATCTCTCTCATCTTTATTCCTGTGATATGAACTTCGAAGTACATAAATATAGGCCCGTAGTTTTTTGGTTTGGGTTTGACCATTTGCTAAGAACCGAAACAAAGCCGCTTGACCTGTAAAACCACAACCTTATCACTTCTAATCTGGTCTTATACAGGACGAATACAATCTGAATTTGGCTCCAGTTTCAACCCAGATTTGTTACTGAGAATTTACTGTCCAAATTGGAACCAAAATCTGTCTGGGATGGGCTTGAACTCTTGAACATCTGTATGCGACTTAGGGCGAGAGTGACAGTAAACTCTCTAAGTATGATACAAGGTAGTCAAAGGCGCACTCGAGGCGCAAAGGGTCCAAATCGTCCGAGGCGCAAGGCGCACTTAAGGCGCGCGCCCGAGCGACGCGAGGCGCAAATATATATATATATATATACATCGGATTTCTACATTGATAAACATGTGTCCTTCAAATTCCCCCATGTCTAGGTTGCAATCACTTTGAATTGAGTGAGTGAGAGAGAAAACAGTAAAAAAAAAGTACATCAGTTCAAAAAAACAGTCTAAAAATAGTACAACAGTACAACAATTAAAAAAAAGTCTAAATATGTTATTTTTTTCATAAGATTTTCAAGACGCGGCTTAACTATTCCAAGTCGCTCGTAAAAGGCGCACATATGCGCGCCTTAGGTGCGCCTTAAGAATTGCGCCCCGCCTGGAGTGCCCTGAGGCGCTGCCCATGCGCCTAGGAGTAAGGCGCGCCTGAGGTGCGCCTTTGACTACACTGGTATGATAAAGACAGGCCAACTACCAAGAGAAATCGGAATTGTTTGTAATGGTTGATTTTGTGGGAAGATGACTTTCAATTGAATTAGGGAAAGATACTATGTTATACCGTGCCTTTTATGTGTGTGTATGTGTGTAAGATTTGCTTTTAAATGGTTATAATTAGGGAGAAGAAAGAATGAGCGAAGTCCATAGAATTGGTAAAATGAGCTGTAATAACCGATAACAAGGATTGAGATAGGTTACTTGTAGTAAAAGAGAATTGTGTACTGTATCAATCTAGGTAAAAGTGACGGACCTAGAAACCCAGCTCATATTGTACTGTTCTTGAATTTAATGTATGCACTTCCGTTCTTACATATTTTCTCGTACACTAAATAATGAGATCTAGGGAAGCACCATCCTCTTTGCTCTTTGGCTTAATGTGCCATGTAGATGGATGCAATTCATTATAGCAAATTCTATCACGATCTTAACTCTTTCTTACAGTTTCCATAGTCTAGGAGAAGTTGGAGGGTGCTCATTGGTTACATGAGCTTAAACTGCATGACCTTAAAGGTAGGTTACCTACACACCAACACCAATTGCCTAATATCATTTATGGCAAGACCTTCTCTTGCTCGTAGCTACTGTGGCTAGTACAATCACACCAACACTTGGATTGGCACCAGGTTGACAGACGGTAATAAAACTTCATCAGTTCTTTTATGGAACTGTCATGCTGCATATCCAACCCCTTGGAAAAAGGCTTTGTTGATAATGATGGTGGTTAAAAGCTGAGATCAGCCCAGATATTTCAGACTTTTAGACTTCCCTGAGATTGGCTCTAAAAGTAAGAATCAAAGGTTGCTTGACATGAATCTTCCACGTGAGCATGAAAACTTACAATCTTGGCTGTTATGTCATTGTAGTATTTGTATTAAGTATTGCTGATTTGGCTTCTTTTGGTAATTTAAGTGGGTGTAGGTTTTGGTATTTATATCCCTGAAATGCTTTGGCACATTACATCTATGAGCGATTATTAGTCTGAGTTATGATATATTTGCCTAGTTTACTGTGCTTTCTGAGTTGTTCCACGATATATATTCACGTACAAAGTAAATACAGTTTCAAGGGATTGAGTCGAGAATTAAATGTTTTCCAAATGCACTGCAGGAAAAAGGGGATTATGTTTGTTGCAATTGACCAAAGCAGGCCTCTTTTGGATCAAGGCCCTTTTGACATTGTTCTACACAAGGTTTGTTGTTACGATTCCTTGTCTGTCAATATTTTCCCCTCAAGATTGGTTGATGATATTTTGCATGGTATAATATTGGATTGCGAAGCTATATTGGCTAGAGTATCTTATTCTATTAGTTGAGAATAACGGTTGGTCTTTTATATGTCTGCCATCTGATGTAGATTCTATATTTGTGTTTATCCAGCTGACAGGAAAGGAGTGGCGTCAAATTCTCGAGGTTAGTTAGTCCAAACTAGCTGCATTTATACTTCATCTAGTATATATCCATTTGTCTCAAAATTACCTTCATTACTTCTTCATCTCTACTATTATAATACGGCTTAGAAATGACTCAATAATGAGCCGTCTAAGCCGTATGTATATCATCAATTAGTAATATTAAAAAAATAAAAAAATTAACTACCGTGTTGGTTCTTGCGTAGTTGAAAAAAAACCACCTGAACATATAATCCATCATAAAATATATTCCAAATTTAAATCAACTACAAGATATTATCTAACTAAACACATATCCAAAATATAAAAATATATTTATAACAATATAATTCAAATATATTCAAATCATATTTAAAATATTTTAATATAATTTAAATTTCTATCTAATTTTTTTAATAATATCATTAAAAAATTGATACGTACAACGCAATTTTTTTACGTGCGTGAATTTACTAGTTGTGCGTAATATCTGTGGAATAGTGCAAGTGTTCCACCCATTTGAGTGAATGATAGTTGTATCATTTATATGGTCTAGCCAAGGTAGTCAAAGGTGCAAGGCGCACTCGAGGTACAAAGGATCCAAATTGCACGAGGCGCAAGGCGCACTTAAGGCGCGCGCCCGAGCGACGTGAGGCGCAAAAATTTTATATATATATATATATATATATATATATATATTCACATCGGATTTCTATATTGATAAACATGTGTGCTTTAAATTCTTCCATGTCTAGATTGCAATCACTTTGAATTGAGTGAGTGAGAAAGAAACAGTAAAAAAAAGTACATCAGTTCAAAAAAAATAGTCTAAAAACAGTACAACAGTTCAAAAAAAATACTCTAAACATTTTATTTTTTCACAAGATTTTCAAGGCGCGCCTTAGCTATTCCAAGGTGCTCGGAAAAGGCGCGCCTTAGGTGCGCCTTAAGAATTGCGTCCCGCCTGGAGTGCCCTGAGGCGCTGTCCCTGCGCCTAGGAGTAAAGCGTGCCTTAGGCGCGCCTTTGACTACACTGGGTTTAGCAATAAATGACCTACAAAAGGGAAGTGGTTGTGTTGAGAAGTGATTTTCCTTATGACAGTTATCTATATTTCCTATGTCATAACCTATCTTGCACGAGTTTCTTATTCTCCAAAAAGGAGGATTGTTTTGTTAATTTCTCCTTAATGAAACGTAAGGGTTTACCCACCACTCTCTAAAAAACATATCTTGAATAGACATGGATGCGACACGACATAATATTGACATGGCGACACTGACATGACTTTGGTTTCATCTTGTGCTAGTGTATTTTGTAGGGTCTTCTTGTAATAAGAACGTCGTGGTGGTGATACGAGATGACGATTTTTCATATAGAATGAAATAGATCAGCAGACCTATTAAGATGCAAACCGATCAACCGCTATCTAAGAGAAGAAAAGAAAAGCCAATAAGTCGTATATTGTTCAAACCAATCAACACAGAGTCGGGGTTATAGTTGAAGCAGCCAGTAGAAACTGAAATAACTAGTTATATTAGGTATAAAAGAGCTGAATTACATATCGTAATGTGCTCTCCAAAGAGCAACTCTTCTCAAATTGTAAAAAAATAGGTGTTGAATTGGAATCACATTCTAAGGATTTTTGTGGTTCCGGAGAGGAATGAATTCCCTAACGGTCACCTCAGTAACTCTCGCATTCTTTTTCATCAATCTAAGATCAATAGAAACCGGACACTAGACGTGAAAACATCCTCCTAAGTAAAGAAAGAATGGAAGCTTGAGCTCAATGATTAGGTTGGACGAATAGACGGTTATGTAATAAAAAAGAAAGTCACGGGTGCACATGATGGGGTTCCAACTCCCCGACTCTAAAAACTAGTCTACCCAACGTTTACTTTTCGGACAACCAGTTACTCTTTGTTTGAAGAAACCCTAACTCAGCATTTCAAGGTATGCTATTGCTATCTCTTTACCTGAAACCGCTTATCTTCAACCCGTGAACTTAGTTGATACTATGATAGCACCCATTTTTTCCAATTCACTTGATCTGTTGGCTCCGTTGATGCGATTTTCATTGATATCAATATATGGAAACGTCTTGTTCTAGCATTGTTGACCCATTACTATATCATCTGACACCATGGTAGTCAAAGGCGCACCTCGTAGAAAGGCGCAGCAGCTATGCCTCGCACCTTACTAGGCAATGCGTCTTTCTCCAGGCTCGCCCAAGACGCGCCTTAGGTGCGCCTTTTTGCAAGACAACCAAGAAAAGACCGCATATACGCGGCTTGGCTTATCGTTTCTTTTATTTATATAAAAAACTTTGAGGCAGGGAGATAACCCTTACTTCGTACAAGTAGTTGGCTACAATTGAACTAGAAAAATTGAAGTTTACTAAAAGCGTGGTAGGAATAATACAAACTCTTGTTAGTTCTGTTGACTACTATTGCTTCTCTGCTAGTTCACTTGGTTATCTTTTAACATATTTTTGTTGATTTTAATATGTTATTTGGTTTTATTTCTTACATTACTAATTTATTTTTTTATCTATGTATATTTTTATTTTTATTTATATTTGTACTTTGCTTCGTTCGGGTGCGCACCTTAATTGCGTCTTGCGCCTCGGGTGATATGGACTTTTTGCGCCTTGAGTGCGCCTTGCACCTTTGACTACCTCGACACGGCACGGCGCGGCACGACACTTATTTCTGCAGTATCAATTCTTCCTAGGTCATGACTCTTGATATAATCAACTATTTTAAAGTTGAAGTCTCTAGAATTCTGAACGAGTGTTGTATCTTCCCTATGGACTACATTATTTAGCATCTGATATGATTCACAAGTTTTTTGTTTACCTGTTGCTAGCAATAGCAAAAGGGCATCCTGGTGCAACAAAGCTCCTGCTAATGCAGATTTCAAAGGGATATTTACATAGCCTTATCCACATTTAAGTAAGGTGTTGATATTCTACACCATCAAATTTGTTTTACACAAGATATGCGGTGATGTGTTGTTTTCAGATTTATTCTATGACTTTGTAATTTGAACTCAGTTCTCTGAGACACAGCAAGCTCTTTTTCCTGTAAAACCTGATCTAGTCTCTGTTATGAACTTGAAATTATTTAATGATTCCTACTATACTGCCCTAAATATTCTAGATGTCTAAGGGAAGCAAGCTGCATTGCTTATTAAATATCTATGTTATAATGATTGCTGCCATCTAAATTTGAAGCTTAATTGTATCTTGAGGAGTATAGCAAGTTGGAAGCTTGGGATTTCTACGCTTCATTGTTGTCCATAAAATACAACCAGATAACATGCTGCAGAGTGGCACACAATTATCAAGCATTACTTGTGTTCGGCTGCACAAGTATACTGCTAAGTCTTGCTGTATTTAGGCTATGGTTAGGTTTAGAATTTAATAATCACTTACTACCTATATTGAACCCTGATGATGTCAATGTGCTAGTAGGATATAGCTAGATGTTATGCTAGTATGATGTTCCAAAGATTAGTTTACTCGTGATCTACCACAAGTTGGAAGGTAATTATCCTTGATTAAAAGTGTCAGATATCTCTGCACTGGTGAGTGTGCATGTGTTAGTAGGCCATGCAACTTGATTGAGTGAATTCAAATGTTTGGCTTTCTGGATGCCACTAACCTTGTTGATCTGTCCAATTTCTTGCGTATATAGCTGCATATTGCTTTTCATCTTCTTTGGTTTTTTGTAGTGCAGCTTCTTGATATGCCTGTCACCCTTCAAGATGTAGGACCTAGAACGGTAGAACCACATTAAATCTTGACATGAAATCAATCAATTTTGCATATATATCATATTGGACTTGAACATTGTTTGATCCTGTTACATCTACCATCACAAACGGCTTGTGATGAACTTGTGAGATCTGCATTGGTCTTTTTTTATGCATGGTTGGGAGTCTTTGACCTATTCATGTAGTTCCATCTACTTGTGTGCTGCTCCTCGTTCATGGGCAGCTATTTGTATCATCACCATTATCATCATCATCTTTCTCCAGGCTTTCTCACTCTAGAATGGCTTCGTTTACTTTTTGTGTTAAATATATCTGGACCCTTCTTCAGGAACTAGAAAGATTTATTCTTTAACATTTTTATTTTTAAACTTATCTAGAGTTGGATAGCTATTTCATGGATCATTATTTCCAACAACATATATTATTTTTAATTTTCGTTCGAATTTATTTATTATTTATTGCAAACACATGCACCTGACATACATCTTGTAGCAAATTAGACAAGAGTCTTTTTTTAAATTTGGGCGAGTCATGCTCCCCACATTATAAGATAGCACCCATGTCCCACAACCCACCATGAGTGCTACTCCAAACTCTTTTGAGTGTATCCTTCTCCCACTCGTAATCGTTTGGACCCTTTTTCTTCTCAGTTTAAGTTCTCTCTCGCTTCACTTCTTTCTTATACTCCCTTCATTTGTTTCATTTTCTTAATGAATTTGGGCTGCATGGATGCTGGCATACCTTTATACCTCTGTGAGAGTGCCTCCATGACTCAGTTGCATACCTGCTTTACTATCAAAAATAGGAAGGGGAAAAAGGAAAAAAGAAAGAAAAATAGCTTATAAGATACTTGGGCGCATCCTTGCTGTTCTTTAAGGAATCAGGATCTATTATTTGCCTATGTATAACGTGCACAACACTGATGACTGCATGAATGTTGGCATACCTTTATAACTCTGTGGGAGTGCCTCCATGAGTCAGTTGCATACCTGTTTAACTATCAAAAGTAGAAAAAAAAAAAAACACAGTAAAATACTTTATAACATAGGCGTACCCTTGTTGTGTCATGCCTTACTCTTTCAAATATATTATTTACATATCTAAGCTGTGCACAGCATTGATGTGCGTGGATGTTGGGCATATAACTTTATAACTCTGTTGGTATGCCTCCATGAGTAGTTGCATACTTGCATCAACATTCATAACAGACACACATCATAAGATGAACAAGTATGTCCCGAACTCATTGAAGGATTAAGATCATTTTAATAGATAAAATAACTCTACAACGTTGTCTGATTGTATTTGAGTAACATAGAAACTAGGAGACTAGCGTAAGGTCCCCCTAATTTCTGCTTTCTGCTATCTGGCTCTTGGAAACTATCTTTGGTGATTTTTTGCCCACATAATCAAAACATGGAATGCAGGGGAACATTTTTTTACTAGGAGGATGAGAAGTCAAGGAATGTTTAGGGATCAACATTTATTTCTTTTTTTTATTTGGAAAGTGATTGAAACCAGTAAAGGTGATTTTCTTTTACCATTTTCAGCGTTAAGCTGTACTTTCCTTATCGTTGTTTTACTTTTCAGTGAACAAAGGCATTCTCCATTTGGGATACTTACATTTGTTTCCAAACACCATAGAAACTTAATTTCCTTACTTCAGTTTACTTTCTAATTTCCAAATTATTGAGAGGAATATTGCTATTAGAAAGTTTGACACTGGTCTTCTAGTTAATAATGATGTTGATTTTCTTCTTGTTTGGAGTTTACGTACTTAAAGTCAGTGATATATGTCTACATTTATTGATTCATTTAGGTTTTCTTCTCACGTTCTCTGGTCAACAAATTCTTTTCCGGTATATTAAGCTTGTGGTGTTTACTTTCTTTTCTCATGTTTTATTCTGTCTCATTTGTTGCTAATTGTTTTATACCTGTTATGTTCAGTAACCTAAAAAAATACTGGAGGCTAATTCTTATCCTCTTTGTCTTCATTTGTTTTTTCTTACTTTTGAAGGATTATTGGAAAAAGAATCCTGAAGTGATTGTCCTTGATCCTCCTGATGCCATACAACAGTTACGCAATCGTCAATCTATGCTTCAGGATGTTGCTGATATAAATCTGTCTGACAGTTATGGTAATTCTATGAACAGTTTGATTTTGAGCATGCTCATATATGTTCTTTGTGTCAGTGATAGGATTTTGTAAATGATTTTGGCCCTCTACTTTCTTTTTGGGTTTGACCATGTTTGGAACATAGGTCTCTGTTAATATGTGTTGGCTCTTTATCAGCTAAAGTGATTCTTTTTTGCTATGCCTTTTCTCTAATGGGCTTCACCCTTGAGCTGGATCAACTTTTGTTCTTCATAAGATTGATTAGCCACTAGTGATCTAGATACTGCTAATTTTCTTGGTAATTTGAATTTGTGTGGCCAATGAGAAAAGGCTTCTTAGATAAATTTTTCAAAGCTGACTAATGATAATTGCAAGTAACAATTCATATTTCTGAATCCCGGAGTAATCATTGCAGGTAAAATTGGTGTTCCTAAACAGCTAGTCGTCACCAATGACCCATCGTCAATTCCAGACAAAGTTACCAAGGCTGGACTAACATTGCCTTTAGGTAAATACTATTTTTTGTTGATCTGCTTTCTTAATTGGTGACCTTTATGCTTAATTGCTGTCTTTTATTGTGAATGTAAATCTCAACCATAAGGAGATACTGATAAAGAGCATATACAGTGTGTTATATTTTGGATTTATTGTTGGGATCATTACTGCTGTTACATGTCTGTGATTTTGGAAGGGTTATCATTCTTATATATAATATATATATGGGTAAACGGGATATGAGCCATGCATGTGGACCAATAGGAATGAACTCCAACATCCTATGTGCATCCATGTGCACTAGTACACTCCATTCCTATTGGTCCACATGTGCATTGGCTCATATCCCGTTTATATATATATATATATATATATATATATATATATATATATATATATAGGAAATGGTTTCATAGTAGACCCATTTAGAGAACGAGTTAAGTTTTTGGAATAGGATTTCCCTATATTTTGGCTTTACATATAGCCAGCTGTAGAACTTATTCTGTTTATGGTGGAAACACTAAAAATGAGCTACTTTAGATGCCACTATTCCAGTGGTTAATGCCTTCTGTGTCACTTGAAAGTTTTTATTTTTTGCTTCAATGGGATTACGTTGATGTGAGATTTTCTCCTTGGTGAATTGGTGGCTACGTGATTTTTCTTGATTCATCCCTTACCAATATGCATATGAACACAGTAAGCTTATGTTTTTTTGGTGCTCATTGCAAATGCAGTTGTCAAACCATTGGTGGTGGATGGAACTGCAAAATCACATGAACTATCTCTGGCTTATGATTCTTTCTCTTTGTCCCAGCTGGATCCTCCCTTGGTCCTCCAAGAATTTGTCAATCATGGTAGGTTTTACATTTAGCGGAAAAGCCATTTGGATGGTAAACTTTCCTCTATAGAACATCTTATATTTTTTGCAGGCGGTATTCTCTTTAAGGTTTATATTGTCGGGGAAACAATAAAGGTTGTACGGCGGTTCTCGCTTCCTGATGTCAACAGGCGTGATCTATCAAACAATGCTGGTGTGTTTCGGTTCCCTAGAGTTTCTTGTGCTGCAGCTTCAGCAGATGATGCAGATCTGAACCCTTGTGTTGCTGGTAAGGCTATTGATAGTTCAAAAAAGCATTTCTGGTTTCTTAGTTAGTTTACTGCTTTTCCAGCCCCTTTTTTTGTCTTGAAAATTTTGGCCTATCGAAGAAAATGGATTTACTAATATTCAACCAGCAGAACGTTTAAATGAAGCTAAATCCAACTATTGAGTGGTGATATAATGCTCGTGATACAGTCCTTTGAGTAAAATATCTAAGTTTCTCATGTTCTGATGCAGAACACCCTCCAGGACCTTTGCTCGAGAGGCTTGCTAGAGAGCTTCGTCGTCGATTGGTATATCTTAAATACATACATCACCAATATGATCTCTTATTATTCATTCATCTCATTACTTTATCTATTGTATTTAGGGTCTTTGTTTGTTCAACATGGACATAATCAGAGAGCATGGAACAAGGGACCGATACTATGTCATCGATATCAACTATTTCCCAGGCAAGTAAAACCTAAATAGTTTTCTAAAATATGTTAGATTTATTTTGAGAAAATTCTACCGGCATTGGATTATTTCTATAAATCCCTCGATTGCTTCTAAATTATATATGCAATTATTGTGCCAATGCTCGATACTTTTGTTGAAGGTAGTTGGTACATGATAGGTCTGCAATTGAGCCGTACCAGAGCAGAGACTAGCTTTGCATGTTCAATCATGGCTCGTTTAGTATTGGTCCTTACCGAGCTTTAGCACGAACCTGAGCATGTAGAAGATGTTCAAGCTCGAGCTCACTTTGTTCAGGAGCTGAGTCGAGCTGTGCTCGTGAGCAGCTCTCGCAAGTTGTTCTCGCTCGAGTTGAGCTCAACTCAAGCGACGCTGGAGTCCTGGAATTCATGGGACATGGTCATCTATAGTCCAGCCACGCTAACTATGAGAGAGGATTTGGCTATCTTTATTTTTTAGTAATGATTCCGTGTACATTTCATTTTCCAATCAACGAGGGACTCAAAGTTATGCTTGGTCCTAAATTTCTTGAAAATTTCACATACAAATCTAGAAATTTAGAAAATTATATACGGCTACTCACGTTGAGTCAAGTCAAAAGAGTTGAGCCGAGACTTCACGAGTCGAGCTAGTTCACGAGCTCATGAGCCGAGCTCCCTATGTTCTAGCTTGGCTCGTTAAAGTAATCGAGCTCGTTTTTCAAGCTCGGCTTGTTGAGTCCGTTTTTTCAAGCTCGGCTCGTCGAGTCAAGCCGAGTCGAGCTTGTGAGCTGTTCTCTTCATTTTTAGCCATAGAACTACATGATGGTATTTATTTTCATCCATCACATACAAGTATGAAACCAACTTGGACTGGTTGAACCTGACCGACTTTCCTATATTAAATCCCTTTGGGCAGGTCTGTTCTCAGAGTAGGTAGGTATATGTGTGATATCTTTAACCTGACTTGTCCGGGTTGTGCGTGTGCCGAGTGTAAAGTGCCCCAAACATACCAAGCCAAACCCAGTGTATATTGATTGATATTTCCAGGTGTCAACTATAGGCTGATCTGATTGTCCGTTGGGAACTTCGTTTAGCATGAGCTCAAACTTTTTCCAGCTCTTGTACTCGACCTAAATAGTTCTGACAAGGAGATAACTAAACCCAATTCCTCTTCATATGTACCTGTATCAAGTTATGGGATGTATATCACATATGCCAGCATGTCTATTTTAGAAACCGTCCTTTCCCTGTGTCCATATAGTGTTTATCCTTACTTATATGTCTCCATACATGCATATAGTGTTTATCCTTACTTATATGTCTCCATACATGAGGGTTGAGCATAGGCAACATGCATTTAACTAGTATGTGTGCCAATTTAAATTTTCTCTATGGGATTAATCTAAAGTATTGATGCCATAGTATAAATTTCTGATACAGTATGTTTCCATCTGTAGAAAATTCCCATGATGTGCAAATCTTAGTGATTCTCTGTGTCTGGTCATGTCCGCATGTGATTAAGTTGGCTAGTGATTGCACATGGTGGAGCGATGCTATTGATTTACTGGGATAGAGTCTCTCAATTGCAGAAAAGGGGGTGTGATATTTTACTATTGTAGAGCAATAATTGGAATTAAAACCTGTGTTATTAGGAGGTTTGGATGATTGCACAATAATTGAAGCCTTTTTGGTCCACTTATATTTAATAATGCTATTCAAGTTATGGAGATTTTAGAGAATTTTAACAGTTTTAAACAGGAAATTTGGCTTGATGGTCTAGTAGCAAGCCTACAAAAAAATTAGTGGGAATGTGAAATAGGTTTGAAATGTCACTTCAAAAAGATTTGCATATATCTAATTTAAAAGGGAAAACAACTAAAGAAGAGAAGATTTTAGAGCAAGTGCTGCTAACAGCACCTGTGCTGTGCTTAGATTCTTACATTTTTATTGCCAGTCCCAAGAATGAGCGAAGGAGGGCTGCATCAGGTAGCTGACAGCCAGCATAAAGCATTTTTAGATTACTATGACTAATCCTTACTGAGCTAATTGGAAGAAAAGGTTCCAGTTAGCCGACCCCAAAAAATTGGGATAAAGACTGTTGTTGGTGGTTGAGATAACTGCTGCATCAACAAAACCTTTAACCCAAACATTTTGGGCCCCTCTACCTGAAACTTTGTGTCTGTTAACTACCATCCCTGTTTACTGCCTAATCCATTTGTTTGTTCTTCTCCTTGCTGCTGCTCCAACTAATATTCTATTAAGCCAAGGGCTAGGGCTTTATCCGAACAAGGACTCCCGCGGGGTAGAAGGGAGCGAAGGAACTGAAGGGCTTACGGTTATTACCCGATGGGGAGAAAGAATAGGCGCGTAGCTATTGAAGAACAAAAGGCTAACTGGCACATACATGGGGCATCCATCGCAGGTATCAGATAAAGTACTTCTCTCATTCGCTGAACCAAACTATGCAACCTATGTTGCATGAATGCAGACGTGATATGAATACGGGATACATGTTTTGGTAGGTACTGTAAGTAGTCATCTAAGTGTTGCACGATTATGGACACAGGTACTTGTGCGGAAACGATTTGGATACGGACACCATTACCTGTGTCCATGCAACAAATAGATGGCAGTGAATGAAAATTACCAAAAGGAAGGTTGTCGAGAAGTTGATAAGTACATGATTGATTAGCTAGCTAGCTAGCTATTCAAGGCACCAGGTAGAGGTTCTGGATATGAAGGGATTAGACTTTTTCAAATTCATCATTAATGTGGTAGAAAAGAAAGGGTATCTTAGGATCATAGTTGCCTAATTCGTCAACCCCTCCTACGTCCCACGAATTGGGATGAACAACTCCGAGTGGGGTACGTTTGTGATCCGTTCGTCAAATTTAGCTACCTGAATTTTGATGGCTTTGATTATAGACTTATGATATTTGGTGTATATTTCTATATAATTGTATATGGTACAAAAGACGGCCCAAATAAAAACGAACAGCGATTCCAAATAGCGTACCGAATAAGTATACCTCCACCGCACCGCGTACCGACTGAGGTACCGTACCGCGTACCCGTACCACGTACTAAAGCGACTCACGATCCTGGGAACATTGCTTAGGACCTTCCGGGTGGCCAGCTCTACTTCCTCAACTTAATATTTCCTCAATAGAAAGGTTAACACTGACGTAATTAATCGTGTCTTCATCGTGCTCATGTTTAGTTGATCAGGCCAGCTATGCTTTTCCGTTCACCCGTGTGTGCTTCTTTCACGCTGCTCCCAAAGATCGCATTTACTAAAGTAGAACTGGGATAACAACTACAGCTGTCTTGGACTCTGGCCTGAACGTGTTACTGGACCTAGATGCTTACAGGAAAGAGTTCCTCCTCTCTTACCTCAATCATAGGAGTCGCAACTGTTTAGTAGATCCATTAGGATTATTTCTATTGGCACACAGTTTTCTTTTTGGAGTCTAGTTTCATCTCCATTTTAGATAGTATTCTGATCATTTTTAAGGTTAACGTAATGTAGATCCACATTTCCTTCCATTGCAATTCTGTGATGTGACTAATGTTAATGCCTATGCTTTGTGCTCTTCTCACAAGTCCCCTGGTTAAGGTGATAAATTCAAAGCTATGATGTAAATATGATACAAGTTTTCTATCTCCATTAGTAAATGCTGTGATCATCCTTTTGTGCTTACATTTGTTTAATTAGTAAATGCTACGGTTCTTTTGTTCTTACATATTATTTGTTTAATTCAGGATATGGTAAAATGCCAGGCTATGAACAAGTATTCACAGACTTTCTATCTAGCTTCGTGCAAAGCAAGTATAAAAGGAGACTGGGCAACACCTAGAAGGTGCTCGTATATGAGGCAGTCGCTTACAAATATTGAAGTAAGTGGTCTGCTTCAAGTCCATTTTTGGTCACCCATCAAAAATAGGGTGGATGTTTCACCGTTCCTCTCAAAGGTTATCACGTGTTATTTTCATTCAACCTGAAACCACTTTGAGAGTGGTTTGGTGAACATCCACACTAGCTTTTGACCACTAGTTTGACACGTTGCAATCTTTGAAAGGGTGAACATTCATCCTAGTTTTGGTGGGTGAACAAAAATGGACTTGTCTGCTTCTTCCATGAAAAGGCTCTAAGAGAACCCTCTGCTTCTTGTCCATGTTGTGCATAAGTAGCTGGCAATTTCATGTAGTGAAGTTGGAGAATAGATGGATTACAACATAGTGAAGGCGGCCTTCAGCATGAAATATGATCCTCGGAAGAGGCCATGATTATGACTTGTATTGAACGTAAACCTTTCACTGTAAATCTATCAAAGCTCCTGCCAGGAGTATGTTGAAAAAATTATGCTTTTGCATCCTTCTACAAATTACTTGTGCTGTAAGGTGTTTGTTCGGTGAAACAGTACTTATTGAACTGATTATTTGCTTTGCAATAAACGAACCATGAAGACGAGACATACAGCAAAACAGGTGGGAGAAGAAAATGTAGCTTAGCTACCTAATCAGAACATGATCATTACAGACCGAACAGTGGAAAGGAGGGCATTCACTTCCTCTGCAATCTCCTGCTGCTGTTGGGGTCCAGATTCCAGTTGGCCCCGAAGTGGGAGCATGGAGAAACTAAAGAACCTAAGAAAGAAAGGTTAATACTAAAGGCACATCCAAATTTACTTAGTACAGTATATTTTTTTGTTTTTATTTAGAAGTTTGTTATCGAAATTTTGACTTCGGACTGTCAAACTTTGTGACAAGTCTTCCTCCGTCTACTACAGACCCCTCCTCCTCCTCAAGACTCGTCCTCCTCCTTACCTCCTGCTGCCGTCGCCGCCACCTCCTCCTCCAACCTCCTCCTTCTTCTCCTTCTCCGACGGCTGGGGTTAGGGTTTGAATTTGGGGTGAGGGGGGGGGTGGGGGGGGGGGGGGCGCGTGGACAGTACATAGTAAATTTTGAGTTATAAAAAATATTGAAGTTTGGACTAGCACCAATTTAATGGACTGTTGTAAGTTTTGATGTATCTTTAGAAATAACCGAAAGAAACCATGTTGGGTCTCTAAAGTTCTTTCCTTTCTCTCGCTCTCAAATTTGAATATAAAATTTTGAACGAATTTGTCCTCGAGTGAAATTTAAAAAGACATTTTTTTTTATATAGTCGGTAGGCTTGAGGAAAGAAACTTGGTTGGAAGAAAAACCATCGGAGGGTAATAGCAGTTCAACATGCATCTATAGTTATTCGATGGCTCGTCTAAACTTGCATATGCATGATCAAACGACTGTTGTGTTACTGAAGCATGAATGAGATATGGAAAGAATGGAGCTGGACAACAACTGCTCCAAGAAGCTGAATAAGCATTTCTTGAGGGCTAGGTCTTTTAAGACGTCATCCATTCGATTCGAAAGCTTTCCATATACTAATTCATTGCAAAGACGGTATTCGTTCAGGGCGAAAGACTATGTCATGATAAAAGTATTAAGTTTGTCCTAACCAACTTAAGGAAGCAATATAATTAATTGATTTGCATACCCAAATGTTTGGATATACAAAAATTTCTGGCATCAAAAGTTCATGCGACTTGCAAATTTTCCAACAACAACTACAATAAAGTTTCCTTTTCTTCCTTTCAGCTCTTTTAAGGGAGGCAACATAAACAATAACTATATACTTTTTACAGCCTCAGTCCAAGTTCTTAACAACTACTAAACTACATAGCAATGTCTGGACAGTTGATCGTCAAAGTTCCACAGCTAATTAGTATATACGGGGTGTGACCTGAGAGTAGAAATTATTCCCATACCATCCTCATCCTTCCAGCTATATGCTTTAGGCAAATCCTGTTTGCTTGACTGCACAAGAAAAATAAAAATTAGGGCCATGATTAGAGAGTGCAATTTTTTTTACAATTTCAAGTCGTGATATCATGACCAAAAATCCTAGAGGAACTCATGAGTACCTAATTTTTGAAACTCATCAATGACAAACCATAGAATTGCATGCATCTCATCCCTTGATTTTTTAGGGGCCTAAACAGAAAAAGTTAAGGGCCTAAATAGAAAATTGTATACATGTATCATGAGCGCTTGTAAATAGAACATACACATATCCTTATAGTCAAACATCACGAAGTGGTTACAAATGGAACATATTTATGACATTCACTAGTAAAGAAGCTGAGACTGTAAAAGTATGTCGCAAGTTTACCAAGTTATATCCTGCTTGAATTGTTGTCAGCCTTCATATTGAAGTCTACCATCGACTAAGAACAAGTTTTCTAAAATAAAGTGCAATTCCGGAACAAGGTCTACATGACAAATACACACTGTAGATAGGATCGATACATGACAAGACTCCATAATATCAGAAGTTTTGGTAGGCATCATGGCCGAGTCCCGGCACATTGAACATAAGAAGTACCATACACTTGTTTGGTGACAGGATGAGCTGAGAGGAAATTATTAGTCACAGAATTACTGAATGTTTATGGAAGTTTAATTTGACTCTCTTCTTTTTCAATCTTTCTAACTCAAGGCTCACAGTTCGTTTCAGTCAAATACAAAGAGGAAGCTGTTCTGAATATTTTTGGAATGGAACAAAGGTTTGATCGAAAATTCAGACATATAGAGCAATGTTTTTATATTCTCCCCAGCCAACCTGTTTGCTGGCTCCACACCTGGATGGGATGCATACAGGCCTTGATAGTAATAGGATGGAAAGGCAGGTATGGAACTAAGATGGATGAACAGTATTAATGAGTCCAAATGCCCATAAACCTATCAATTCAACCTTGTAATACCTACACAACCACTGTACTTCGTCTAGCCAATATAGTAATTATGTCTTCCCAAGATTGCATTAAACATACTCCGACGTGTTAAAAGCTATGTTCCACGGAAAAGGCAAAATGGTCTGTACCCGTGTCCTTCAACATAGTTCAACTATACCTATTTGAAATTTTTTGTATAGGGTACCGGTCTGTGTCCGAGTCCAGTACCCGTGTCCGTAGTGCAACATAGGTTATAAGTGAGAAGCGACTAGGTATTGTTTCGGTCTCTAAGAATCTGATTGACTAGTCACGAAACTGATTAATTTATTTCAGTACTGAGTTTTACCAAACAAGTAGGATGAGAAAGGTGGACTCACCAAGTTACCATTTTGTTCTTTGGGTATCTGATTCTCTGGTTGTGAGAAGAATTGTTTCGCATTGCGTGCAACCTCTGCTTCCAGTATTGCTTCCAGCACGATATCTGATCCTGTCACTGAATCTGGGATCACATTTAAACGACACAGACAATAAAGATTAGGATATCATATCCATGCAATAAAAACCAGTCAAAACACAGCATTCAAAGATCTTGCAACACTATTTGAGACAAACAGGTAAGTATCCTCCCCAGACTTTGCTGGTAAGGTATATATCCGTATTCTATTACCAAACCATCAGTTCCAAATTTACGTAAGTCAGCATTCAAAGCGTGCAATAAATTGCATTCAAAGCGTGCAATAAATTTATCTTCTTTTTTCTTTTGCTATAATTATAAGCAAAAGGAACCTTTTGGCATCTCAAAAGTGTGAATAAAGAGCAGTAATACGACAACTGATATTCAGAGAATCTATTTGAACCTTCCATCTCAAAGCTTACTGGGAGTCTAAAAGTGCATGTGCATGACATGCAAGATCTAGAAAAATTCAACAGAGGTTTGCAATGAATAGGGCTGAAGCTTATAATTAACTTAACATGATATTCAACACACAAGTGACAACATGGCAAGTAAGTGTCAAAATGTAAAATGACAGCAGGAACTTGCATTTTTCATGTAGAAGAACATCTAAACTCTGCATAAGTGGCAGAAATTTGCTAGATGCATTATAATCTATACATCAAATAAGATCTTCCTGTTTAATAGCTCCATACTGTCCAAAAACTGTATTAGTGACTGTTCACCCAACCAAACAGTAAGTGGGAATGGAAAGAGGTACTGCAGTCAACTGCATGCAAGTGCGTAGCAAAGTGTAGCTAATGGTGTATTAATAAAACTAATCTTGCTATTAAAGCCTTTCCTTGGAATTAAGTATGGTAGTTACAGTCCAAATTGTACTAATCTAAGAATTTGTCAGGTTTTGGCCAGATTCAAATACATGCCACTTACATGATGATTATCAAATTAAAAAAATTACATCATTGAAGAGAGATTGAATTCAAATTCTGGTAAAGATAGGAGGCACTATTGAAGTTTCAAGGCTGAAGAAGGCTTCCAACATATAGTTAATACTAAACAATTAACCCACGACAGCGAAAATTCCCTAGATAGGTTTGTCGATCCTTAATGGGCCTAGCATACAAGCATCCCAATTAACAAGCTTCAGAAAACAGGATAGTTCACTAGTGCAAGCCAGTTATACAGGCGATGAAGCCGTTCTCATTGTTCCGATAAATGACTATTGCACTATATGGTTTCATATCTAATTAGAATATATAGTGAAGGAATCTTAACAAGTTTCATTTGAGAAATTGTTAAGTTATATAATTGACCTTTTTGTTAATATGTAACTTTTCAATGCCATCAGGAGACTTCAAGAAGAAAACTCTATGAGATCCCTAAAAAGAGTACCAACAGGATAGGCTGGTACCAAAACCGATTCCAAGCAATATTAATTGTTTGTTCTGATGATGATTAACCAATAAATGTGCACATTCAATAGTTTGCTCAACTGTCGTAGCAAAATAAAATGGAGTGGTGGTATGCATCAATAAAGCTCTTCTTAAAGATCCACTTATATAGCCTCCTCATGCTGACTAGCAAGTTCAACTACTCAAGCTCCTAGGATTTTCTTTGGATTTTGTATTTTCATTTATTTTGAGAATTCTATGTCATAATGTGTATAGTCTTGTGGCATTGGAACCTTGTCGAATTTGGTTAGCTGACCCCCTTCCATTTGACGTAACATCAAACCTAACCCTTGTCATGCCAATTTACCTACACCTGGCCTTTGGTAAGTATGTTTCATGCGTCTGGGTTACATTTTCTATGTAGTCAGGCCACCTTGACACTGCCGTAGACAATTAGTTAAGCTTGGCAAGTGGATAGGCATCTCCATGAAGGTGACCCACAGACTATGTCGCAGGGCCGCATATGGGTGTGGCTGGACCCTGTTCTAGCATTACAAGCTTGCCAAGTGAACTTGGACCTGCTCCGGCCGCAATCTGACAGTTTCAAATATATTTCTGATATCTTCGGGCCCTTGTAAACCATTAAAATAGGAGACCACACATTTATATTGAACTGTTGATATCATACATTGATACATACTATCTTACTATCCAAGAGACACCCTTTGCTCTGTAGCAACAATTGAGACTCAGACAGAGAGATTCTCATTCCTTTGACGGAAAAAATTGTGCTCATGTAATCTTCTAATTTTCAAGATTGTAAATTTTCAATTCTGAGAAAAGGTAGTATCTTCATCGATGTTTTGTAGATAGGTTGTAGGCCCCGATGCAGATCTGCACCTAGGATTAGTGGATTCTCAAGCATGAGATAGCTCGAGGGCTGAATGTGGGCCAATGTCTGTGTGCAAACCAAACATCCCTTTAGAATTTGTTATTGCTACTTTCTCCATTCTGTAAACACTTCTGCTCTTTGCATTATTTAACATTGTTTTAGAGTAGAGGAATTCTTATTCGTCTATCAGTATTGTGGCATCAGTCTCCCCACCCCCCTCCTCCACTTGGGGTTTTGACAGATTTCAAGTATATCACATACCTCAATTGATAGGCCGAGCATTCTCTATGATGGGAGATAACTCCGTGAATTCATATCAGATAAACTGCAATGGGTCAGATGTGCATTGGATATATCCTTGGCTAAATACTGTTGTCCAGCAGTTGAGAGTCTGATGCCATTGTCCTATATACTGCATGGTATAGACAATTCTTACAGAAATAGGTGAACTATACAAAAAGAAGAAGAAGAGAAATATATACATTATACAACTTGTATGGACATCGTTTCTCATTCAATACAGCTAATGGTCAATCTTTGATGTAAACAATATTGATTGGGAAGGAATCAGAAAGCATACATATGATACATTATAATGTGAAGTAATATCACTTGTTTGTAATTAATGACTAGGGTAGTAGAGTTCAAAATTCATTGTTACCTCTCCATAGTTCCACATAACATGCTGAGATAAATAATTACTCTCATTACTTGAAACATGAACGCACAGTATACAAAAAACTGACGCCAAATTGTAGAAAATAATGTCAGAAGTTTTTCATCATAGACGCATCTTAACACAGAAGTTATCAATTGATGGAGAAGAAACAAAGGAGAAACAGGACTTAAGAGCAGCATGCGGCACTAATGAATGAGTATAAAAAGGAATGTAGAAGCACCTTTTAAATGGAAAAATAAGCCTTTATCAGGGTCGGCATAAGTCTCTACTAGTCTTTGGGTATTGTCGATGATGGTTGAGCAGCAAAGGCAGACAAATTAAAAAAAAGGCGTGTACATTATACGCACACACAATTGAAATCCAGCGACACTATCGCAGCTGACCGGCCTACCTAGGGGAGAATGCAAATGCCCAACTCCACACTCCTCAGGTAAGTCAAATATTAAATGCAGCTAGCACGATTCGTACCCTCAACTTTTGACTTAACCAACTGCACAATCCCTTTGGAGCTTTTTTTTTTTTGCGATTCCCGGCGATACGCACGGAACTTTGTGCACACTGCGTTGCATGCCATTTGGGCCCGGTTTGATCATCTGTACCATCCGCCTAGGAAGGTTATACCTCTTCTCGCTGACCACAAGAGCCAGTTGAGTTCGGTTGGAGCATATATATATATATATATATATATATATATATATATATATATATATATATATATATCAAGAGAGAGAGAGAGAGAGAGAGAGGAATAGTTACAAGGGTAGTGACCGGATGTCATCAATATTGTCAGTAACGACGCTGACCACTGGAAGCCTAGACCTACTCATCCTCAACTCCATTTATAGGACACCATGACAGTTTCTAGATGACCTTTTTGTTCTCATATTCTCCTTATTTCTAATAACCACTGACATTAATCTCACAATCATCCATAACAACAAACTCCCTCCAATTTGTCAAAATGAAGTCATCACTCACCCAAAAAGACAAGAGGAATATATATATATATATATATATATATATATATATATATATATATATATAGAGAGAGAGAGAGAGAGAGAGAGAGAGAGAGAGAGCGCCAAGGACCTCTAGCTCAAGTGGTTAGAGTGAGGCATATCCTCCCAAGAGGTTGCAGGTTTATGTACCCAACCAAACAATTTTCTGACTAGATAATAGGAACAAAGCCTACATGTCAGCTAAACAATACAACCAATAATGGCTAATAAAATTTATGTTACCAACGATAGAAAAGAAAATGCATCATGTAAATCAATTTGCCTCACCTTAACTTTTAACAGTTCTAGAAAAACATTACTGTTTCATTCAAATGGGACTCTAAACCAAACATTCGTTATGAGTGTTTTAGAATGCTTACCGCCGTGTTTCGGAAGAAACCCTGCACTTTCGGCGGAGACCGGGAGAACAGCTACAAGGCCACTATCGTCATCGGGTTTCTCTGTATCCCCGCCAACTTTAGGCGAAGCAGAGTTCCGTCGTTCTTCGGCCAACTCAGCATGTGCTGCTGCTTGGCTTTGCAGAATGGTAGAAACCATCATCGAACTGCCAAAATCCTGAAGCGGACAAATTAACAAAAAGAAGTTAAAAACGCATTAGTCCACTAAATGGAGAAGTCCAGAAATATGTGAAACCTTTGGCACGGCTGCCGGTGGACTCGAATCTTCCGTGGATTTCTTGATGTCCTGACTCCTAGTAAGCGGACCGAGATTAATAATCGACATGCTACGGATCTCGTAGCGTATTGCTTGCAACTGTGCCATTGCGTCCTGCACTTCTTTGTGCACCTATCGTAGGATTGCTAGTAAGCAAAAAGAAAAAAGAAAAAGAAAAACTTCACAGGCATTTTGACGAACAAATTGACTGCAACAAACCTGGGTGACTTGGGACTTGTGCATGACGTTGTCGAACTGTCCGCGGGCGAGCTGGAGGTAACCGACGCCCCTCCCGACAAGCCTCCCCGCGCTCCTTGCGACTCGAGGAAGATCTTTAGGACCTGAAACAAGCACGCACAGTTCCAGAAAGAAGTAAAATTTGTATGCGGATTAGAACGACCGCAACGTGTTCGACGAAATGGGTCACTGGGGATCCCTACCGATGAGAATTGTGGAGGCTCCGAGCAGGACCAGGAGCTGTCCGTAAGAAACCCCAAACATTTGCTACCGCCGGCTATTCCCGTGTCCGTGTTCGGGTTGTGACGTCTGTGCGTGCCACCGTCCCGATCCAGTTTGGTTCACTGAACTCCTCCCCGGAACTGCCCAAAATCCTGAACTGCGCGGCTTCGATCACACTTCTTCTGTATGGTTTGCGTTCTCGGAACTCCTCCGGAACTGGATGATTGAACAGGGGACAGGAACTCCTTCTCTCTTTTATTCCTTTTTCAGTTCTTGGAAAAAAGTCCAGAAATGGACGGAAGTGGTGGAGACACCGCTGATCGGCTCGGCCACGGGCGGCTGTCTCGCGCTGATCGACGCGCGGCGGAGGCGCTGTGAGGAGAGAGGGAGAAGACGGAGGAGACGTGGAAAAGACCGACGAGGGCTCCTCTCTTTGGGAGGAAAAGAGCGGAGAGAGAGGGGTAGATACTTTTATTAGGTTATTGATAAAAACTGCACAGATGATTCGGGTTGTTCCAATTTTTTTTAAAATTTAGTTAAAATTTTATTCAGGACTAGTTCTCTGACCGGTCTTCTCCATCTTTTTCGCTCCCAAACTCTTCCTCAGCGCGTTCCGTCAAACACCTCCCTCGACCTGCTCCTCTTCCTTCCGGACCCCCGCTCCCTCCGCCTCCTCCTCCTCTCCAGCTCCCTCATCGTCGGCCTCCTCTCCTTCCGCTTCGAAGCGAGCTCCGCGTTCCTCCCCAACTCCTCCCTCCTCCGCCTCTCCTCCCAGCCTTGTGAAGACCCCTCCTCCGTCTCCTCCAACGACGACACCCTCTCCAGAAACAGCCTCGTCTCCCTCCGCCTTCGTGACGGCTCCTTCCTCCTCTTTCCCGTCGGCGAAAACTCCGATAAGATCACATTCCTAACCGTGTCCAAATATTTATTAGGACTGTCAAAATTTTGACAGTCCTTCCAATAGGTTGGACTGTCAAAATTTTGACAGTCTATTGAACTGCATATTTTATTTAGAACTGTCAAAATTTTGACAATCCAACATATTGACAGGACTGTCAAAATTTTAACAGTCCTTAATAAATTTTTGGTCTAGCCCCGAGTAAAATTTTAAGTAAAAAATTTAGAAAAAAATTGGACTAGCCTTGAGTGTATTTTGTAGTGCCTTTATCATCAGTCTTTTATTATTAGTATTAACGGATTTTTTTCAAAGAAAGGGACAAAATTTTATCCAATTGCGGCTTAAGAGAGAAGTTTTAAAAAAATTCAAAGAACGAAAAGACTAGCCAACTGAGTTGGCGGAGGCAGAGACAATTTGCAAGCAATGGAGCATCCGCCAATTGACATAGCGGGTGGGGGGAAAGCCAAGGCTCGCCAACTCAGTTGGCGGGCTCCCCCCTTCGGTTCCCGAACTTCGCGCCAACTGAGTTGGCAGGCTACCCCCCTCTCTCATACAGCTCAAAAATTCCCCCCTCTCTGACCCCCTCGAAGACTCCCCGACCCCCTCGAAGACCCCCCTCCCCTCTCTGACTACATCGAAGACCCCCCTCCCCTCCCCTCTCTTTTCTTCCATATTCAATCTTCATTCCCTCCCTCCCCTATAAATATGGCCATTCTCCCTCTTCCCTCTATACACACAACAACATTCTCCTACTTCATTTTTCTCCTTTATTTTTTCTACAACTAGCAAGATAAATCGAGATAGAGAAAAAAAAACTTACGTAAGTAAAAATATTATGTCTGATTTTTTTATCGTTATCAAACTTGTTATATTTTTTGGGGTATATACTAGTCGTTAATTATCATAGTTATATTTTTTTGTAGATGACTAATCAAAACGACGATCGTATTCCTGGTAGGTCGACTACCAACCTTATTATTAAGCAACGTGAAGACCACATATCTAGTCAGATATTTACTGGAGAGGTAATTTTTTAAATTGTAAGTTTGCAAGTTAGATAATTATCACATAAAACATAATCCATATTTTTTTATAGTTATACGATCATGATCTTGGTTTACGAACCCGGATCCATGTACATTGGCGGAACGAAAAAAACTATCGTGTGTGAGCTAAATAATGCCCAAAAGGTTTTGGTGTAATCCTTTTGATTCCACTATATAGATCGGGTTAGATATTTAATCCACGATCTTCACCTAGTTGTAATTTTTGCTGAGTATTGGTGGCCTGAATGTAACACTTTCCAGCTCTAATTTGGCAAGATGATGATCACCCTATTTGATGTAGCAAATATACTAGGGTTATCTATTACAGGTGACGCTATATATTTTGATCCGCACTTAAAGGGATCTGATCTGATCAGGAAGTATCTCGGTGTTACGCCTCCATCAAATATAAAAGATAGCCATTTTGTGAAGTTTACATGGTTTCGTGACAACTTCATGGACTTACTTCACACTAATGATGAGGTGATTGACGTAGATAAAATACGGGTATATATTTTAATTAGTAAGATTTTTATGACTTAATTTAGTATTTATATAATATTTAATATTTTTAGGTCACTTGTTGCACTAGAGCGTATTTGTTCTGTTTATGTAGTGCAACTCTATTTTCCGACGCATCAAATAATATGGTAAATGTGCAGCTTTTACCATTCCTGGATGATTTGAAAAAATCTACTCAGCATGCATGGAGAGTTGCTACTCTAGCATTTTTATACACATATTTGACAGAATTAGTGAGATCGAGTCACAAAAGTATTTGTGGATGTATTTCACTGATTCGGTCAAGAATGAAAGACCTATATTAGTTATATTATAATACAAATTTATTTATACTAATACCATATTTTTGTATTATAGTTCTGGTCCTACGAGCATTTCTTTGTTGGTAGGCCTCTCACTAGCATTATCAGTGATGTTGGAGTCTTTTCGGTTGCTATGCGATGCCCGCGGATGTAGTGGATTACCAACACTATCAATACATGATTGTAACACTTTATTGTAGCCAATTTGATACACTGCAGTATCATGAGGTAATTATTTAACTATCTGATAAATATCTTTAAATTATTATAGTTATGATAGTAGAAAAACATAATCATTTGATACATTGTCATTAACTAGGTTATTTGGTTACCCTACACATGTGGAGATGATGCTCCAAAAATTAAGAGGACATCAAATTCTTTTAGTCTGCATAATTCTTATATTATATATGATCGGTTCATCATGTATCATCCGACAGACCGTATTTTTCGACAATTCGAGATGACTCAAATAATTTCCAATGATCCACCGACTGTCAGTTATGATCCAGCGCAAGCAAAAAATAGAATCCTTGGTCTCGTTGTTGATTGGAATAATCGATTCGAGAATTCTAGTATGATGAACATGTCTCCCGGACTAAGATCTGCTAAGGAATGTAAGTTCTAAGTGACTCATTCGGATTGATTTAATAGAAATAGTTTGCTAAAATATTATTTACATTATGCATACATTGGTAACTTGGATTATAGGAATGGTGGGGATGCCCTCGTATGAGCAACCGAGTATACAGATTTAAGGAGAAAAGGTTCAAGAGTAGTTTCGTAGATGATTCTACTTTGCGTGCTTTTGCCGATGGCATACATGATTTGGTATGACTTTATTACACGTTCAAATTTAAATATACATAGATATCATAAAAAAATTAATTTACAAGTTTTATATTTTAGAGTGGTGTATACCGACAATATTTACAATGACAATAGAGAAATCTCCCCCTACAAAGTTGAGTGCTTATGTAGGAACTTGTGACTCGTGTTGATCGTCTCGGTATTGGATGGGAACCTGAAATACCTCCAGTACAATCACGTCTTCCACATGATTATTCGACCGGCATTGTACGACAGAGACACTCACGTCATCGTAGGAGGGATGGTGCAGAGGGAGCTGGGGACATTCCCCAATACTATGTCGAAGCGGGCCCTAGTCACCAGTACGCTGGGGACATTCTCTAATACTATGCCGAAACGGACCCTAGTCAGTAGTACGTTGGGGAATTCTCCAATACTATGCTGGAGCGGGCCCTAGTCACCAGTATGCTGAAGATATTCCCCAATACTATGCCAAAGCGGGCCCTAGTCACCAGTATGTTGCAGAGGGCACTAGTATCAGGGCGCTGGAGATGAAAGCTATCAACTATTCACACAGTTATTTTTGACTCCCTCAGTGTCGCTGCCTACCCTGACTCTTTAAGATGAGGAGGAGGCTGAGGAGGATGACGAGGATGAGGATGACGATGAGGAGGATGAGGATGAGTAGATGAATGTTTGATTGCAATATTCTTGTTTAGAACTATGATTTGTAATAATATTTGATTACAATATTTGTCAACTTTCATTAGTAAAATCTTTGTCAACTTTCATTACTAAAATCTTTGTCAACTATTCCTATCTCCAACTTTTATTATCAAACTCACTAGTACAATATTTTCAAGTTTGTATTGAACAATTCTACTTTACTCTCTCGGTTGACTAGTACATCTTTTTCGATTGTGTCACATCGTACCACAATTAGTTAACTTAGAAATAAATTATTTGACCCAGATGTGACCACGTGCTAAATGACTAAGCACATGGCATGAACCTGTAGATATGGCCCTACATGTACTTACTTACTGATTAAGCTACTTTTCCTAGATCACCTTATTATACGTTGGACAGAATAAGGGACGTAGTTCAACTCGAGGAAGGGTCTGCAATTTCGGTCCTTGTTTGATTTAAGGATTGTGGATCTGATCTCGAGGGATTCTCGCACTACTCTTATTTTATCTATCGATATAATAAAGTGACAAATTATTGTGACCATTATTTGCTTGTCCTATCATGAATAACTTGCTACTTGATAACTTATCCACAACCTTGATACTAGAACTCGTTCCTTCCCTGACTATTATATTTGTGCTGATACACTTGATCGCACCAAGAGTTCTACTTGATATAGTGAGCCGTCATGCCACATACACTTGCTACATGATATATGTAATTATTTTCTTGTACGGATTTGGTAGTTGGACAGTGACGTTAGCTGTGGCTAGATAGTATTGATTGTTGCATCACACTTGGATGAATCCAGATTTTACTTTAAGAGACAATATGGATTCATATCAAGAGTGTCCGTACTTAAAGTACAAAATTTAGGAAGGAATATTCATGTGACCATAGCATGAGATTCTAAATCACCTAGGATTAACTAGTCAACTTAATTTGCAGAGCATTGGGAGGGAACGGTATCTCGAGATCATGCATGTCGAACCACCCTAAGTTAGTTGGAAGTAAAGGCTGGCCACCACAGATACTGTATATCATACGCACTAGTGGAGTACAGTATCTGACTTATTTATAAGCCGAGCTAGTGTCTTTCCTATAGAAAGCTTGGAACTGCTACTGATCATTAAATTAGCTCTGGGTCCTTATAAGGGACTGGTGCATCATATATTCTTACTTGTATATCATTGGTTTAGCCAGCCCTGCTCGATTATGGCACGATATGAGGATATTTATATATTGCATTACTGGGATAACTCAGAGATCATATATCAAAGTCGTAACACATGTTTGGCCGTTAAATCTGTTTTAGTTAGAGAAGGGGACCGTTGCAGCATGAAAGTTTAATTAATATCCTTGTTTGGTTGTTGAGTTGCGTTATTGTGTTACAACGGGACACGAATCAAAGCTACTTGTTATCACTATGTTATTTTACTTAATATTGTATCCCTGCTTGTATATTATGTCTTATGTTAAGTGGAATTAGGGACATAGACTATCGTAGCATGATAGTTCAACTTATGTCCTTGTTTGGTTGTTGGGTTGCGCTATTGTGTTACGATAGCCTGTGGACTGTAACTACGACGCAGAGTTATTCTATCTTGACCATAATCAAGGGATGTATTCTATCTTGATATGATGTGGTACTTCCCATCCTTGTTTGGTGAAGGGGTGTCGTGTCATATCATGGATGGGACATGTGTCATTGATTGTTGGTTTAAGCATCTCATTTTATAGAACTGGTTTTGTTTTTTTATTTCGTGCTTCCTTTGTGGTACTTGATATTTGGGGTCTGACCCCTGTCACGTCCTGCTCCCAGAATACTGGATAAATACGAGAACTGACATGGACAACCGCACCTTGCAGAATATCGAAGTAAGTCGTAATGTGTTAAGGTTGTCTAAAAGACATATGGGTGAACTCTAGCATGCTATGACGTCAGTCATAAAGCCGAAAAATCCTATTATCTCAATCCAACAACACAAGTACAAGAGTATATCATACATGAAAGTAAAGAGGTATCCCAAATTACATGTCATATTTGATCATGAAGCTAGTGAATACAAAATACTGCACTAGCAGAGTTTAAATATACATGATCAAATATACCATTCATGATCTAATATATACAACATGTTGACCATGGTCTCAAAAATATAAGGAGCTAACTCTGCCCCTTGCTAAACACCATAAAAAGATGTGATCAAGACGAGGGGTAAAAGAAGAAACCCACTCACGAGCTTCGGTCGCAGTCCTACAAGTGCGAGCCATCTTGCTGGAAGTGCGGTGGATCCTGGTTCTCTTCGGGGTAACCTGGCCATGCAAAACCAGTAGGGTCAGAACCCCAAGCAACAAGTACCACAAAGGAGATCGAGGTAATAGACCAAACACATCACAACATAAGCAAAAGAGACATATAAAAAATAAATGCAGATCGAGACTTGTATGGTATCAACGTACTCGTATCAAGAATAATATTGGAAGAACTGATAATAAGTGAATAAATAAAAGTAAGGCGATGAGCGGCAAGAGAGCATAGGAACTACTCTGGATCGGTACCACAACCCTTAAACCAAACAAGGATCGGGGTTGCAGACCTTCACCAAAGCAAAACTTAGCACCCTAACCATGCGCCGGGACAAAATAAAACTAGAAGAGCGAGATATACAGATAGCAACATCCAATCCACGGCCAAACATGCCTACGACTTTCTATAATTAACTAGCTAGGGTTATCACGAGCCCTAATTACTAGAAATGTATTGCTAAGAATATTGCTACCACCGACACTGCAGTCAACCCGGATGACCAAGGGTACGCTTGTTTCGAATTGATACATTTCACAATCATGAGTAATGAAACATAACTTGCAACTTGTCATAATTAAACATAAACTTGTTTGAAATCATAAACTCGCTTGAAGCACAAAACTTGTCTTGTAACGAAACTTGCATGCAAGTAGTCATGTAAACATAACTAATATATAAACTTGTCTTGTAAGTGCCACAACACAAGTAAACTTGGTCAGTCATGGAGCCCTTACCTAGCAGGGTGATTCCATGATGCAAAGGGCCCTTGGAGATCGGGGTAGCCGGTAGCGCAATATTCTTCCCTCCCAATAATCTATATATGAATCAAGCATGTTAATTATTACCAGATTTATTACAAGTTCTCGAGTCATGGAAACTTGAGAACTTCCTAGAATGACGAGTCACGAGTACGAAATTTTCACGAGTTATCACTGGCGAACTTATCGTATCCGCAACACGCGATACATCGGCAATACTCACACTCGTTTGTTGATGGCAAAATGCAATAAATTAACATGCACAAACAATCCACGGTGTCGTGTGGATCATAAATCGTGTGTTAAAATATAAGAGCACAACATCCAACTATATTCTAACATAATACTCAAGGAAAACGATCGCATAAAAAAATAAGGAAAAACTGGGGCGCATAAGCAAAAGTGCCAAAATGGGCCGCATGAGCGAGACTGCCAAACCGGGCCGCATGGACAGTAGGCAAAACTGGCCGCATGAGCAAAACTACAAAACTGCAAAACTGGCCGCATGGAACTCCTTCGTCCCAAAACAGCAAGTTCAGTCCATGAAAAAGCTCCAGGGAACCCAAAAACTGTTTCTGCCATAAAATTTTCATCTCAACTCCAAATCAAGTGAACTAAAAGTCAAAATGCTCAAAATGGAAAGCTCTATCGCCTAGAAAAACTTTTTTTTTCTAAAATACCATATTTTAATATATCAAAACCAAAAAAACTCATGGGACCCATGAAAATCCTAACTTAAAACTCATATCTACTCAAATCTATCCACCAAAATCAAAAACTCCAAGAACTAAATATGATCAGCAACTCAAGGAGAATATTTCCTATCAAATATATTTTTAAAATAATAACATATATAAAAATCCAAAAATTCATGATTTTACCATTGAGCAAGATGTACTTGCCTCGAGTGGCTCCTAGCCTCTCTTCTCACGGTCCAAGTGATCACCTTAACTGCTCCCAATTTCTCTAGGGTTAGGGTTCATGTTTGGCAAGGGGGGAGGAAGAAGAAGGAAGAAAGATGAGTGAAATAAGAAAATGAGTGAGGAGAGAGAAAAGACACATATATATAAGGAAAGAGGAGAAATGGTTTACTCATTGGTTCAACCAAAATAAACCGAAGCAAGTGTCCATTTTACATGAGGGTCCTATACTGGGTCTATGGCAATGCCAATGGGTCTTCTACTGGTCTCGGATAGTCTCTCTCAATAATAGAAAATAAATAAAATGACAGAAACCAATATGCAATTACAGCCAAAATACATTATCAAAAAATAAATTAAATTCTATAAATTCAAGAAATACTAAATCTGGGATCGGGTGTGACAACCCCACTGGTTTTGCATGGCCAGGTTTAGAGCCAGCACCGGAGGATCAAGCGTATCTCTCCCTCACTGATGGCACGTACCAGAAGAATGGCTGTTGAGGATCACGAGTGGGTTCCTTCATTCCCTGCTCGTCTTTTGTAAACTATAATCTTTTGGGCATTTAGCCAACTGGCACCTGTTAGCCAGATAATCTGGACACTAGTTTCTTACATGACATGTAATATATATTCAGACTGCAGCTAAGTCACTGTCATGTATACTTTTGATTGTGTAACTAGCATAACACTTGTATTTGCTAGATCTCTAGAATATTCTCATGCGGCGTTGGGGACGCCTTACTGCTTATTCTAAAATATTATATGTTATTGCAACTTGTTTGAATGATTGAGATATAAAAGCTCTTGACCCTAGAATACTTGATTGTAGTATGAACCCCCTTATCTCTAGACAACCTTAACAAATTGCGGGTTACTTCGGTATTCCGCAAGGTGTGGTTGGTTGAGTCATTCCTTCGCTCTCCAGTATTCTGGATTTGGGACATGACAGCTCCCTATATATATCTTTAATAATTTGTGATGAACTATATGACTAGTTATCTCTAATAATGTCAATTATCATGATCTTAACCCATGAAACGGTAGCTAGTCGATAACGTCCTGTTGTAAGTCTTCCTAAACAAGAATGACGATTTTCTAATGTACTAACTTTAACTATATCGCCATTTTCAATAGACTTGACATATACTATCCAATTATAATTTGATTGATCATAATTATATATAATTCCATGAGCATTATTCATAGCACTAGATGAACAACTAAAATTATATTTAATTGTTAAATTACTTATAAAGCTTCTAAATTTAGAACGACTGGGAAATGATTGTCCCATAAATAATTTATCAGTGGTAGCTTTTACAACATCATCATCTACAGCATAATCTGTATTTTTAATTAAATTATCACTATTCCCATCGTCATTGTCACTATCATCATCATGGTTAGATTCCTCTGATGAATGACCTTCTTGGAAAAATGAGACAATTTGTTGAGAAGAACTAGCATCCGAACTAACATGCTGGTATTCAAAAAAATATTAACTATTTCTATTATTTAATATTTCTACTACTTTAATAACATATATTTTTATATACATTGATTGTGAATTAATCTCAAGAATATAATTTCATGCATCTTCACTATATATCAAAAAATAATTAGGACCAAAAATAGACTTTAGAATAAAATCATAATGAATAGAACAACGTTCAATAATAAGATTACGTATATTGTCAAAACTAATATTCGGGTAAGTTAAAAAAAAATTAGATTTCTCCTCCTTCGTAATTTAACCCATTTATTGTACCACAGTGCGAGCATATTATTCTTACGCTACAATCTATGACGACTGGGAACTTTGGCTAGAAGAAGATGAGAAGAACTTTTGGTACATGCAAAATTTTCTTTTGCTAGAGGGGAGATAGTGAGAGTGCTGGAGGTTTTGCTAAAGGAGAGAGCGAGAGAGTGCTGGAGTATTTGATTGAGACATGGAGAGAGTGTGATGAAAATTCATTTGGAGTTATGTGTGGTATATATAGAAAGTAACTCGCAAATTTAATTGGCGAGTTGTGTAACGTTGCCCTTGAATTAGCCGACGTGCAACGGCTATAAGCCTCCCCCCCAACCCCCCACACCCCACCAACGGCTATAATTTTCCATCTCCCAACTCCAGCCACACATCCTCCACACCAACGGCTATAATTTTTCATCTCCCAACGCCAACCGCACATCCCCTACGCCAACTCAATTGGCAGGCCCATACCCAACTCCCCACCCGCCAACTGAGTTGGCGGACGCTCCCCATTACGTGCTAGCCCTCGCCAATTGAGTTGGTGGGCCCCGAATTATATCTGTCTCCGCCAACTCAGTTGACGAGTCGTCCCGTTCTTTAAATTTTTTTGAAACTTCTTCCTTCAACCACAATTGGGTAAAATTTTGTCACTTTGTTTGAAAAAATCCGTAATATTAATATTCTTCCATCTTCCATGTGAAATGAAAAGATAATGAGTTTCAAAATGACTCACTTTTGAGTCGTGTAAGCCATATGTATATCATCAATTAATTATTTTTTAATAACTAATATTATATAAAAAATTAAAAAATTAATTTGTTATAAATAACACTATAAATATTTGAACTCAGCAAAACCAAGAAGAATACCTCCCAACCTTAAACATGAGCTAGAAGAGATGTTTGTTGAGCCGTCTAAGCCGTACGTATATCATCAATTAATTATTTTTTGATAATTAATAATACATTAAAAAATTGAAAATTAAAATTTTGTTATAAATAACACTACAAAGATTTGAACTCAGCCAACTAGGAAGAATATCTCACACCTTAAACATGAGCAAGAAAAAAAATTTGTTTATAAAATAAATCTTAATTTAAATATATTTAATTATTTAAATAATTTATATTAATATCAGAAGAAAAAATCGTTCTACGTGCAACACACGTGAATTTACTAGTTTTTAGAATTAGTATGAAATAATTAGTATGAAATAGTCAATAACTTAATTAATATTACTAATTAATTAGTATTATTATTATTATTATTATTTATTAATTAAATAATTAGTATGAAATAGTAACAATGGATAATTTAATTAATATTTAATTTACATTATTTATTAATAATAATAATAATAATAATAATAGTAGTAGTAGTAGTAGTAGTTGTTGTAGTTTGTGGTAGTAGTAGTAGTAGTAATAATGAATAATACTAGTTGGTGAGGGAGTAAACTTACCATATTATAAAGTGGTAAATCACTTCTCAATTACTATTTCATTACAAATTAAACATAGGAACTACAAAAAATAATATTTTTCAACTCACTTAAACAATCATCCAAACGAAGAAACTCACAGAATATGCATACGTATATTCGCATATGCAATATGTACGCAAATTCCTCACTTCTAAATTTTTTACTTCGTTCCGCTTCGGCGAACCAAACAGTCCCAGTCCACGTCTAAGAACCGCAATAATATCTGGTCGGATCGGGTTGGTTGGGTCCTTAAATGTAGATCCGCGCCCTAACCCAATAACTTTACTTTGGTGAAAGACCTACTCCTTTCCTATTGCATACAGAGTTTTAAGAAAGGTCCTACTCCTATCTTATGCATACAGATTTTTTTTTTAAATAAATGTCAGTAGTTATAAAGCAATTTACAATGGAGATTTCTAAAATTAAGTTTCTATCGTATTTAGCATTTTACTTTAAGACTTCGTTTAGTAGAAATGATAAAAAAGTGAAAAAAAATACTAGTAATATACTTTCCATCTATATGAAAAGAAAAGATATTTTCTTTTCTTTGTGTTTGGTATGATAGATAAAAATGAAAGTGGTACCATTTTTTTGTTTGGTATGAAAAAAAAAAAGTAGAAGGAAAGAAAAAAAAAAAATATGCTTTACAAATTTTATCATCAACTAAAAATATTTATTTACCATTTGATTTTATTAAACAATTTTTAAATAATACAATTACTATATGGTATAATTGTAAATTAGTAGGTTTCAACTTTTTCTTCCACTTTTTCTCTCACTTTTGGAGGAATTAAATTTTTTAGGTTAAAAAAGAAAAGCAATTCCTCCACTTTTTTTTTTCTATACCAAACAAAAGAAAATGTATCATTCCTCCACTTTTTCATCCTCCACTTTTTTCTTTTTTTTATCATAATTGGTAAAAAAAATTACATAAAAATTGTATCCAAAAAATACTCTCCAATGATTTTAAATTTCTATCCTACGTGGCAGAAAACAAAAGGGCCAATTTAATGATTCAGCTTGAAAATATGACCAAATATTAAATCATGAGAGATGGAAAAAATTTATGATAGTTTTTACATGTAGAAATCGTCATCGAAATTCTCCATCCTAAATCAGCACTCATATGATGGAAATTGGGATATAAACCATTATTCATAGAAGTTTTTTTTCTTCTACAAATGGTTTTTACTATAGAAATATGGGAGAGAAAAATCCTCAATGGAGATGGCCTAACTCCCTCTTTCCTGTACTCATAAGTTGTTGTTTGGTTCAAGTTTTGAAGGCTTAGACATGAGGTTTGATTTTTTATTTGTCCATGTTTGGTAAGTTTAGAATCAAGAATTGAAGAGGAATATGGGGGCGCCAATTTTCCATATATGTAGGAAAGTAAAACTCAAGGTCCCCTTGAAAATATTTTTTATGTTGGTTGTACGCATTAATTACAATTTTAGACAATAATACCCTCAATGACACCAGCTGAATTTAAGTAACAATAGCATTTTGAAACTAATAAAGGGGTATTTGTGAAAAATTAAACAAATTAAATTCATATTTCTGTCTGAACCAAATATAATAATGGAAAAAAAAATTAAATTTTTTGGAAAATATATTCCAAACATAACCAAACATGAGTATGAAAATGTTGAATTACTTTCGAAAAAGCAATAGAAAATGAATTTATAGGAATACCAAATCTTCATCCAAATGTCGCCTAACGTGATCTCCAATGGAGTTTCTATCTCTCTTATCTCTATGGCAGAAAAAAAAAATTAGATTTTTTTTTTCCCAATAGTGATTTATATTTCAATTTTAATCTTATGTGACAATAAAAATTTTCTCTCTCTCATAGAAATTTAATATTAGACTCTACTTTTAAACTAAACTATTAAATTGATACTTTTATTTTCTATCCCGCTCAATGATTAAAGACGGTCGTAATATGTTTATTCCAATTTCCCTATAAGAGCATCAGTTAGTAAGGCTCATCCTCATGTCTACTTTTTCATATTCAGAATTTTGAAACTCATTAAGTCCTATTCCTAGTCTCAATTTCTATTTTTTCGGACTCATCTTATCTATAGGTGCTGAGAGTTGAGTGTTCCAATTTCTAAATTATATATTATAGGAACTCATTTTGTAGAATAATAAGTCCAAATTCGAAGCATAACTTTCTAGATTCTAGATTTTACATTATTTTTTCTCGCATTAATTTTTGACCACACAATCTTTAGAACCAAAACTCATTTTATCATTTCCTACTATTCTCATATAAACCCAACTAATTCTACATTTATCATTCTTCTTCTTTTTAAAAAATTTTGTCCCCAAATTTCATTGGAGAGTCCCAACTACTAATGATATATGCTCTAACAAGTAAAAAGAGTTATTAGAAGTTTGTAAAAAAAGAAAAAGAAAAAAAGATTTATCTTTATTTTTTATATTAAGAGCAGCATTCAGCATTTTAAGTGTGTGGTTTTGACACCAATGATAAAAAGAAAATGTTTTAGGATCTTATTTTCAATTTTTAAACACGATCCTCTTAACCTTAAGATCCGTTTCTTCAATTTGAAAAATGATGCCAGATGGGAGCTGACATGTGGTCCGTGATCACGGATTGCTGTCACGAACTGCACACAGCGTCCAATATATTTGGTTGGCAAAGTTGCTTGAAAAAAAAAAAATGGTAAGAAAAGTTTTTGGGGACAACCGATAATACTACCAAATGAATGGCTTCCAATTCCTCATTTTTTGTAAGGATAGGATTAAGGTTTTCTGGCGTTTCCTGATTTCAGGATTCATGTTTTTATGAAACATTGAATTTGATTTCACGGAAATTCCAATTCACAATAAGAAAATCACAAATGCTAATTGCCTGTGCATGTGTGTGAAATCAAATTCAATAACGTGTAATTGTAAATACCTTCCAAATTATAAAAAAGAAAGAAAGAAAGAAAGAAAAGAAAGAAAAAGAAAAAGAAAGTAGTCATTGCATTCAAATACGTCTCAAATGCTCACAATTTGTGACTAGCAAACGCATTAAGCTAGTCCAGACTTCAATTTCATTGAATTATTCTTTGGTAACCAAGCGCGCGCGCACACGTATTTATAAATTAATTTAATGATTCTCAATTTAACGAATTGCTACAATTATATGATTCGATCACATCTAAATTGCGGTCGTTAAAAACGTATTTTGATAAATATCAAAATAAAAAAATCAAGTTGAAAGTGAAATATAGGGTAAACGAGATCAAAAATGCTATTTCTCACCTAAATTTATTTTGGATGATATCATCTGACGTATAACATAGTTGCTGACATGACAAAATTAAAATTAAAATTAAAAGTAAAATTAAAATTAATTATTAGATGATTAATTTTTCGGGTTAAAATATGACATGGCAGCTGTTATGTCAGATGCCACATAATGGAAGATTATATCATCCAATTTTTTTTAGGAGACAAATAGTATAATTAAACGAGATATGAGTAATAGATTCATATTTCTACATGAACTAATACACATATGGACCAATAGGAAATAGAGTGTACCAGTACACATATGTGCCACATGGGATATATAAATTTATTTCTATTGGTTCACATGTGAATGACTCATATAAAATTATGAGCCTATGACTCATATTACGTTTAACCGTTGGATCTTGTTTAATTTATCTAATCTTAACCATTGATTTGAATGGTTCAAATCAACAGTTAAGAACGATTTGATGACTTAAACAAGATCCAACGTTCATTCTCGGTCTACTTGTCCCCAAGAATGACTTGGTTTTATTTTTATGGAGAGCTAGCGCCCCAGACTATTTACAAGGCCATCCGAAAAGTTTCTAGTAGTAATCTGTATAGCTTGTCAACTTCGGTTAGCATAATCCACCCTGGAGGTAGCAGAGAACTACAGTGGAGATAGTAGAGAAAGCTCATTGTTGCATGAGGTTGAGATTTAAAAAAAAAAAAAAAAAAAAAAAATTCAAAATTCAAAACTATCCCTAAAATATTCTCCCAAAAATATAATTAAATCAAAATTGGCTATTTATAAATCCAATGGCCATTGGATGAAGAGTTCTCTTCACAACGCTCCAGCATAATAGAGAGAATATGAATTTGCATGTTTATTATTACTTCCCCTTGAGCGGGGGTTGACTTGGTTTTCCAATCCCGGACAGATAATTCATCACTGGACATGATATCTCTACAAATCTAAATTATATTTATAGAAGACACAAATTTGTACATTAATAAAATAGACCGAAATGAGATATGACATTGGATAATTAATACAAAATTTTAAATAACAACAATAAGGCAATAACACAGCCTCTTTTATTCATAACTTACAGCGATTACAAAGACTTTCAATAGCCAATTGAACATACCAAGTTGGCTTACAACTTTTGAAACTGAAAATGCAATGACTTCGTTCCAAACATTCTTTATCGTATACAAGAAAATCATATACCTTCAGATCTCCAATTTTTAAGGAGGAAAAGACTACTTCTGACAGTCCACCAGAACATCTAGGATGTGGGTGTTTGCCATTAAATAAGAAAGCTGGAAAGAACTTGATTCAATTGAACAAACTAAAGAAAGTACAAAGAAAAGTTCTAGCAGACAATCTAAGTATAAAGTTGTTTTCTGGGGGGTGACAATGGAGGGTTATGAGTGTAGCAACTCTCTTTACTCCGTGGACGATCCGATGCAGAAGCTCTTCTCTCTTGCTTGAGTGTAGATTCGCAGATAGCCAACATCGTTTCTTGGTCCGGTTTTGTAAACCCCCTCACCCAAAATTAGGGCTACGTGGCTTAGATAGTGAAATTAGGGCTAGTTTGAACCCAATTAAAATTAGAACACGACATTTAATTTAATTACGAAATAATTATGACACGTAGCGCACCTTACCGTTGCTCAATAATTGGAGCACCTCACTAGCCGTTGTCTATCTACGAATTTCACAACATTGACATAGACGTGCCGCCTACCTTTCTGGCCCTTGTGCATCTCAAATTTTACTAATATTCTACACTGTCCCCTCTACGCCATGACACTTGTGTCCCGCCTAATTTTAATCCATGTACTCCTGATTAATTCTAGAATATCGTGCGCGGTTCAATTTAATTAATTAAATTCAATTTTTGTCTTTGTGCAATTTTTCAATTGTTGGGGGGGCTATTATGCAAAAACGCATTAAGGTGTCCCCATCATTGGATAATTCATGAAGAAACTTAATTTTTCCATTCATATAATTTTTTACATAGTTTTTCGGGATGTGCAACGCGCGCACATCGCCCTGTATATTAAATCTATCTCTTGCATTTAATTAATGCAATTTGTAGGCTTCCCAAACATCCTCATGCAAGCCCAAGGCCCATCACAATGAGATATTGACCAAAGTCAAACTCACCTAGGTCAAACCCTAAAACCCACATATGTATAAATATAATTTTTCTTCCTTTCCATTGGAAAACCAAAACCAATGCAATTTACCCAGCCGACCTCTTCCTCCCTATTCTTCATCTTCCACATCCCCTTGGTCGGAGATCCACCATGAACATCGCCGGAGCGGATCCTCCTCGAGCCCTACTGCTCACCCCTACCATCAACACCACCCTACGCCACCCAGGCCTACACTACCGGCATCATCTCCTCCTCCTCTCCCTGTTCTTCTTCTCATCGAGCCCGGAGTAGTCTGCCGGAGCCCACATCCCGCAGAACTCCGCCGGAGCCTCGCCGGACATCACCCGAGCTCCACCTCCTTTCGTTCTCTCCTGCGCCCCCTCCTCATTTCTTCTCGTTGACGAGACGATTGCAGACCCCACTGATCCGGCGTTGAACTATCGGCCGATCGGCGCGAGCATGGATGCCGACGCCGACTCGGCAGGCCTGCAGCCACCAAGACCCGCGGCCCCCGCCTCATCCTCTTGGACGGTGCCACCGCCATCGAGTGTGGCACCTCTGGAATCAATAACTCTCCTCAATTTATTTTCTTCATCTGACAAGAAAAGACAAAACATGAGTGATTTTATTTGTTGATTGGGGGTTTTAGGGCTGGCGGGAGTGACTAATTCGGTGCATTCTTACGACGTCCATAGCAAGAAGTGGTCCAGATATCTGTATACTGGAAGCTGCTACTACCGAGCAAGAGTTTAGATAGCACTGCATGAGGAGGATTCGCGACGGGAGGGGCTAACTAGGATGCAGTTCTTTCTTATTTTCCTTCTTGCGAGCTTTATGTACTATGCTCTGCCAGGCTACCTATTCCCCATCCTGACATTTTTCTCATGGATTTCTTGGGCCTGGCCTCACAACATCACAACGCAACAAGTAGGATCTGGGTACCATGGACTGGGTTGGTGCTTTTCACTGTAGATTGGGCCGGGATATCAGCCTATCATGGAAGTCCCTTAGTTACCCCATGGGTCTCCATACTCAACATAACTGTTGGTTTCATCATGTTCATCTACATAATAGTCCCCTTGTGTTACTGGAAATATGCCCACAGGTTTGTACCGGAGCCAAAAGTGAAAACAGTCAAAACTTATTGCTTGTAAGGATATTGGATTGTTCTGCACGATTTCTGGAGCAGGTTATTGGTACATTGCAGCTTCCTTGCCAGGCAAGTATACCTTGCCATTGTACTGTTATTTTTATTCCATATGTTGCATGCATCTTTATTTTCTGTCTTTTCATATATTTTAACTGTTATATAAAATGCGCGCGACGGTGTCGTCGCGGTATGTTTTTATTTATGTATTTGCATTGACCCTGTTTAAGAGACCACCCCATCATCATGTAGCATCTTTAGGTTCATTGGCCGTGACACAGTTGTTACACGAGTTGTGAGTCTCATGTAGATCACGGACTTGCGTGCAGGTTGGCCTCCTGTACGTGTGGGCCGTGCGTTAGGAATAATTGCTGTTAGAAACTTTGCATGCTAGTAGACTTGGCAGTTATTAGAGGTATTATCGTGTCATGGATGTGACATGCTTAGAGCATGGGGTGGGGAGAACAACAAGTAAGGCGTGTGGGCTCCGTTGCACTTTCCTTGTGTAACCCGTACACTCCGTCGGGGATGCGCGGTCATGATGACCCCTATATATACTACTTGGCGGGCCTCCGGTGTTCGAAAGACGTCGTGCCTTTGTAGGCCCCTGGATCTCCAAGAGAACTATGCCAATCCCATTTTAGCCAGATAGCCCACGCGTTGGGAAAGTTGTTCTTAAACTGCATTCACTTTAGACGGTTAGGCGACCCATTGGATATTTATTTCAGTACTTTATTGGCATGTGTTTAAGTATCTTGTTATGTCCCTCTGAGGACCTGGTCCGCTGCCAGGTGTACCTGTTCTTGAGTATTTGCAGGAGCGCGAATTTGGATGGTTGGGTATGCTTCGTGGATGTCTTCTCTTCGAGCCGTGATTGATAGCTGGTACTTATATTGTTTGATTGAGTTGTACTTATAATGTATTTACTTTTCCCATTTGAGTTGGTAGTGGATTTGTTTCCATCCAACTATCATCCTTAGATACTTCTTATTGAGATCTAGTTTCATAGATACTGGTTATATATTTATATTGATTTTCATGGATGAGATCTAGATTATACCCTGTGACTTGTGACATATGTTTATACCACTTATGGATTGATATTCATATTACAGCGTACGTGTGGATTTGGTTTCCATATATTGAAGTTGCCATATCCATGCGGCTGGCATGCTTACGTGTTCTAGTCCTACGTATTTTTGGGACTGGGACGTGACATATTTTTGTGGTGGCCCATGCAGGTCGAGAGCATATTGTCTCGGTTACGTTACTGTATCGAACAAGCCTGCACCTAGGACTAGAGTATAGGATCTCATCCACATTGACTATGATTCATCTTCCTCCTATCTGTTCTATTTGAACAATTGCATCATGCTTGATTCACGTGCTTCCCTAATAGTTCTTTAAGTATAGCCTTCTCCTAGAATATAGAAACCCCTGTTATTAGGATGATAATTAGGGTAGCACACCTATTAAAAATACAACGAGAATATAGACACACCACTAAGTTTAGAATATTTAGTAAATCCTAGAATTTCTTATCTCTAGAATTGGTTTACCATTATCCCCTGATGTATTATGAAGACTTGAGAGTAGTATAGACACTACTAGAGTTAGTTAGAAGGTTACCATAATGTTTGCCCCTAGCATTGCGAAACCAATAGAAAACCAAGGTGAATATTAGGACTGAACCTAATCTTCGCAGTTAGACAAGTATTGGGGAACTGTAAATTTATATTCTTGCCTTGAGATAGGCAGACAGTACCTTAGAAATCCAAGAGCAATGCATAGAATATTTTCCTAATCATGCCTCAAATATAGCAACTAGCGATACCACTCCCTTAGAGAACCATGCTGCTATCTAGAGCCCTCTATCTTAATTTTATATATTGTTCCTCTGAAACCCTAGCGCTCGCTATTCGCGCAACGACTAATCATGTTTTCTCTTCTTCATCTTTTAACTCGTGCCACTTGCCACCTCTGACCATAGACCAAATGATTATACTCTACGATAGGATATATAGTTTGCTATAGTGATAGTTGCGATCTTGAATTTTGAATTACGTGACTTGTAGTTAGAATTTGATAGTTGAGCATTCACCTAGATTATAATTTTATGGTTATACCTTAGTTTTAAATCATGTAACTTGTACCCCATCTCAATGTAGGTTATATCCTCTTTCCCTTTGATGGCCAGTAACTCTTCTATCCCCATGATTGACACCTGTTCTATGAGCACTATGATTAAGACTTAAGGTGACCCTTACCTATATAATGCAATAGGAGACCCTAATAAGTACCAAAAACCTTTCCTCATATACCCTAATAAGGGTTTATGTTCTATGTACATGTGCAAGGTTATTTTTTTTGTAGGATCCTCTTAAGACTGTCACAGTACTAGTTTAATTCTTTTAAGTTGGGTAGTATGTCTCACAACCTAGTATCACATAGTCCACTTGACCCATCGAGGCAGTGTAACTGAATAACATTAATTGTATGCTAGCATTAGACGACAACGTTTATTCAGACGATAGAATTTAGAGGTCGATGACCTATTTGGACGACTAGCGACTTAGACAAGGAGGTTGTATGATAACTGTAAAGATTGTGGAGTCTTTTATTATTGTTGTTTATTTTGTTTTTGTTTTTGTTTTTGTAAACTTGAATTAATTTGTCCCTCCTTTCATCATCATCTAGCGTACTTATATTTGTTGTACCACCTTGACTTATGCTGCTATTATAGCCTAGTTTTGCAAGCTTACTCTTTATCGAGCTTGATCATGATATATGTGTTGGTGGGTTAACACACTAATACATTTCAGAATCAGTGTACTACGGTCTGATCAACCATGGTGCGCTTGGTTCGCCCTTTCGCAATACTACTTTACGTGGATTGAGATATGCAGTGATTAGTAGACGAATATACTTGCCTCTAGATATGTCTGAGCGGATCGTATCGGTTACATAACTGTACTAATACGAGCATGCGAACAAAGAAATACCAAAATAGGATTTCAATCCACAACTGCTCTGACAATTCCTATTTGAATTCCTTGAAACGCCTTGATCCCCATACTTGTATTCTATTACCTCACCCTTGAACTTTTATTATTGGTCTCCGTCTTCCCTTATTTCGGAAAGACGAAACCTCGTGCTTGGTATAAGTTTAATACACGGGTAGTACAAGATATACCCCATAGGCCAATCACATTATTTGGTGACTATCTTTCATAATTGATTAAGGGCATATCACATATGATATAGTTGGTGTTAAAGTTTTGAGGATTGAATGACATGAGAAAATAAATTGAGGAATATTTTTCTTAAGTGTAAGAGCCTTATGTGATAGATGGATAAATTCTAAGTTGGGTAGAAATTGCATTATTAAACTTGAGGAGAATTCTTTTAGATTGTGATCAAGTAGGATTAGATTGAGAGATTAAGTCCTTTTAAATGTGGAGAATTTTAAAAGAAGGATTAAGATAATGAGGATTTAATGAATTTTAAAAATCTTGATATTGAGGACCCAATATTTATACTTTGAGCACATGATTTAAATTTTGAATATTGAAGGATGAATCATCGATTTAAATTTTGAGGATAAATATAGAATTTTAGACTTGAACAATTGGTGAATTAGATTTAAATTTTACAATTTAATGCTTGAATTAAAAGTTCAGTTTTGATTGTTGGGTCACCTATTTGAAATATGGAGGATGTAAATTGATTTAAATATTTGAAGAGTACAAAGTTCTTAAGTTGAGAATAGGAATAAGATTTGATTAGAATTGTTTATTGTTCAAAGTCTAGAGGAGATTATGGTAGTTGGAAATTGCGATATAAATTTTGATGTGGGATGTTATATAGACTTGAATTAGATTTGGATGTGGATTATAAAAAAAAAATATCGAGAAGAGATTACGACAGGTTGAATTTTGATTTGAACAGTGGATATCTTAATTTTGAAGTGATCGCGATAGATTTGAATAGATTTTTTTATTTAAAATTTTTGGAAGAGATTGCGATTGACGTACCTTATGTACGAATGTGAAGGATTTGACAAATTATGCCATATTTTAATTTCGAGAACGAAATTGTTTTAAGTTGGGTAGATTGTAAACCCCCTCACCCAAAATTAGGGCTACGTGGCTTAGATAGTGAAATTAGGGCTAGTTTGAACCCAATTAGAATTAGAACACGACATTTAATTTAATTACGAAATAATTATGACACGTAGCGCACCTTACCGTTGCTCAATAATTGGAGCACCTCACTAGCCGTTGCCCATCTACGAATTTCACAACATTGACCTAGACGTGCCGCCTACCTTTCTGGCCCTTGTGCATCTCAAATTTTACTAATATTCTACACTGTCCCCTCTACGCCATGACACTTGTGTCCCGCCTAATTTTAATCCATGTACTCCTAATTAATTCTAGAATATCGTGCGCGGTTCAATTTAATTAATTAAATTCAATTTTTGCCTTTGTGCAATTTTTCAATTGTTGGGGGGGGCTATTATGCAAAAATGCATTAAGGAGTCCCCATCATTGGATAATTCATGAAGAAACTTAATTTTTCCATTCATATAATTTTTCACATAATTTTTCGGGATGTGCAACGCGCGCACATCGCCCTGTATATTAAATCTATCTCTTGCATTTAATTAATGCAATTTGTAGGCTTCCCAAACATCCTCATGCAAGCCCAAGGCCCATCACAATGAGATATTGACCAAAGTCAAACTCACCTAGGTCAAACCCTAAAACCCACATATGTATAAATATAATTTTTCTTCCTTTCCATTGGAAAACCAAAACCAATGCAATTTACCCAGCCGACCTCTTCCTCCCTATTCTTTATCTTCCACATCCCCTTGGCCGAAGATCCACCATGAACATCGTCGGAGCGGATCCTCCTCGAGCCCTACTGCTCACCCCTACCATCAACACCACCCTACGCCACCCAGGCCAACACCACCGGCATCATCTTCTCCACCTCTCCCTGTTCTTCTTCTCATCGAGCCCGGAGCAGTCTGCCGGAGCCCACATCCCGCAGAACTCCGCCGGAGCCTCGCCGGACATCACCCGAGCTCCACCTCCTTTCGTTCTCTCCTGCGCCCCCTCCTCATTTCTTCTCGTTGACGAGACGATTGCAGACCCCACTGATCCGGCGTTGAACTATCGGCCGATCGGCGCGAGCATGGATGCCGACGCCGACTAAGCAGGCCTGCAGCCACCAAGACCCGCGGCCCCCGCCTCATCCTCTTGGGCGGTGCCACCGCCATCGAGTGTGGCACCTCTGGAATCAATAACTCTCCTCAATTTATTTTCTTCATCTGACAAGAAAAGACAAAACAGGAGTGATTTTATTTGTTGATTGGGGGTTTTAGGGCTGGCGGGAGTGACTAATTCGGTGCATTCTTACGACGTCCATAGCAAGAAGTGGTCCAGATATCTGTATACTGGAAGCTGCTACTACCGAGCAAGAGTTTAGATAGCACTGCATGAGGAGGATTCGCGACGGGAGGGGCTAACTAGGATGCAGTTCTTTCTTATTTTCCTTCTTGCGAGCTTTATGTACTATGCTCTGCCAGGCTACCTATTCCCCATCCTGACATTTTTCTCATGGATTTCTTGGGCCTGGCCTCACAACATCACAACGCAACAAGTAGGATCTGGGTACCATGGACTGGGTTGGTGCTTTTCACTGTAGATTGGGCCGGGATATCAGCCTATCATAGAAGTCCCTTAGTTACCCCATGGGTCTCCATACTCAACATAACTGTTGGTTTCATCATGTTCATCTACATAATAGTCCCCTTGTGTTACTGGAAATATGCCCACAGGTTTGTACCGGAGCCAAAAGTGAAAACAGTCGAAACTTATTGCTTGTAAGGATATTGGGTTGTTCTGCACGATTTCTGGAGCAGGTTATTGGTACATTGCAGCTTCCTTGCCAGGCAAGTATACCTTGCCATTGTACTATTATTTTTATTCCATATGTTGCATGCATCTTTATTTTCTGTCTTTTCATATATTTTAACTGTTATATAAAATGCGCGCGACGGTGTCGTCGCGGTATGTTTTTATTTATGTATTTGCATTGACCCTGTTTAAGAGACCACCCCATCATCATGTAGCATCTTTAGGTTCATTGGCCGTGACACAGTTGTTATACGAGTTGTGAGTCTCATGTAGATCACGGACTTGCGTGCAGGTTGGCCTCCTGTACGTGTGGGCCGTGCGTTAGGAATAACTGCTGTTAGAAACTTTGCATGCTAGTAGACTTGGCAGTTATTAGAGGTATTATCATGTCATGGATGTGACATGCTTAGAGCATGGGGTGGGGAGAACAACAAGTAAGGCGTGTGGGCTCCGTTGCACTTTCCTTGTGTAACTCGTACGCTCCGACGGAGATGCGCGGTCATGATGACCCCTATATATACTACTTGGCGGGCCTCCGGTGTTCGAAAGACGCCGTGACTTTGTAGGCCCCTGGATCTCCAAGAGAACTATGCCAATCCCATTTTAGCCAGATAGCCCACGCGTTGGGAAAGTTGTTCTTAAACTGCATTCACTTTAGACGGTTAGGCGACCCATTGGATATTTATTTCAGTACTTTATTGGCATGTGTTTAAGTATCTTGTTATGTCCCTCTGAGGACCTGGTCCGCTGCCAGGTGTACCTGTTCTTGAGTATTTGCAGGAGCGCGAATTTGGATGGTTGGGTATGCTTCGTGGATGTCTTCTCTTCGAGCCGTGATTGATAGCTGGTACTTATATTGTTTGATTGAGTTGTACTTATAATGTATTTACTTTTCCCATTTGAGTTGGTAGTGGATTTGTTTCCATCCAACTATCATCCTTAGATACTTCTTATTGAGATCTAGTTTCATAGATACTGGTTATATATTTATATTGATTTTCATGGATGAGATCTAGATTATACCCTGTGACTTGTGACATATGTTTATACCACTTGTGGATTGATATTCATATTACAGCGTACGTGTGGATTTGGTTTCCATATATTGGAGTTGCCATATCCATGCGGCTGGCATGCTTACGTGTTCTAGTCCTACGTATTTTTGGGACTGGGGCGTGACAGGTTTGTCTCTGAAGAAGAAAAAAGTCGACCTTTAGAACGTTCAAGTTGCTCATATTTATAGCCATCGTGATGATGGGCTATGGGTGCCGCATATGCCTCTGTTTGGTGGGCGCATAAGGCTCCTTCAACGAAATACGGTTGCAACTGTTGTCGCATGCCATGAACATATTTTTACGTGGTCTTGGTTGAGATATGCTGTTGATGAGATCTCGGGATTGTTATCAACCTGTTGTGGGCGTGAGTTGGTCAGCTGGACACGTAGTCAGCGCCAACTGTGCGAAGATCTCTGCAGTTGTAACGGAAAGATCTTGTGAGCTGCATAACAACTAGGCCGCATGTTGGCGAGGCCGCATAGGTCATGTAGCCGCATACGTGCTCTCGTTTGGGCCTTGGTCGAATGGACACTATGGCCGCATGGGTCATGTAGCCGCATATATGCTCTCGTTTGGACCTTGGTCAAATGGACACTCTGGCTGCATGTTAGCGAGGCCGCACGGGTCTTGTAGTATACGCGCTCTCGTTTGGGCCTTGGTCGAATGGATACTCTAGCCGCATATTGGCGAGGCCGCATAGGGCATAGCCGTATACAAGGGAACACATGGCATGGCACTTTTGTCGAAGCAATTAATGCGCTGATGTGACCCATTGTCTTCTTCGGAGGCATCGTCTTCACGAGTCTCGAAGCGTCTCAGGGTGATGAGTGATGTGTCCGAGACTCTGACAGACATCAAAATCTGTGACAGGGGGGCCTTATGTGGCCTCCTTGTTCTGTAGTCGTTCTCGCCGTATATAGTATACAATGTGGCTTCTCTGCGACTTGGTTGATTTGGCCGCATGTGGATTCTCTATGACCTGATTGCTCATACCGCATGAAAGGCTATTATGCGGCTTCTGTTTGGCCGCATGGATGCACTTGAAGACTTGCTTTGGGGATCTAGACGAGTCTCTTGGCCACATAGCTTCTCTGATGTATGACTAGAGGCAGGCTTTGAGGTCATATCTTCTGGCGCAGGGACATAAATTTTTCATGCTTCTACAAGACCCCCTTCAAAGTTTTTAAAACTTGAACAAGTTTTGAATTACTTTGAAAAGAAGTATGGAAGAGAGTTTTGACTTGGTCAAAAAGGCGAACATTCTACTAGAGAAAATGTGGACGTAATAGGACATTGCCTTCTCTCGGGACATTCCACTGAAGAATTTTGGTAGACTTATTACCCATGACGTACCTAAGACCGAGTACGAATAATAAGTTGAAATGATTGACACTATCAGCGGTCTAGGACGACGTGATAACAGACTATTTAGAGGGATCTTTGCTCAGAGGTAATATGGACATGACAAACTCTTGGGTTGTGGACTTATTACCCATGGCGTACCTTAAGTACGGATAATAAGCTGAAACGACTAGCACTATCAGGGTTTATGTGAACGTGATAGTAGAAAGTCGAAAAATATAACTTTACTCAGAGGTGATATGGACATTAAAAAGTTCTGGGAATATCTTACTCAGAGGTAATGTGGACATGGTAAGATATGACTCTGTGGGGATAAAGAAAAACAGGACGGAGGTGACCATTTTCTTGTAGTGATAAATTCACTCTGCTGGAAAAAGTGGAGAGACGTAGTTCAGAGATTGTATAAACATGAATTGATCAATACTCGTACCGAGAGGTTAGGTATGATCCCGATATTTTTGGTGGAATAAAAAGGAAACGAGCAAGAGATAATATGGACGCGGCTGTTTGCTTTGGATTAAGGACATCCCTCTGGAGGATCTATGGTGGACTTTTTACTTTTTGCGCACTAGGGTGCAAGTAATAAGTTCGAAATAGGCCGAGGAGGTATGGTCGTGACAAGTTTGGTGGACTTAACATCATTGGAGCACTTAAGTTTAAGAGCCGGTGATAAGTTGAGTTGACGACTCGTGATAGTCGTAGGGAGAGGTTTGCTCAGAGGTCACTTGGACATGGCATACTCTTGGGGGAGGATGTGAAGACGACAGCTCAGAGGTGACGTAGAGGTGAGCTGATCAATGGCCATACCGAGAGGTTAGGTACGGTCCAGAGAACATCCCACTGGAAGATTTTTGGTGGACCTATTACCCTTTTACGCACTTGGGGTGCTAGTAATAGATTTGAAACAAACCCTATCAGAGGTAATATGGACGTGATAGGTTTTGTGGATAGTAAGGACATCCCACTGGGGGATTTTAGTGAACCTATTACCCGTTTGCGCACTTGGGGTGCGAGTAATAGATTCAAAAATAAACCCTATCAGAGGCAATATGGACTTGATAGGTTTTGTGGATAGTAAGGACATCCCGTTGGGGATTTTGGTGGACCTATTACCCTTTTGCGCACTTGGGGTACGATTAATAGATTCGAAAATAAACCCTATCAGATATAATATGGACGTGATAGGTTTTGTAGAGCCACTACTTTTTGTGCACGTTAGTGCAAGTAATAGGCTTGAGACAAGCCCTGCCAGAGGTAATATGGACGTTGCAGTTTTTGTGGACTTATCACCGCTGGCATACTCTGGCTTGGGTACGGGTGATAAGTTGGAAGACAATCGATATCAGAGGTAATATGGATATGATGATTGATGGTCAAGACCAGGAAGTTTGCTCAGAGGTAATAGGGACATGGAAAACTCTAGGGTTGTAGACTTATTACCCATGGCGTACCTTAAGTACGGATAATAAGCTGAAACGACTAGCACTATCAGGCGTTATGCGAACGTGATAGCAGAAAAGTCGAAGAATGAAACTTTACTCAGAGGTGATATGGACATGAAAAAGTTCTAGAAATATCTTACTCAGATGTAATGTGGACATGGTAAGATATGATTCTGTGGGGATAGTGAAGAGAAGTAGTTCACAGGTAATATGAACATGAACTGACTTTTTCTCTGCCGGGGAAAAAAAAGTAGTTCAGAGGTAATGTGGGCTTGAACTATTCGTTTCCATTGCGGGCATCCCACCGGGGGTTTTTTGGTGGACCTATTACTTCTTGTGCACGAGAGTGCAAGTAATAAGTTCGAGATAAAACCCTATCAGAGGTAATATGGTCATGATAGATTTTGTGGACTTAACACAGCCGGCGTACCTAAATTTAAGCACATGTGATAAGTTTATATGGAGATCGATATCAGGGGTACTGTGGACGTGATGATCGATAGCCATCCCGAAAGGTTTGCTCAGAGGTACGAAGGACATGACAAACCCTACTGGAGAATTTTTTGGTGGACTTATTATTTGTTGAGCGCGTTGCCTGCAAACAATAAGTTCAAAAATAATCCCTGTCAGAGGTAATATGGACGTGATAGGTTTTGTGGACCCATTACATTTTTTGCGCATGTTAGTACTAGTAATTGGTATGAGACAAGTCATGCCAAAGGTAATATAGACGTGGCAGTTTTTGTAGAATTAATACCGCTGGTGTACCTTGGTGAGTACGGGTGATAAGTGTGGATGACAACAGATGTCAAGGGTAATATGGACGTGGTGATCGATAGCTAAAAACTCGGGAGGTTTGCTCAGAGTTCACTTGGACATGGCAAACTCAGCCGGGGAAAGATGTTAGGACAGTAGTTCAGAGGTAATATGGACGTAAACCAATGTCCGAGATGCTCACTAAGGAGTGGTTTATTGAGTGTGGTCCATCCGAAAATGAGGATAAACTTGAGGATTGCTCCGCTGGGGAGATTGATAGGACGATAGCTCAGAGGTAATATGGACATGGTTAGCGTCTAACGAGATTGGTTTTTGAGTGGTCACTGCTGGAGTGTGTGAGTGGGCGAGAGGATTGCTCCGCTGGGGCAACTTTGGGGACGCATCATCAGTTGCGTATCCGGGACTCCTAGATACAGATGATGGTTTTTACAAGAATTTGTAATGAAGGAGAAAATGTTGCACATAGGCACTTGTTGGGGATGAAGAACCAAGAGTTGATTTGTACTTATGGGTTGTCCCGCTGGGGATGAGGGGAGTACATGTCTAGTTTGGACGTATTACCTTTTTTAGGAACTCGTCGTTCATGGGCATCATAAACAAGTCACCGTTGGATTTCACAAGCCGGTATGTGTCATTGGGAAACACGGTTTCCACAACGAACGGGCCCTCCCATTTAGGTTGGAATTTGCCGGCCGTCTTATGAGTAATGGGGCGTACTAGCATCTCCATATCCTTACCCTCTGCGAGGGTTGTTGTAATAACTGTCGGATTGTAAAGGAGTACGTCGTCATTTGCCAAAGTTCATACCTTCAGCTTTTTGGAGGTCATATTCCATCTTCGACATGAGACAGAGTGATTGTTGGTTGTAATGATGGAACTGAGACTGCTCATTATTTATTGCGTCGAATACTGTCGATGACTTAGCCTGCACCGAATAATGAGCTTTGTGCACAGGAACACGGCCACGTATACACGAGGTAGTTGGCTGAGTTGTGCGCGTAGGATCACTGTCACGTGCGCATGATTGTCTACCACGTAAAGGACCACTGCTTGCTGTGCATTTTTATATATCGCGTAAGGTAACACTGCATGTTGCCCATAAGGATTTGTTATGACGAGAAGTACTATCGTGTGCACATGAAGTGTGATACGTCCTTGCGCTAAAGACTTTCTCGGATGCATACAATGGAGCGCTGCCTATCATGCGCTATTGCTGATGAGTCATGCGAGACTTGGCTTTTGTGCACGGAGAGACTTGTTGAGCTGCACTGCGCACCCGAAGCCTACAATTTATATTTTCTGAGGAAAGGATCATGCGGCCTGGCCTGCATTACTTTTTCTTTGACCTGGTCGTTGAAGGTGCTATTTGCTGGGCCAGTTTTTGAGCAATGACCTCACTTCTTCGGGTTGTAAGTGACACCAGGCCTGCTACTATGTTACGAGCCGGCGGGAGAGTGAAGACCTCCCTGGTTGCCTGGGCTTCCGTTACTAGGAAGTCGCCTAATTGAAGGGACACTATATTCGTAATGACTATCTTATCCTCGAAGTAGAGGGTGAGCTCATTGGCATTGATCAAATTCTGGATACATCTCTTCAACACAGAACAGTATCTGGTTGGATGATGAATGTACTGATGAAAGATGCAATATTTTGGGTCATCGACCTTGTCAGCCTCTTTAAGGCATCTGATGTTGGGTAGCAGAAGTTTGTTGTAATGCCCCACTCCGGGTCGGCATTATGTATCAAGGTGAGTGGGCAAAACTTCGTTCTCTGATTCTTGTACGCCTTAATAATAATCTGAGTTTTTGCTTGCAATATTTTCATAAGAGAATGATAGAACCTGCCTTGCATGTTAATGAATGAACTCACCTAGCTTGTCTTTGAAACGATCATGTCTGCTTAACGAGAATCCTGAAACGCTTATCTAGAGTGCATGAATATTTTCACTATCGTATATGCTTTGAGAGAACCATATTGTGCCTGAATGTGTTCAAGTGATAAGTCGGATTGCCCCGCAACAACGATAACTGTTCTGATGGTTCGTCTCGTCTGCATGCTTGAGTTTTCTTGAACGGTTTTGATGGATTTCATTATTTTTGTTCATTGAACTGCATTTCAATTCCGAGATTGGAAAGAGAGGGAGAGGTATTAATCAAATGTTCGTGGCAATGCAGGTGAACGAGCAGTATACGGCGTACAAGCGGAGTCTTAAAGCGCCTATTTCCTTCTCCCTTCCAACCAACTAAGTGAGTGGATACCATCCCGATTAGCTAGCCCTTCTTCCAAGTCTTCACACCTAAAAATTTTGCATTTTTGTTGTCCCGATCAGACGATACCAAGTAATAACTAAAAGATGCCAATATAAAAAGGGAATATACTTGGATTGTATTGCTGGTCAACTAAACTTGTGAACAGTTATCTTATTGTATGCTAGTTCGTTTCAAATGTTCTATACATGCTTCAATTTTAGTTAGAATGTATCTTCTTCTATAATTGTGCTAAGTATGAATCATATCTTGTATGCGAATAATTGTTCAGGGAGGCTATGCAAAATGAATCATGCAATGCTACTTGTCTTGTACTCGTGTTGCCTCGACTACATGAACTGATAATTTAAGTAAACATATTGTTCGATCACGGACAACTTGTGCACAAGGGTATAGTTATGCGGACGGTCGCTGGGGCACTGGCACCATTCCGGTCCGGGCGGAAATTCGTGTGTAGTCATCGTATGCTAGAGGGGATGGCTTGCAGCGTATCGTGTGCTCTCGTTGCATGCTATCCATGTCCTTGACTATGTCCATTGTGGTATCACGCCAGTGATCCCCAAGTATATTTAAACCTGTTGCAAACTAACTTGTGTCTTCGTTGCAGGGAAGGCATGGTAAGTATTGTGCAGGTGGTTCAGACGGGCAGGTAAAAGTCACCGAACGGTGGCAAGTTCATTTCAGTAAATTCTATATGCTGCTTATTTGTAAAATGAACTAAGGCAAGATAGAAAGACCACAAATAATATGCATGCTTTATTAAAACAACGTGTTGATTGGTATAGTTGGGTGCATTGCAATAATGTCCCTTTCCGTTGCTTACTCGATTGATGCGATGATAGCCAACAAACAACTGAAACGATAAGGCCTTGTGCGGGCGCAACCCCAGGCTCACACGGCATTACGTCCCGATACATCCCAACGGACCATCCCTTCCTCGCACCTGCGGGACAGGCGCGATGATTCGCGTCCGGTACGCCAAGGTGCGGTGATTCGCGTTCGGCTCAATCCGGCCCGACGGGGTAAGGCGGTGGTCCGGGCGGCCCTTCAGTTCGGGGGCCGGGGCATGACATAATGGTATCAAAGCAGAATCGATTTTCTGGCCCAAATCCGTTGCTATGACTCTGAGATATTGCTCGATATGGTATTGCAATAGAGCATTCCATACAATAAGTCCATAGATATTCTCAAAGTGCAAATGTTTTCTGAACTTGAATTGCTTGATTGTTTCGATTGAGTACGATGAGGGATGGCACTATCGCTGCTCGAAATATCGAGAGGTTTATCCTTAAAGTTTTGAGGACGAAAATTTTTGTTGGTTGGTAAGTATGTAATGCCCCACTCCGCGTCGGCATTATGTATCAAGGTGAGTGGGCAGAACTTCGTTCTCTAATTCTTGCACGCCTTAATAATAATCTGAGTTTTTGCTTGCAATGCTTTCATAAGAGAATTATAGAACCGGCCTTGCATGTTAATGAACGAACTCACCTAGCTTGTCTTTGAAACGATCATGTCTGCTTAACGAGAATCCTGAAACGCTTGTCTAGAGTGCATGAACATGTTCACTATCGTCTATGCTTTGAGAGAACCATATTGTGCCTGAATGTGTTCAAGTGATAAGTCAGATTGTCCCGCAACAACGATAACTATTCTGATGGTTCGTATCGTCTGTATACTAGAGTTTATTTGATAGTGTTCCATGCATTCGCATCGGTCGGACAATGACTTTTGGTGGAGAGCTGAACTGCATGTGTCACGGCTGCTACCATGATAGTGAAAAGCAACCATGGGTCACAGCTGCCATTAGCATCAGATGAATGAGTCATTGGTATATTGTACAACCAGCTGCCGATCCTGAGATACTCGGGGACCGCCTTGCATATAGCTAAGTCATTGTGTTGGCTTGGATAGATAGACTGCCCCTAAGATGTGCATTGTGTGTCAATCTATGCATTTGACCCTCGAGTCTAACGAGATACGCTGCACACACCCTGAAACGGAACGAACGGCTTGCTTGCTTATTGCATATGAAACTCTACTTCCAAAGATGTTTCCAAATAATGTAATATGACTCTGCTAGCGAACTGCATGAAACAAACATAGGTAAAACTAGAAAGATCACTAGTAATATAATGTTTTATAACATGATTACTTAGTGTTGGTTTTAGAGAATGATTTCTTCTGTTCAGTTGTTTTATCTCACCAGTACTTATAAAAGTGTTGACCCACCAATAGTTTACTTGCTTGCAGGTACTGGATCGTCCGAGGGAGTGATAGGCGTGCCTCAGTCCCTAAGACCCAGAATCCTGGTTTCGATTGTTGCCCCGAGATGCTATTGTATAAGGGGGCATAATGCATGGAACGAATGCCTTACATAAGAGAACCCAAGTCCCTCAATTGTCCCGAATACTCAGTTGGCTAAATACATTGCATTGCAATAATGTCTATTTCCGCTGCTTACTCGATTGAGGCGATGATAGCCAACAAACAACTGAAATGATAAGGCCTTTTGCGGACGCAACCCCAGGCTCGTACGGCATCACGTCCCGATACATCACAACGGGCCATCCCTTCCTCGAACCCACGGGACAAGCGCGGTGATTCACGTCCGGTGCGCCGAGGCAGGTGATTCGCGTCCGGCTCAATCCGGCCCGGCGGGGTAAGGTGGTGGTCCGGGCGGCCCCTCGGTTCGGGGGCCGGGGCGTGACATTTGTTTTCCTTCATCAGTATCTTGAAGATTTTAATGATGTCGTCGTCATTGAAGGAGAAAGTCCCATTTTGCTTTGGGATTTCCAATACATGAGTCGTACGGTCCTCAAGGAAGACCGATAGTTTTCTATCATTTTCGGACTTGGAGGGAATGTCACGCCCCAGTCCCAAAATACCGAGGGACTAGACACGTGACAATGGCCAACAGCACACACCGATGGACAAACCCAATTTAATGGATCCATCGGGGCATACTTAAGCTGTAATACAATAATAAGTAGGTCCAATGATATAAGTCACAGTCTAATATAATCTCATCCACAACAGATAATCACAGATCAAATGCCAGAATAATGCAAATAAAATAAACTGACATATCTCAATAGAAGTGTCTCGGAGAACAATCCGGGAATAAGTCTGATACATCACTGCAATAGACAGGAAATAAAGTAACTAGTAATAGAAATAAATGAGTATCTCAAGCCAATACTCAGGAGAAGTCCTCTGGTATGATCTCGTCCTCAGATCCTGGTTCTGCTCCAATGTAGGCACCTGCTTCTGCTAATGCTAATGCTCCGGTCCCGTATACCTCGGGATAGATCTCGTCAGCTAATCATGGGGACATAATCCTGATCCAGGTCCTCAGGGGACATAGCAAGGTACAAGATAACTCATGCCAAAATAAAATCAGTACAGCAATAAATGAAACAATAGGGTAAACTATATAACCAGCTAAGTGATATGCAAATGAGAGTTTTAGTCATACTCGGGCTGAGACTACTACAGAATCAGTGTCGGAGAAACCCATAGCAGTATTCTCTCGAAGGGCCAGAACTTGTGCCAAAGCTCTGTGTCAGAGACTAAGACACCTCCAGATGATAATATATATAATATAATCAGCCTTTGTATGGTAATACTCTCCCCACCCAATGTAATCTCACGTCACAGTTCTCGATGTACATGTCCATGTCAAGCAAGACCATAACTAATGCAACAAGTCAGGATATAATCTAAGCATGTAAACTGTGTATGTCATAAACCTGTATCCTATACAGAATCACTATGAATATCTCAGGAAGATTTTGTCTCATGAATAGTATCAAGTGTCCTGGGTATAATGTACTTGATAAGACAAGCAAGAGTAATATAAAGTGTCACGATGTCCATCTCTAGATGACGTTACACAACTCCGCGTACTGTGTTGGCACCCGACTATTAATCGGACGCTCAGTAAGTCACACGGTCCTAGGTTTAGCATGTACAACAATATAAATGAATCAAGAAATATGTAACAAGACTGCAAAGTTTGGCAAGGTACACTTGCCTGAGGTTCTAGCTCTAACTGTAGCTCTGGTCTCAGTGTGATTTGCAGATACTACTCCGGTTGCTGAAATAAATATCACCATTAGATTCAGAAAATATCAAATAGCTAAAAACGCCTGTCCTTGAGTCCAATTTGGACACAGGGACAAAAATTACAGTTTTTGGTCAAAGCGGGGTCCACATGTGGGCAACTTCGTACCGAAAAATGTGTCAGGGTCAAAGGTCTCCAAATTCGTCCAACTTAGTATTAACAAGTCAGGAACGATGATATGAACCCAACGGAACATCCAGAATTGGATTCCGATAAGCCGGTCACAAAATCGCCCGTCAAGTGGAGCCGTGGGGCCCACGATACGCAATTTTGTCAACGTTCTCAGAATCGAACCAAACTTGGGTCACAGGACCAGCGTATTGCTATTAGTCCGATGGTACAAGTTTTATTTTGATCCGACGTGTATACACAAAGTTACGACATGTTCCAGAACAGGCGGATACGGGGCGTTGTCGGCGGATACGTGTTGATTTTGGTGTGCACACACACATCCAAATCAACTTCTGCAAAATCCTGAACGTCCATATCAATGGCGCGCACGTTTCGGTGAAGACCGTGCGAGACTAAGTCATCCCGTTTGGCGGGGCGCTCTCAGTTCCGGGGTGAAATGGGGTGTTGATTTTCCTGTTTTTGGATCGCGGTTCGTGATCGCCACAGGACGCGACGCACCGAGCGGGTTGCACGGGCATCGAGGGGGTCACACAGTCTACGCGTCACAACAGACAGGACAGAAAATGGGACAACGATGAGAGAGAAAATGCTATCTGAACAGGGTTCCGTGGAACTGGGTTCTACGTGTCCGCGAGGAGATGCGACACGGGGAAACTGCATCCGGTTGCTGTGTCCGGGCTGTGTCCGTCTAGGTTTAGGGTTTCGATCACCCCGGCTGGGACTGGGGGATTCGCCGGAGGATGGCGGCTCGGGCGAAGGCTCGTCTGTGGCCGGCGCTCGGGTGCTGGGGAGAGGCGAGGTCGGCAGCGGGTCGTCGAGGGCTGTCGAGGGTGCTGCTGCGGGATGGGGAGAGGGCTGACGGTGGAGGGTCGAGGCGGAGGATCGTCGAGGGGAGAGGCGGCGAGGTCGAGGGCGGCTAGGGCATCGGGGTTTGGGGCTCATGAACGGAGAGGGGAATGGTAGAGGGGAGATGGGTCGAGGTCTGCTCGGGGACGATGGCGGAGGGAGAAGAGGCGGTGGCCTCGGCTGGGGGTTGAACGGAGGAGATTAGGTTAGGGTTCCGGCGAGGCTTAGGGTAGAGGAAAGAGGAGGGAAGGTGGTGGTGGTCGATGGCTGGAGGATTCGTCGGACGGCGCTGCGGGAAGAGATGAAGGGGAGGAGGTAGTCGAGGGACAGGGCGAAGAAGACGGCGGCGCAGGGCAGCGGGTTGTCGAGGAGGTGGTCGGAGCGGGGGCTCGGAGAGAGGGCGGAGGAAGAGATGACTAGGGTTGCGGCGGCGGCGGGGCACGGAAGTTGAGGTATTTAAATAGGCCGGAACAGTGATTCCGGTAGGAATTAGGATTAGGGTTCAGGCCGGGTTTCGGGTTTGGGTCCGCGGGTCGGGTTCAACATGAATCTGGCCCGACCCGCTAGTGTTTAAGTATGGGTTCGGGTAGGCGGGTTTTGATTCGGATCCGACCCGACCCGACCCGACCCGTTAAGGCTGGGTTGGTCCGGTTCGGTTTGAGTCGGTTTGGTATGGTTTAATTCCAATTAAACCGGGTTCAGTCAGGGTTTAAATCGGTTTTGTTATACATTGGTTTTTTGGGCTTTAAAAATATTTTCGGAGTCCAATAAATTCACAAAAAATTATCCTATGTCCAGTTTTCCATTTTATACCATAAAATATTATTTCCATAATATTTTAATATTAATTAATATTATTTAAAAATCTTTTAATCACAAAATACCTATATTTTAATTACAGAAAATTATGAAAATCCAAATTAAAAATTCTTGAAAAATCAGGGGGGTTACAATCTACCCCCCTTAAGAGGATTGCATCCTCGAAATCAAAGAATAACCGATCAACAGAGATGACACGGTTGCAAACATTGTTCGAAGCATATCACAATCAAGGAGAATCAAGGTTGAGGGTGTGAGACTAACACATAGAAAAAATCATTTTCCTAGGTATTAAAAGTTATGCAATATCCCGTATGAAGGAGATCTAGAAAACTACAGTTTAGAAAAGTAGGTTATTACTTAAAACATTCTAGGTTATTGATTATTAGCAAGTTCACAATTACTAGGTTAAGGCTGTGGTCACGAACCAACAGGCACAAACTAAAACAATACCAGAAATAGAAAACTATGAAAACTTACGCGCATTAGCTGCTCCAAGAGTATGCGTGTCCTCCAAAGTTATAGCAAAAGCTTGTCCGTGTCCTTGAGGTGGTGTCCTCTGCTGTTGCTGGGCCTGCTGGAAGAGTGCTGCTCGAGGTGCCAAGGGTGGCCTTGGTTGATACCCTCCTGGTACTGGTAGAGCTTGTTGGTTTACTCTTGGTGCTCCTTCTCTACGCTCAGGGCAGTCCCTTACCGAATGCTGACGGGATCCGCATGCTAAACACAATCCTAATCTGCGTCGGCATTCCTTGGCGAGATGGCCTGCTTTGCCACAGTAGTGACAAGTAGAAAGGACTATTACTTGTGGTGTAGATGCTTTCTGCTGTTGGTGTAGGTGAGGTCTCTTTGCAGCTTCTTCTTATGGTGCTTTGGTTGGCGCTGATGTGGAAGTCCGCTTCAAACTGGTCTCCCTCCTGGTGACGCGCTCCATGCGTCGGACTGCAGCAAGGACGTCCAAGTAAGATGTAGGTGCAACGGATCCAATTAGTTTCTGTAGCTCGAAGTTTAGTCCGTCGAAGAATTTCTCAGCCTTCTCTTCTTCTGTCGGAATCAAGGTAGGGGCGAAGCGACTCAGACGAATGAATTCTGTATTGTACTCTTCCACCGTCATAGTATCCTGAGTGAGGCGATTGAACTTGTCCCAAAATTCTGATTCGAGCGGTAGCTGGAATGTACATCTCCTGAAAGAGTCTGGAGAACTCCTGTCACGCCCCAGTCCCAAAATACTTAGGACTAGGAACACGTAAGCATGCCAGCCGCATGGATATGTCAACTCCAATATATGGAACCCATAACCTATACGTACGCTGTAATATGAATATCAAATCCACAAGTGGTATAAAATGTATCACAAGTCACAGGGTACAATCTAAATCTCATCCACAGAAAATCAAATATGAATAAATAACCAATATCTATGAACTAGATCTAGACACAAAGTATCTGGAGATAATAGTTGGATGGAAACAAATCCACTACCAACTGGAATAGAAAAGTATACCACAATAAACACAATATAAGAATACCAGCTAACAGTCATGGGGCTCTGAGAGAAGACATCCTCGAAACATATGTAACCATCCGGATCTGCGCTCCTGCAAATACTCAAGAACAGATACACCTGGCAGGGGACCAGGTCCTCAGAGGGACGTAACAAGATACAGAAAAGCGAACCAATTTGAATACAGTAAACATGCATATAATTTGAAAATAAATAAGTACGCTGTACAAGACAATCTATATGAATGCAAATGAGGACAACTTTTCGACGTATGGGCAAGGGTAGTCTACTCGATCTAAGCCTCACAACTCACACACCCGTTTAGAACATCAAAAATCGACATACCTCTGGGGTAGCGACCAGCGCGACTCTACAGAAATCGACATACCTCTGGGGTAGCGACCAGCGCGACACACGCCCGTAGTGCGAACTATATACTATGGTTTACCATAGTGGTTAAAAGCCCATACGCCTAATGATTGTCCTCTCATGATACTAAGTGTCAAGTGTGTGTCAACATATCTAATATATAGTAATGACTGAAAGGAACTACACATGCAATAAATAAATAAAAATAAAATAAATATACAAAAATATACTAAGCATGCAAAATACTGTAAGCAATTTGGCAAGGTATCTTGCCTGGTCTGAAAAGGATGAAGTCCTAACTCAAGGCATCGTCCGATCTACCCGTCACATAAATTAAACAAGTTAGGTTACAAAAATGGGTAAATAGGTTCCTCCATTTAATCTATTTTAATTCTGAATAAAAATAACCTAAAATAGTATTTTAATCTTATTATAATCTAATTTTATTGTTAACCCTAATTTTGGTCCAAAGAAAGTCAACTTTACGAATTTGTGATCCATGGCACGCAAATTGAGGCAATCCGTTGACCAAAAAGTCAACCAACTCAAATCCTGGATTTGTGTATGGAATTCTATAGATTTCAATACTATATGAACACCATATTTGACGCTTTCATAAAATCACAAGTCGGTAAAGAGTTGTCCACTAGGGCGCACAGATGATAGTTTTTTGTGGTTTTCTATTTACGTCTACGTTGCACAAATTTTACAGTAAAATAAACTTATATTTTAAATTCTGAAAAAATACTTTTCTGGAATTTCATCATGTCAGCTTTCCGAAACTTCAAACGGTTCATAATTCAGAGTTCGGGATCTCCCGAAATCTCGAAAATACCAAAACGCGTCTGATTTCGAACAGCTGACACTTTTAGAATTTTTTGGAAAAATAGGTTCTAAAATTATTAAAATAATTTATATATTCAGAAAACTAACCTTGATATGATTCTAACAAAAAAAACTGTAGCACGTTTGGAGTCCGGAGTTAGGAGATATCGTCTTTTTAAGTCGTCATAACTACTAGAAAATGATGCTAAAATTATGACGAATTTTGACTATTTTTGGACAAAAAAGAGATGAATTTGGGAAAGACAAATATGAAGGATGAGGTATTTATAATGGTGGACACTATTTAATTAAATACGACTAGGATTGGTTAATTTGGATAGGATTATGATGAATTTAAATAAGAATAGGATATGCATGAAGTTGCTTTCCTAGTAGGTTCAGGATTTGAATTAATTTAAAATAGAGTTTAAATTTATCTCAATAATTTATAATCTTAAATATAATTAAAGATAATACAAATAATTTATAAAATATTATTAATATCTTTTAACACTAAATTAGCATCTATCTAATATTAAGACTATATATATATCCAAATAAATCCTAAATAATTTTAAAAATCTAAATAAATTTCTTAAAATTCTAAATAAATTACAGAAAAATATAATTAGATATTTTAAACTAAAATAAATATTTGGTAGGAACAACATGCAAGTATGGTCGTATAGTAAATCATAGAAGTCCTAGAAATTTAGGTTTTCTATGTTTTAATTACCTAAAAATTCTAGAAAAATCTCTAAAAATCTAAAATAGCCTAAAAATGATTCTAAATAAATATTTATATAAGTAAATATATCAAGAAATCTATTTTCTAATTAACTAAGAGAATACTCTAAAGAAATTCAATATTTAAAATAATCTATAATAAATATAATAATATAAAATATACACAAAATAACTATTTTGGGTGAGGGGGTTTACAATCTACCCAACTTACAAAAATTTTGTCCTTAAAATTGACACTAACCCATATTCATAATAATCACTATAGTTATCACACTACATACCTATCTAGCAGTGCTTCCTAAAAGTCATGGTCTGTCATTCTAACACTTCTTATTGTCCATACACTATCCTATTATCCTCTAACTCGTCTACACTACCCAACTTATAAAAGTTCTACTAGTAGTCACAGTCTCTTGAGGCTATTGTCTAGGTTGTAAGACGAATATATTTATTGGGTCGAGAATCTTGGGGTACTTGTCTTGAATCTCACAACCATAATTTTTCTTTGTAACCGTCAGGTATCGTAGTCTAATACTGCCATGCCACCTGACCAATATGTCTGTAAATACTTCGACTATTTTACTACAATGGTCTAGCTGCAGCTGTCGCTACTTTGCCAGCGATTTGTCATAGTTGTCAGTTCGTAACAAGTGCCTTCAATTCTTTCCTAGGCATAGTCTAAGTTTTTTTTTGGGCAACAGTTAAAGTCTTGACTAACTTATAAAACTATTACAAGTATAAACTAGTTCAAACAATCTAACAAATTCCTATTAGCCTAAGGGATGCTATACATGGTTTTTTTTAAATAATAAGAGGATACAGATATTGCTATAGGTCATATACATAAGGGTTATTATTAAGAACTCATCCTTTAGTTGTTAATCATTTACTAAACCATTTATATTTTTAACTAACAAAATAAGGATAAGGTTGAAGTAAATCAACAATCTATGATGGCACGAAGGACGCAACTATGATAGAAAGATTTAAGCACGAGATAAGGAATGGAGATGGAAGAGAAGATGGGCTACCCCAAGGGGCGAGATGGTGATAGAAAAAGAATACTACTACTGCTACTCGCGTTGTCTATTAGCATCGCGTATATGCCATCTGGGTAAAATATCAGTATATCCTCATAACTGCTAAACCAACACCTATATAATTCTACGTCTACTATGCACCTAAGATCTTGTGTCATAAAGGGGGTCATGAGTATGCAATGACACATATAACTAAGGTCGTACCTGTATCTACGGCTTCCTGTGGCCGCGCTCTCTTGTTTGTCCTCATGAGTGTTTGGCCTATGGGGTATATCTAGTACTATTCGTGTATCAAACTTATACTAAGCACGAATGTTCGTCTTTCCGAAATAGGAAAAGACGGAGAGAAATAATAAAAATTCAAGGTGAAGGTGATAGAATACAAGTACGAGGCTCAAAGAGATTAAAGAATTCGAAAAGAGAGTTGTCAGGACAGTTGTGGATTAAAATCTTATTTTTTTTGGTAACTTCCTATTTACATGCTCATATCAGTACAGTTATGTAACCGATACGATGTGTCAGACATGTCTAGGGGCAAGTATATTCGTCTACTACCATATATCTCAATCCATGTAAAGTAGTCATGCGAAGAGCGAACCAAGCGCACTAAGGTTAGCTAGACCTTAATACACCGATTCTGATTAGGCAATTGTATCATTGTGTGCACCCAATAATACATATGTCATGAGCAAGCTCGATAAAAGAATAAGCTTGCAAAAACTAGGCTATAATAGCAGCATAAGTCAAGGTAGTACAGCAAACATAAATACGCTGGATTATGATAAAAGAAGGTACATAACAATTCAAGTTCACAAAAGATAAGACTCCATAATCTCTACAGTTGTCATACTAATTCCTTGTCTAAGTCGATAGTCGACAAAGTAGGGGTATAGCCTCTAAGTTCTACAGTCTGGAAAAAAACGCTGTCGTCCTAAGCTAGCATACAGTTAATGTTGTTCAATCACACTTCAATAATAGGTCAAAAGACTATGTGATACTATATTGTGAGGTATACTACCCAACTTATAACAATAACTAATACTGTAATTGTCTTGAGGAAATTCTTCAGAATAACCTGGTCCTTGTAAATAAAGTATAAACTATTATTAGGGAAATATCTTGGTACTTATTAGGGTATCATCTTACATTACATAGGTCATGGTCGTCCTAAGTCCTAGTCTTAGTGCAAGTGTCAATAGTAAGAATGGAACAGTTACTGGCCTCAAGGGAAAGGGAATATAACTCGTATTGAGGTGGGTACATGTTACGCAATTTAAAACTAAGGGATAAGCACCAGGTCTCAATCTACAAGAATAGTTTAAACCGTCAAGTTCTAACTACTAAGCACACAATTTCAAAATTTAACATTAACCACTATAATCCCAGCAACTATGTCCTTAACACAGAATAAATCACCTGGCCTACAATCAGAAGTGTCAGATGGCACGAGTTGAAAGATGAAGAGTAGAAGAACAAAATTTAGTCGTCGCGAAATTAGCGAACGTTAAGGTCGCAGAGGAACAATATGAAATTAAATAGAGGGCTCTAGATAGCATCATGATTTTCTAAGGGGAAGTGGTATGCTATTTGCTATGTTCAAGGTATGATCAAGAGAAATGTTATATTCATTGCTCTTGGCTTCCTAAGATACTGTCTGCTACTAATAAGACAATGATCTAAGTTTATAGTTCTCCAATATTATCTAACAATGAAGGCTAGTTTCAGTCCTAATATTTAATTTTGGTTTTCTATTGGTTCCTCAATACTAGGGTCAAACATTATGGTAAAACTTCTAAGTAACTCTAGTAGCGTCTATACTTCTCTCAAGTCTTCATAATACATCAAGGGGTAATGGTAAACCAATCTATATATAAGGAATTCTAGGGTTCACTAGATATTCTAAACTTAATGGTGTGTCGATATTCTCGTTGTATTCTTAATAGGTGTGCTACCATAATTATCATCCTAATAACATGGGTTCCTATATTCTAGCAGAAGGCTATACTCAAAGAACTATTAGGGAAGTACATGAATCAAGCAGGATACAATTATTCAAATAGAATGGATTGGAAGAAGAGCGAATCATAGTCAATTGTGGATGAGATCCTATACTCTATTCCTAGGTGCAGGCTTGTTCGGTACAATAACGTAACCGAGACAATATGCTCTCGACCTGCATGGGACACCACAAAAATATGTCACGCCACAGTCCCAAAATACTTAGGACTAGGAACACGTAAGCATGCCAGCCGCATGGATATGGCAACTCCAATATATGGAACCCATAACCCATACGTACGCTGTAATATGAATATCAAATCCACAAGTGGTATAAAATGTATCACAAGTCACAGGGTACAATCTAAATCTCATCCATAGAAAATCAAATATGAATAAATAACCAATATCTATGAACTAGATCTAGACACAAGTATCTGGAGATAATAGTTAGATGGAAATAAATCCACTACCAACTGTAATAGAAAAGTACACCACAATAAACACAATATAAGAATACCAGCTAACAGTCATGGGGCTCGAAGAAAAGATATCCTTGAAACATATTGTAAACCCCCTGAATTTTCAAAATTTTAAAAACTGGATTTTTCACAATTTTCTGGAATTTTCTAGGAATTTTCTGTAATTTAAAAACAGGGTTTTAATTATTCAATGATTTTTAATTGATATTAAATGATATTAAAATATTATGAAAATAATATTTTTGGATGTAAAATGAAAAACTGGACTTAGGGCAATTTTTCTGGAATTTATCGGACCCCGGACCTATTTTTAAATGCCTAAAAAGTATTTATTTATTTAATTATTTATTTATTAATTATTTTCTGATTATTTATTATTATTAGTAGTAATATTATTATTTTTCTTTTATTTTTCCTAAAACCCAGCCCGGTCCGGCCCAATTGGGCCCAGCCCAATACGCAACCGAACCCAGCCCGCGGCCCCTGGGCCGGCCCACCCGTTCCCCTACCGGGTCGGGTCGGGTCTGCCCGCGGCCCGACCCGCTACCCGACCCGCTTCTTCACCCAGCCCCAGCACGACCCAGCCGTGCCGCAATTCCCGCCGCCTCCGCCGCCGGAGCAGCGCCGCCCGGCCCACGCCTCGCCCCACGACCCCCTCTCCCCTCCGCCTAGCCGGCCCCCGCAGCTCCCTATATAAACCTCCTCCTCCTCCTTCTTCGTCCCCCTCAGCCAGCCCCAGCCGCCGCCACGCTAGCTACAGCTCTCCTCCCCGCCGTACAGCGCCTCCCGGACTCGCCGCCACCGCCGCCGCACCACCCTGCCCAGCTCCGCCCCCGCCCTGCCTCCTTCCTCCTTTCCACCGAGCAGCAGTCAAGCCCAGTGCCCCGCAGCGCCGCCGTCCGGTCCCCTCGCAGCGCCGCGCTGCCCCGCCCTAGCTCCGGCCGGCCTCCCCCGCCGCAGAGCCGCCGGCTCCGGCCGCCTGAGAGTCCAGAACCCTAACCCTAACCCTAGGCGGCTCGACACGTGTCGGACACAGTTTGACCCTGATTTTTGGGTCCCCTTCAGGTACGTGTAACTTTTTGCTCGTAGCTCCATTTTCGATTCCGCAAATTGCGTTGCGAAGCCTGTATGACCCTCTCGGTGTCCGAACAAACCGTTTGGGGCATCGCGTCATGTGGTGATCGCACACCGCGATCCAAAAACAGGAAAAACCAGACCCTGTTTCACCCCGGAACTGAGTACGCCCCGCCAAACGGGATGACTTGGTCGCGCGCGGTCTTCACAGATACGTGCGCCTCATCGATACGGACGTGTGGAATTTTGCGGAAGTCGATTCGGGGGTGCGTGCACCCCGGGATCAACGCGTATCCGCGGACATCGCCCCGTATCCGACTTTTCTACAATTTATCCTAACTTTGTGTACACACATCGGATTGAAACGAAACTTACGCCATCGGACTCGTAGCGATACGCTGGTCCTGTGACCCAAGTTTGGTTCAATTCTGAGAACGTTGACGAAATCGCGTGTCGTGGGCCCCACAGGCCCCGCTCGACGGACGATTTTGTGATCGGCTCATCGGAATCTAATTCTGGAAGTTCCGTTGGGTTCGTATCAGCATTTCTGACCTGTTGACACTGAGTTTGGTGAATTTGGAGACCGTTGACCCTGACGCATTTTTCGGTGCAAAGCGGGCCCACCGGTGGATCCCGTTTTGGCCCGAAACTGCCGTTTTTGCCTTTGTCTCCAAATTGGACCCAAGGACAGGCGTTTCTAGCTGATTGATATTTTTTGGATCTGATAGTGATGTTTGTTTTAGCAACCGGAGTACCGCCTGCAATTCCCGCCGAAGTCAGAACTGCAAACCGAACCGGAACCACAGGCAAGTGTACCTTGCCAAAACTTGCAGCTTTGCTACCTATTTCCTGGACTTAGTTATGCATCAGTGGGCAAGTAAAGCTTGCCAATTCTCAGATATTTCTGGTTATAGTATTTTACTTGATTTCTGTAGCTTCATATGTGAACTTGTTTAACTGCTCAACCCAGGACACCTGACACTCTTCATGTGACGGAATTGCCTGAGATATACCTGGTGATTCCGTATAGGCTACATTTTCATGTCATTTCTAGTTTATATGCTTAGATTCTAGTCTGACTCATTGCATTAGTTCAAACTTGCGTGACTTGTACCTGATATTTTCTGGAACTGTGACGTGAGATTACATGGGGTGGGGAGAGTATTATCATATTAAGGCTGAATATATTATAATATAAATACTGTTATCTAGCGGTGCCTTAGACTCTGATACAGAGCTTTGGTACCTTACTGGCTCTTCGAGAAAATACTGCTTTGGTTTCTTCGACACTGATCCTGTAGTAGTCTCAGCCTGAGTATGACTAAAACTCTCACTTGCATATCACTAGCTGGTTTACATATTTACCCTGCTGTTTCATTATTGCTGTACTGCATATGTTTTGGCTTGTATTTTTTGTACCTTGTTATGTCCCCTGAGGACCTGGAATGGACTATGTCCCCAGGTATAGCCGAGGAGAACTACCCCGAGGTGTACGGTACAGGAGCACTCCTTGGAGCAGAACCCGAAACCGAGGATGAGATAGTTGCAGAAGACTTCTCCTGAGCACCGGCTTCATATTCACAGTATTTCCTTTTCAGTATTTTATTTCCAGTCTATGTTTCCTTAAATGTAACAGAATAATTCTCGGATTTGTTTTCTGAGATAACCTTATTTAATATTGCTTATTTATTTCCATTGCATTAATTCTGGCAATTAATCTGTGTTTGTTCTGTGGATGAGATTAGTAATACCTGAGACTTGTACTTAGTACTGCTAGACTACAGCTTAAGCATGCCTTGATGGATCCATTAAATTGGGTTGTCCATCGGTGCGTGCTGCTGGCCATTGCTCACGCGCTCAGTCCCTCGTCATTTTGGGACTGGGGCGTGACACATATGTAACCATCCGGATCTGTGCTCCTGCAAATACTCAAGAACAGATACACCTGGCAGGGGACCAGGTCCTCAGAGGGACGTAACAAGATACAGAAAAGCGAGCCAATTTGAATACAGTAAACATGCATATAATTTGAAAATAAATAAGTATGCTGTACAAGACAATCTATATGAATGCAAATGAGGACAACTTTTCGACGTATGGGTAAGGGTAGTCTACTCGATCTAAGCCTCACAACTCACACACCCGTCTAGAACATCAGAAATCGACATACCTCTGGGGTAGCGACCAGCGCGACTCTACAGAAATCGACATACCTTTGGGGTAGCAACCAGCGCGACACACGTCCGTAGTGCGAACTATATACTATGGTTTACCAGAGTGGTTAAAAGCCCATACGCCTAATGATTGTCCTCTCATGATACTAAGTGTCAAGTGTGTATCAACATATCTAATATATAGTAATGACTGAAAGGAACTACACATGCAATAAATAAATAGAAATGTAATAAATATACAGAAATATACTAAGCATGCAAAATACTGTAAGCATTTTGGCAAGGTATCTTGCCTGGTCTGAAACGGATGAAGTCCCAACTCAAGGCATCGTCCGATCTACCCGTCACATAAATTAAATAAGTTAGGTTACAAAAGTGGGTAAATAGGTTCCTCCATTTAATCTATTTTAATTCTGAATAAAATAACCTAAAATAGTATTTTAATCTTATTATAATCTAATTTTATTGTTAACCATAATTTTGGTCCAAAGAAAGTCAACTTTACGAATTTGTGATCCATGACACGCAAATCGAGGCAATCCGTTGACCAAAAAGTCAACCAACTCAAATCCTGGATTTGTGTATGGAATCCTATAGATTTCAATACTACATGAATACTATATTCGACGGTTTCATAAAATCATAAGTCGGTAAAGAGTTGTCCACTAGGGCGCACAGATGATAGTTTTTGGTAGTTTTCTATTTACGTCTACGTTGCACAAATTTTATAGTAAAATAAACATATTTTAAATTCTGGAAAAATAGTTTTCTGGAATTTCATCATGTCAACTTTCCGAAACTTTAAACGGTTCATAATTCTGAGTTCGGGATCTCCCGAAATCTCGAAAATACCAAAACGCGTCTGATTTCGAACAGCTGACACTTTTAGAATTTTCTGGAAAAATAGGTTCTAAAATTATTAAAATAATTTATATATTTAGAAAACTAACCTTGATATGATTCTAACAAAAAAACTGGAGCGCGTTTGGAGTCCGGAGCTAGGAGATATCGTCTTTTTAAGTCGTCATAACTACTAGAAAATGAGGCTGAATTTATGACGAATTTTGACTATTTTTGGACAAAAAAGAGGTGAATTTAGGAAAGAAAAATATGAAGGATGAGGTATTTATAATGGTGGATACTACTTAATTAAATACGACTAGGATTGGTTAATTTGGATAGGATTATGATGAATTTAAATAAGAATAGGATATGCATGAAGTTGATTTCCTAGTAGGTTCAGGATTTGAATTAATTTAAAATAGAGTTTGAATTTATCTCAATAATTTATAATCTTAAATATAATTAAAGATAATACAAATAATTTATAAAATCTTATTAATATCTTTTAACACTAAATTAGCATCTATCTAATATTAAGACTATATATATCCAAATAAATCCTAAATAATTTTAAAAATCTAAATAAATTTCTTAAAACTCTAAATAAATTATAGAAAAATATAATTAAATAATTTAAACTAAAATAAATATTTGGTAGGAACAACATGCAAGTATGGTCGTATAGTAAATCATAGAAGTCCTAGAAATTTACGTTTCCTATCTTTTAATTACCTAAAAATTCTAGAAAAATCTCCAAAAATCTAAAATAGCCTAAAAATGATTCTAAATAAATATTTATATAATTAAATATATCAAGAAATTTATTTTCTAATTAACTAAGAGAATACTCTAAAGAAATTCAATATTTAAAATAATCTATAATAAATATAATAATATAAAATATACACAAAATAACTATTTTGGGTGAGGGGGCTTACAACTCCTCCCAGGTGACTCGGTCTGGTCCGAGCCGTGTCTCCTCAGATAGCCACCAGTGATGTACATTATCCGTTAACTGCATTCTGACGGCAGTCATCCAACGTTCTCTTGGAAGCTCAGCTGCTTCCAACTGGTGTTGTGTGTTGGTGAGCCACTCATGAACTTCTGTGGGCTCCTCCATTCCTGAGAAGGTACGGGGCTTCTGCTGGCGGAAATTGGTGATAGAGCCCGTCGATTACCGTCGAGTTGGTAGGTTGGCCTGCTCCAGTGCATTTACTAGGCTGTTCCTCAAGTAATCTGCCTCGTGACGCTGAGCTTCTTGATAAATATGCTGTTGGGCTTGCATCATTGCGTAGATCATTTGGAATATCTGTTGCCCGTCCATAGGCTACCCTTGTGGGAATACAGGCATTGGTGGAACGAACTGCGGAGGCGGTGGGATGTCATCACACCGAAATCTAGAAGCATGCTGATCTGCTTGGCTGCTTCGGTGGGTAGAGGGATCTCCACTCATTGGCGCCACTTCATGTTCTCCGTAGGTGGCTACCGCACCTATTGGTGTGTTTGCTGGAGTTTCGGTGTTTGCTCTTGAATCCATTGCTCTGCATCAAAAATAAACTATAAGAGGCGCACAGGAATCAAGGCATGATGCAAGAAAATTTAATTCGAATACGATATAGATATCAAGAACGTTTCAAGCAAGTGGATAAGATCCTAAAAAACTTATCCTATTCTTATTACAGGCTTGTTCGGTCCCGAAGTTGAAATCGAACAATTTAGTCGTTGACCTGCATGGGCCACCACAAAAACCATGTCACACCCCAGTCCCAAAATACCGAGGGACTAGACACGTGGCAATGGCCAGCAGCACACACCGATGGACAAACCCAATTTAATGGATCCATCGGGGCATACTTAAGCTGTAATACAACAATAAGTAGGTCCAATGATATAAGTCACAGTCTAATCTAATCTCATCCACAACAGATAATCACAGATCAAATGCCAGAATAATGCAAATAAAATAAACTGACATATCTCAATAAAAGTGTCTCGGAGAATAATTCGGGAATAAGTCTGATACATCACTGCAATAGACAGGAAATAAAGTAACTAGTAATAGAAATAAATGAGTATCTCAAGCCAATACTCAGGAGAAGTCCTCTGGTATGATCTCGTCCTCGAATCTTGGTTATGCTCCAATGTAGACACCTGCTTCTGCTAATGCTAATGCTCCGGTCCCATATACCTCGGGATAGATCTCGTCAGCTAATCATGGGGACATAATCCGGATCCAGGTCCTCAGGGGACATAGCAAGGTACAAGATAACTCATGCCAAAATAAAATTAGTGCAGCAATAAATGAAACAATAGGGTAAACTATATAACCAGCTAAGTGATATGCAAATGAGAGTTTTAGTCATACTCGGGCTGAGACTACTACAGGATCAGTGTCGGAGAAACCCATAGCAGTATTTTCTCGAAGGGCCAGAACTTGTGCCAAAGCTCTGTGTCAGAGACTAAGACACCTCCAGATGACAATATATATAATATAATCAGCCTTTGTATGGTAATAATCTCCCCACCCAATGTAATCTCACATCACAGTTCTCGATGTACATGTCCATGTCACGCAAGACCATAACTAATGCAACAAGTCAGGATATAATCTAAGCATGTAAACTGTGTATGTCATAAACCTGTATCCTATATAGAATCACCATGAATATCTCAGGAAGATTCTGTCTCATAAATAGTGTCAAGTATCCTGGGTATAATGTACTTGATAAGACAAGCACGAGTAATATAAAGGGTCACGATGTCCATCTCTAGATGACGTTACACAACTCCGCGTACGGTGATGGCACCCGACTATTAATTGGACGCTCAGTAAGTCACACGGTCCTAGGTTTAGCATGTACAACAATATAAATGAATCAAGAAATATGTAACAAGACTGCAAAGTTTGGCAAGGCACACTTGCATGGGGTTCTGGCTCCAACTGTAGCTCTGGTCTCAGTGTAATTTGTATGTACTACTCCGGTTGCTAAAATAAATATCACCATTAGATTCAGAAAATATCAAATAGCTAGAAACGCCTGTTCTTGAGTCCAATTTGGACACAGGGGCAAAAATCACAGTTTCTGGTCAAAGCGGGGTCCACATGTGGGCCGCTTCGTACCGAAAAATGTGCCAGGGTAAAAGATCTCCAAATTCGTCCAACTTAGTGTCAACAAATCAGGAACGATGATACGAACCCAACGGAACTTCCAGAATTGGATTCCGATGAGCCGGTCACAAAATTGCCCGTCAAGTAGAGCCGTGGGGCCCACGATACGCGATTTTGTCAACGTTCTCAGAATCAAACCAAACTTGGGTCACAGGACCAGCGTATTGCTACGAGTCCGATGGCACAAGTTTCGTTTTGATTTGATGTGTGTACACAAAGTTACGACGTGTTCCAGAACAGGCGGATACGGGGCGTTGTCGGCGGATACGCGTTGATTCCGGTGTGCACGCACATCCAAATCAACTTCTGCAAAATCCTGCACATCTGTATCAACGGCGCACACGTTTCGGTGAAGACCGCGCACGACCAAGTCGTCCCGTTTGGCGGGGCGCTCTCAGTTTCGGGATGAATCGGGGTATTGATTTTCGTATTTTTGGATCGCGGTTCGCGATCGCCACAGGACGCGATGCACCGAGCGGGTTGCACGGGCATCGAGGGGGTCTTACAGTCTACGCATCACAACAGACGAGACAGAAAATAGGGCAACAAGGAGAGAAAATGCTACCTGAACAGGGCTCCGTGGAACTGGGTTCTTCGTGTCCGCGAGGAGATGCGACACGGGGAAACTGTGTCCGGTTGCTGTGTCCGGGCTGTGTCCGTCTAGGTTTAGGGTTTCGATCACCGCGGCTGGGACTGGGGGATTCGTCGGAGGACGGCGGCTCGGGCGGAGGCTCGTCTGCGGCCGGCGCTCGGGTGCTGGGGAGAGGCGAGGTCGACAACGGGTCATCGAGGGCTGTCGAGGGGGCTGCTGCGGGATGGGGAGAGGGCTGACGGTGGAGGGTCGAGGCGGAGGATCGTCGAGGGAAGAGGCGACGAGGTCGAGGGCGGCTAGGGTATCGGAGTTTCCGGCTCGTCGACGGAGAAGGAAGTGGTAGAGGGGAGATGGGTCGAGGTCTGCTCGGGGACGATGGCGGAGGGAGAAGAGGCGGTGACCTCAGCTGGGGGTTGAACGGAGGAGATTAGGTTAGGGTTCCGGCGAGGCTTAGGGCGGAGGAAAGAGGAGGGAAGGCGGTGGTGGTCGATGGCTGGGGGATTCGTCGGGCGGCGCTGCGGGAAGAGATGAAGGGGAGGAGGTAGTCGAGGGACAGGGTGAAGGAGACGGCGGCGCAGGGCAGCGGGTTGTTGAGGAGGTGGTCGGAGCGGGGGCTCGGAGAGAGGGCAGAGGAAGAGATGACTAGGGTTGTGGCGGCGGCGAGGCACAGAAGTCGAGGCATTTAAATAGGCCAGAACAGTAATTCCGGTAGGAATTAGGATTAGGGTTCAGGCCGGGTTTCGGGTTTGGGTCCGCGGGTCGGGTTCAACATGAATCCGGCCCGACTAGCTAGTTTTTAGGTATGGATTCGGGTAGGCAAATTTCGATTCGGATCCGACCCGACCCGACCCGTTAAGGCTGGGTTGGTCCGGTTCGGTTTGAGTCGGTTTGGTTTAATTCCAATTAAACCGGGTTCAGTCATGGTTTAAATCGGTTTAGTTATACATTGGTTTTTGGGGCTTTAAAAATGTTTCCGGAGTCCAATAAATTCACAGAAAATTACTTTATGTCCAGTTTTCCATTTTATACCATAAAATATTATTTCCTAATATTTTAATATTAATTCACATTATTTAAAAATCCTTTAATCACAAAATACCTAGATTTTAATTACAGAAAATTACAGAAAATTGTGAAAATCCAAATTAAAAATTCTTGAAAAATCAGGGGGGTTACAGGGAATTCTACCCCCAGCTTTGGATGATGCTCTGTCTTAGCGAGGGAGACTACCGCCAGACATGTCATTGTCTGGTTCTTGGGAATCAATGTCCTTACTGCATGACAGGTTGGTGTGGATCACCAGGAGATTGCTACTCCCGGCTTGCAGAATTACTATAGGCCCTGAGGGTGGCAGGACCATGTTTGCCATGATCTTAAGTATTGCCTGGGCCAGAGTCTGCATTGATGCACTCATTGTATATATCATGGCCTCGAGAACCTTGATTCGTTGGCGAATGTTGAGCCCTTCCGCCTTGGGTTTTTGAATCCCACTATCCTAAGGGAAGACGGTCATCGTTGCATCGTCTTCAGACTCAAAGAAGATGCCATCCCCAGCTTCATATGATGCTCTGACTATTCGGGGGTGACTCCCCCCCCAGCCTGTCATTGTCTGTGAATTGGGAGTTGCAGTCTTCAGGGGAGGTAGGCATCATCGCACCGTCTTTCGATTCTGGAGGATTGCTACTCCGAGCCCTAGATGCTGCATTAACCCTAGGCACGTTGCTGTCAGCTTCCTTGGAATTATTGTCCTCATGGAAAGCCGAAAGTGCTACATCTTCTTCAGACTCGGAGGGAATGTTACCCTCCGCTTTGGAAGGTGCGTCTTCTTGATGGGGGTGATTACCCCCAGAGAACTCGGCATCTGTCCCTTGAGATTCACTATCTTTATGGAACGCTGGGTTGTTGCATATGTCCAGGGGGACACTACCCCACAGCTTGGGCCACCCCCAGGGGTTCTGAGGAAGAACTACCCGCAGGTACTGACAGCTTCTTCCTTGAACGGGTGCCCTGGAAGACTCTTTCTGCATGTGCCGTTGTCAGCCCTCCGGGTAGTCGCCTTCGTGACGCAGTGGTAGAGAACACCAAACTGAAGGTATTTGACTTCTTTCTTCCCTTGGTGGTGGGAAGCTTTCCAGTTGAGTAGCATGAGGCGAAGGGCAAATCGTCCTCCTCTGGTACTTGCACCTGATCTCCGTGTTGTTGTCGGGTAGGTATTTTCTGGTGCAGTCGCTGGAAGGCCGACTGTCTGTCTGTAGGTACTGCCACTTTATTGCAGCAGCAGTTGATAATGATGTTGGTGCAGCAGTGCCTTGGAGAGGGCACGTCGCACGCCGTAGTTGTTTCCCTTGTTTTGCGGTTGTGAGTAATCACGTCACGCAAATCATGTGAAGGATGTTTTACCTTTGCATCCTCTTTGTGAGTCATGGTATCCTGGACACACGGATGTGCAGGTGTTGTATTTGCTCTATGGCCTGGGGTTAGTACACGAACTTGCCCCGAGGTACCGGTGGAAGACTTTTGAGACTGACCCTGTCCATTGGTCCCTGTGGGCTAGACGCATGGGTCAGTCATGTACAACTTTTTGTCAGAGGCTCGCGTAATAGTTAGCGATGCCTGCTGACGGTCGGTCGTATGAGCAGTTGCTTGAGCTTGATGGGCTCGCACTGCCCTGTACTTCTTCAAGTTAGCAACCGCAGGCGTGTAGTATGAAGAGTCCGGATTTTGATTTTTACCATTCTCAGTGTGTCGCATAGGATTTGTGCTGCATGAGATACAGTCAAAAACAAAGGTTATGTTGCTATCAGGGCCGCATGCGGCCTGCTGTCTGCGGCTGTAAGAGTATGCCTCATGGAGAGTCTTATGCGGCATCCTCCCCCTTGGTCGCATAGAAGCTTCCTCAGCACCAGAATGTCTAGCATCGTATTATTTTTTTCTTCCAGAGTCTGGGTGCTGAATAGTTTCTCTGTCAGCCCGAGATGTCGCATAGACATAGACGTTCTGGGTGCTCGTCCGACGACCGTCATTGGCAACAGAGTGATAGGATGGAAGCGTCTGCTCCGCATCTAGGTTACGTGCAGCGGCCTTGGCCACCCAAGTTTTGCGGGTCTTCTTGGGCTTGGCTATCCTTGGCGAAGGACTAATACTTTATTTTGAGAGCATTTCCTCGAACACTTGGTGGTCGAAGTGGACCACAACATCTTTTTCGTCGATCCGAGCTTGGCCGCATCGGATTGCGCCACCGACTTCTCAACAGAGAAGAAGGACGTCCCTAGCAGAGTCGCCACCGTGTTTGCCATTAAATACGAAAGTTGAAAAGAACTTGATTCAATTGAACAAACTAAAGAAAGTACAAAGCAAAGTAATAGCAGACAATCTAAGTACAAAGTTATTTTCTGGGGTTGACAATGGAGGGTTAGGAGTGTAGCAACTCTCTTTACTCCATTGACGATCCGATGCAGAAGCTTTTCTTTCTTACTTGAGTGTAGATTCGTAGATAGCCAGCCTTGTTTCTTGGTCCAGTCTCTCTCTGAAGCAGAAAAAGCTGACCCTTAGAACGTTCAAGTTGCTCATATTTATAGCCATCGTGTTGATGGGCTATGGGTGCCATATATGCCCCTGTTTGGTGTCCGTATAAGGCTCCTTCAACAGAATGTGGTTGCAACTGTTGCAGCATGCCATGGGAAGATTGTCATGTGGTCTTGGTTGAGATATGTTGTTGATGGAATCTCAGGTTTTTTATCAACCGTTATGGGCGTGACTTGGTCAGATGGACACGTAGGCAGCGCCAACTGTGCGAAGATCTCTGCAATTATAACATAAAGATCTCGTGAGCTACATAACAACTAGGCCGCATGTTGGCGAGGCCTCTTAGGTCATATAGCCACATACGTGCTCTTGTTTGGGCCTTGGTCGAATGGACACTCTGGCCGCATGTTGGTGATGTTGCATAGGTCGTGTAGCCGCATACGAGCTCTCGTTTGGGCCTTGGTCAAATGGACACTCTGACCGTATGTTGGCGAGGCCGCATGGGTCTTGTAGCCGCATACATACTCTCGTTTAGGCCTTGGTCGAATGGACACTCTGGCCGCATGTTGGCGAGGCCGCATAGGGCGTAGCCGCATACGAGGGAACACGCGGTATGTCACTTTTGTCGAAGAAATTAATGCGCTGATATGACCCATTGTCTTCTTCTGAGACGTCATCTTCACAAATCTTGAAGCGTCTCAGGGTGATGAGTGATGTGTCAAAGCCTTTGACAGACATCGAAATCTGTGTCAGGGGGTCCTTATACGGCCTCCCTGTTCTGTGGTCGTTCGGGCCACATATAGTATACTATGCGGCTTCTCTGCGACTTGGTTGATTTGGCCGCATGTGGCTTCTCTATGACTTGATTGTTCTGGCCGCATGAAATGCTATTATGCAGCTTTTGTTTGGCCGTATGGATGCACTTGCAGACTTGCTTTGGGGATCTAGAAGAGTCTCTTGGCCGCATAGCTCTCTGCAACATGACTAAAGGCATGCTTTGAGGTCATATCTTCTGGCGCACGGACTCAAATTTTTCATGCTTCTACAGTGGGGTCAGTATATTGGAAAATGCACTATTGAGAAGAAAAATTATACTCAACTGAAAGCAGACACTAAATAATAATATGAATTTAACAATGGTCTTTGTATCTTTTTATCTACTTCCATTTCATTTTAAAACTCAATCAATAGCATACTTATTTTTGATACATAATCAAAATTATACTTTCTTTTTTCATTCATTAAAGGCTATTTCGAGAACAATATTCATTTCTTGCTACCTTTACCAAACGCAGCATTATTCTTAAATCATATTCAATTCTTAGGAACATTATGACAACATAACACTTAAACCATTTTTTTTCTTATTAATGTAATGCACCGCTTCGCGTGATACATTGGATTTGTTTTTTTGGCACGAAGGGGCTTGATTAGACTTGGTTTTATGTGCATATATTATATTCAGAATTTCTTATGATCGGTGTATTGTCCCGTTGCAGACGGAGGCATTGTGTCGGTCTCGTATTTTGAATCGGTTGATTGGTTGTGTGTTGTGGGAGAAATTATAGGATTTGAGCGGTGATACATATTTATTCTGATAGAATTGGAAGATTGTGAAACACGAATTGATCGTATGGTTATACCAGTTAAGAAGATCGTGCATCACACCAAATCGTGTCTTTGAGAAATCGTACAGTATCGACTCAGTCAGAGCGATAGGTGAATCTGTATAGATGGGTGATTCTCTGGCCCTTTTTCTACTCCTTTATGTACTTAATAAAAGGAATCCCCTTGTTGCCTTGCAAACGTTCATAGATCAATAATGCTTAGTAGATTATAACTGATAAATGAAAGCCACCATGCATATTGTAACATTGAGAATAAAATAATGAATGTCTATAAATTTTGGGTGCATCAGTGCACGAGATTATGTAGTAAGAGCTTCATATGAGAAGCGGACAATTGTGGTACAATACCGCGGAATAATTGGTACTTGGTTGGTATGCTTCGTATGAGAAGTAGGCAGTTGTGGTGATGCCACAGAACAACTGATATATGATTTGGTATGTTTCGTATGCAAAACAAACAGTCGTGGTACACTACCACGGACTGTTGGATTGTAGTTTAGTACCACAGGACCATAGAATTGTCAGTATATTTCGGACATGTAGGTCGCCAATCAGAATGGGTATGTTGATACCGCGAGGATGACCGATTGTGCATGTAGAAATGTATATGGCTTTACTTATGTTTTCTACGCCATGCATGTGTTTATAGTTAAATTTTTCATTCATTTGCACATTCATGGACAACTTGTGCACAAGATTTATCTTTTCTCGAAAGATCATGTTGACTTACGTGCTTCAAAATACGAGTTATTGCGGAACCTTCATTGATGCTAGCTACCTGCTATGAAAGAGCGCGTCACAATACCACATAATATCATTTATGGTGTCGATTTACCAATTACCTCATATAGATAGGAAACAAACTAATGAATGTCTTATGCAAGGCCGGTAAGTGTTCACTTATGTCTTATACAGGGACGGACAAATCAATTATTATAAGAGGTCACTAATAAGTGACATGGTTTATATATTTCCTATTTCACATATTCTGTCAATATAACATGTTTACATGCTCTGTTTCACTGTATGTTATTTATATGAAATTTTAATTAATCATTGTCTAAATAGTAAACTTACTTTATAAATTGTATTTTTTACATAAATAACAGTGTTCGTTTAGGCGATGACACGCTCCGTTTCCCAATTTACGAAAATCTGAGTGCAATGATACATCTCCAGGCTACACACATATACAATACATTGATATCGTATTTGCGATTGTCGCATATAGGTTCTAGAAAAAAGTACAGGATAATAAATAGTACATTCTATAACATTCATATATTGTACATAAGCTGCTTATCAACTTATATTTACATAGCCACATTTCCAAGTTTTCTCCAAAAACCCATAATTTACATAGAAAAGCTACAAAATGAGATATGATGTCTTTCAAAAGCTAACTGTCTTACTCGTCCATCTCATCGACATCATATAAGGGTAGTGTCTTTTCATCATTTTCTTTATTTTTTAGTGAACAAAAACTATGTCGTCAGAACGACAAACAAGCCCTTATATCAAGAACGTTTAAAATAAAAATGCAATGATATGTCATATCAGAAGAAAATAGATATCTGATATGAAGACTGAAATACTTGCTACTGATTTATAGTGTAAACTTGAAATATGCATTTCATATTTCTAGTAAAAATCTATTCTACAAGGTGCCAAGAAAATACAGCCACAAAACACAATCCACAATACAAAATTTTTATATGCAAATACAATTTAGAGAACATTTTTGGATCACCATCAACACCTATTATCTCGGCAATAATCACAAATACCCGGGATCAGGTAATTACTGGATGGACGGAGCTTAGATTTCAGTCCCACAATATTATAATATTATTGTATCACTATAATAACCATTGAATCACAAAATAATGATAATCACATGATATAAACAATTATCGAATCTCTTTTATATTTCAGAGAATTCGGATCATGTGATAATAAAATTAATTGTCGAATATCTTGAATTTTTTTAAGAATTTGGAACATAGGTCAACATTGGATATATATATATATATACACAATTGTCAAATCTTGATCACTTTTAAGAATTTGGATCCAATGGAAAGTAAGTGAGATAAGCCTCACATCGGTCATCGTATGGCCATACGTATGCGGAACTACTGATCAGCATTACTTTTGAAACAATTAATATTGCTAAGAGTTCGACGGTATGATCAAAATATTCTCTCCCACCCCAATGCAATTCTACAAAATTACAATCATTCATATCTAATATTCAAATTAAGTGGAATTATTAGTCCTGATTTGTATCTCGGCTTGTGTGTCAGAGACTACACATTTTGCAAGGATATCACATCAACAAGTTGTTTCGTATTTGCGAAAATGTTAACCATCATATATTCCGTTTCGTGTACTCAGGGTATCACGTCTAACGGAGCTATTCCATTTAGTAGAAAAAAAATTGAAGACATAAAAATTATACTCCTTACCTTGGAATATAAATTATTGCTATTCTTGTTGCTCTTTTGTGCACATGCAAGAGTGTCCTACGCGTCCTAAAATTTAAGAAAAATTTGTAATCTAAGATTTTTATGGTTGATCCTAAGTCAAAATTTCTAATAACTTGAAATAGAGAAAAATCAATTATTCGGACTTTCCGAAATCGACTTTCTAAAAAAAAATTAAAATTTTTGGTAGAGTCTCCTTTTTATTCTGGACTCCAAAAATTTCACAATTTTAAATATAGACACGAAGCAACCCTCCGTAGAATTTTTGAGTTTACCGACCCCTTTGGTGGAGCAACTCTCAACACCGGTATCGTACGCAGTAAATATAAACACTAAAGTTCAACTGCTTAAAGTAAACAATTTTTTTACCAAGTCTTGTTTATAGCAATTGCTTTTACCTCGATCAATTTTACCTTTATGCTAGCAATCCAAGTTTTTTGCAATATTAACTACAAGATTCCAACTAAACAAAGAAGGTTAGATAACCATAGTTTATACAAAATAACCTATCAAGAATTTACACAACAATTGAATATATGTATATTTAATCCCTAATATGAATTTCATTTAAGAGGAATCCATTTGTAAGATATTGACCATTCTATAATATATATCAATCAAATCGTATTTTGTTAAGAAATTATTTTAATAAGAAACAAGCTGTATTTCTTTTACTAGTATATATATACTACATGTCACACGTATTTGGAATAATCCCAATTTAGACTTGATATGATTTAATACATAAACAAACACCAAGATTAATTTTAATATAAATATTCCTTTAAAGAGTATAAAATCTATCTCTTTGTGTCAAAATTGACTTTAAGGTCATCCTAGTGTATAGGTATTTATATCTACTTTATTTAACCAAAACTTATGATGAATCATGCTAACTAATAGCAAAAAAATAATTTGGAAAGATTTCCTTTATATGTAAAATTTCATCAAATACAATATCATTTTTAATGTCTCTCAAGAAACATGCTAAACTATATAGAAGCATTCATATGGTATATTTCTAAAACTAAGCAAATAATTACATCAGTCAAATCCATGAGCTAAGGGTACCTTCTAAATAATATTTACAATTCTTTTTAAAGTATACTATGCACAAGTTCTCATATGAATATATGTGTAAAATTCATACTTATGCACACACACAAAAAATAGTATACAATAATAATTCCTTGTATTTGTTTATCCTAATCACATTATATATATATATTTACACATACACACACACACGCGCGCACACACACACACACACACACACACACACACACACACACACACATTATATTAAACCTATTAAGACCAAAGTTCAAGTAGTGTCGTTATGTCTGACCGTGTCCAAGTCTTGGGTTTTCATCATTTCATCAATTACATAGGAAATCATGAATTTTTAGAATTTTAAAATATAAAAAAAATTAGAATTTCAAATTTTGGTTTGATGAATCAAATCAAGAGCTGAACCAAAATTGATATTGAAATTTGGGAAAGGAATAGTAAGGGCTTGCCTTAATTTTATGTTGATTAGGAAAAATTAATACTTGGTCTTCCAAACTTCTCCCAAATTGTAACCTAGAATTCAAGTTATATATATATATATATATATATATATATATATATATATATATATATATATATATATATATATATATATAGAGAGAGAGAGAGAGAGAGAGAGAGAGAATAAGGGAGGTGAGATGGCACCTCACTCTCAAAACAAGGGTGGCGGTGATGTGGCACAATTCCAGCCACACATTTCATAATTGACAAATTGCACTTAACCCCCTCCCCTTGTTTATGTGGTTGGGATTGTGCCACATCACCACCACCCTTGTTTTTAGAGTGAGGTGCCATCTCACCTCCCTTATTCTCTCTCTCTCTCTCTCTCTCTATATATATATATATATATATATATATATATATATATATATATATATATATATATATATATATATATATATATATATATATATATATATATAATTTTGGTCTAGGTTCATGTTTTGAAAATAATTTGGAAAGAAAATGAAAAGAAAAGAAAAGAAAAATTATACCAAAGGAAGATGATGATGGTGGTGTTATCCAGAAGAAACCGGAGGAGCAAGGGGCCCAGGTCGCCGGAGTTGGGTGGCTGACGGCCAACGCAACTCCGCAATAACAGCAGCTCAGCCGCGGTAGTAGCAGCAAAGCAACGGCAATAGGAGCAAAGCAGCGACAGCACCAGTATAACAGTGGCAGCAACAACAACTAAGGTGGGAAGAGGAGGAAGTAGATGAGAGGAAGAGAAGAAATGAGTGAGGGAGAGAGAGAAGGAAACGAACCCCCCCCCCCCCCCCCATTCCCTATGTACTCCAACTCTCCCCCATTCCTCATATACCCACAACATCATTATGATGTTTTGTGGATGACTCACCTCCCTCTTCTCCATCCAAGTGACACCAACGTAGTTGGTGTACAAGCAAAATTTTGTAATTGCATAATTTTCTTAGGGATCCAAATGCAAAATTTTGGTTAATACAAATAAAAAGATTTTTTTAAGGGCTAAAATATATATATATATATATATATATATATATATATATATATATATATATATATATATATATATATATATTTGAAGTCCCAACTAGATAATAATTATTCATATAAATAAATATTGAAAAATATAGGTTATGACAGGCGAGTAGGTTAATCCGCTCACCAGTACATTGCAGTGTACTGATCTCCAACGCCCCAGGTACGTAGATTTGCTTGGACGTGTTGAGACATTGGATCTCGAATTGGCAATATTGAAGATGTTCGACCGAAGATAATTTATTATATATAGAGGACATAATGTATGGAACGATGTAATCCTTTATGAGCAAGAGTGAAATATGTGTGTTGTAAGTCAAGTTGGCATATTCAATTGGCTATTGAGAGACTTTATATTTTTGTTGCAAGACTTTGTATTCCGCTGCAAGACTTTGTATTCCGCTTGCAAGACTTTGTATTCCACTGCAAGTCTTTATACTACGTTGTAATTATATCAATAAATAGAGTCTTTTCATATGTTGTGTTGTGATTTCAATATGACTTTGTTTATTTCACTGTAATATCGTTGTTTCGAGATACACCATTAATTGTAAATCTTCAAGCCTTGAACACAAGTGTAATATAGACTTGTACAACATTACGTCCAGTGGCTATTTTTGGGTTATGCGGAACCGGTGTGTGACAATTAAAATGATGGCAGCATTTCACTTAACATAAATTCTTTTTTAGGAATACTTCATAATAAGAAACACAAAATAATAGAAATATCACTTATAAAGTGATTCTTACCCACGCCGACTATCCATCCCTGCAACAAACAAAGATTAGAATAATTTTCACATACAAATTTTATAATTATCTTGTTCGTCTCTGCATTAAACTATTAGGCCAAAAGGAACATGATCCTTAGCATGTGATCTAACTATATGATGGTGCATGTGTGACTTTCCATAGTTAGAAGTTGGAATGTACAAGCATCTCTCTAATAGACATGACATCCCCATGATCGAGAGGATGTGTAAGCCTCAGGGTGTCCCATCTCTCCTAGGATGATACGATCTTGGTGCCTCGATAATCGATCGAGAGACTAAATATTGTGCAAAAGTTGTCCAAGACTAATGCAAGAATGTAATTTCTATCAGATAAAACAATGTGAAGCAGTAACTAAATGCCAAGTAAAATATTTCTTTAAATATTTTTTTCAAACCATAGAGTCGTAGCTCTGTTCTTTCTTTCATTTATTCTGACGGTCATACCATGTTCTTCATTTCTTTAATTCACACAAACATAATATCTCAGAATAACACTTTCATTTAAAAAATTTGCTACATATTCATATATTTATATACAACATACTTTTCAAGGCTACAATTTCCATTCTTGCAACAGAAAATATAATTCTTTCAATTCTAACAACAGTCTATAACTCAAGCATGCAATTATATTCTTTTAACAACATACGATAATGAGTTTATGCAATCATTCTATCTTTTTTTAACAAGCATAGCAATAGTTTTTCACTTATATTCACAGTTAATAATCAAGCATATGATTCTTCTCTTTTAATAGCCTAAGATAATTATTTTGTCTTCTTTAACAAGCATATCTAGGATTCTTTCAATTGTATTCAACTTAAGCATGTAATTCTTTTATTAAGGTATATGTTCCATGTAATTATCATTTAGTGATTATAAGCTATATTCTTAAAAGTGAATCATGCACTCATTCTATATGGTTTCATTATTAATCGTGAAAGAATAAGAAAGTGAAGTGTTGCTCACTCACCTATGATGAACTATCTTTATGTCCCAACATGAGAGCTCTTATTGAAGATTTTTCTCTTACTTGAGCCAACAAACTAACATCTATAACAATAAAATGCCACCACTAGGAGCGAGACATTACATGAGTTTATCAGGAGTAAGAATAATCCTTCTCAACATGCATTCTTTATCCAATCGGTGGTTCTATCTCAAAATGCTTTATCCGCTCTCCGTATTTAAGTAGGAGCATGACAACCTGAGGTTTAGACACTTTGCTCCGCAAGACGCTCAGTTTTTGTAACCACCACATTTCCATAGCAAGGATATTTTTGTCATTTGACCATTATTTGAATATTGGAATATTATATATATAATATGTGACTAATGGGTTATTTATTTAATTTATACTAGTTAAGTTGGACCACTAGTTAGTCATGACTAGATTAGAACCATTAAACCTATTATACTCAAGAATAGAATATTCCTTCCTAAGAATTATAAGATCATATTCATGAAAGAATGAGAGAAGCTTTTTATTCAAATTAAACCATCATGACACAAACCCTAACCCTAAGGGGAAGTCTATATAAGCCTCTTTATTCATAGTAGCCTCCATTAGTTCATCCCCAAAACTTGAAAGCAAACCCTAATTTCTCTACTCCAAACCTCATCTCTCTCATTTTCATCCTCAAGGAGAGCTAGAAGCTTGAAGTTTGCAAGAGGCTTGAGAAAGAGGAGCTTGGCTAGAGATTGGTGCTCATTCCTCACTCTTGTGCTCATTGGAGGAACCACATTGGGAATCCATCTCCCAATAGGTAAAAAATTTATTTTTCCATGTCATTTCATATTTTTAATGGTGTATTAAACCCTTAGAAACCCCTCCTTGGCTTAGGGATACCCATAGGAAGAAGAACTAGGTCCATAGGAGGCCTATGGAGAAAGTTATATTAAGTTTTGTGTTCATTTGGAAAAAACTCCGAGGTGGCACACCAAGTGTTTGATGGAATGCCTAGTAGGTCATTCCTTATTATTTTATAGTATATTTGCTTATATATGATGTGTTGTGTTGGGGAGTTTGATGTTGGTGTCATTTAAGAAATTATTGTATCCTATAGAGAGTGGTGACCATGTCTCTTAGGGTGTCCTTGTGTGCCAAGGTGTACATGGGTCAGTGATAGTAGTGTCCAGTGTTATGAGTGTATGTGTCTCATGAGTATATAGGTGGGTACCTAGAGGGTGTATGTCTTAGAGAGTGTAGTAGAGGAGGGGATTTTGGTGTAGCAGCAGAGCAAGTCTTGAGCAGTATTGGCTTGTGCTGGTGTGATAGAATTGTGTTCAGCAGATTGAGGGGTATCTGAGGGTGTTCAGGTGCTTGGTGTTAGAGAGTGAGGCATTGGGTACCTTGATACCTAGTGTATTGAGTGTTATTATATATAAACCTATAGTGGTGTGTGTGTTCGAGTACTGGGGGGAAGTGGAATGGGTCAATTTGGAAGTGAAGGGATGTCCTTGTCCATAGAAGCAGTGCCAATGCACATTAGAGCAGAGGAGTATGCAGGGGTCGGGTCTGTGGCAATAATTATTCATGGTATGTGTTGTAACTAGTATATGTGTGTGTATGTTCAGTGCATCACATGATATGTTCTAGTGTGTCCTTGGGAAGTGTATCAGATGGGAAAACATGTTGGAACTGTTTGGTATAACTGCAAGTTGTAGATTCAAATAAGTGACTATTGGGAAGTATAGTAGCAGGTCTAAAAGGTATCAATGAAGCAATGATGGGGAAAATATAGTATGGGTTTCAGATTGGTACATGAGTATCAGTGCACGTAAGTAGGTATCAGTAGGATTATTAGTGCTTCAGATTTTGGTTTTAGCAATGCATAGTTGGGGTTCCTGGATATGCAGATCCAGCTTGCTGCATTGGCAGTCCAGTATGCAAGTGTCGGTATCTGTTTCAGTATCTTTTGTGTGTGTGTCTGCGATATACAGGGAACTGCATATAGCAGCAGACCAATGAGTGAGGCATACGAGTGTGTGGAAGAGTGTCTGCGAGGATGAGCTAAGTAGTGCATTAACATGTGAAACATATTTGGTTTAAGAGTATAAGTTGTGTTCATGTGTGTGCTAGGGTGTGATGGGTATGTAGTAGTTTTGGTAGAGAAGCATGGTCCCGTATGAAACCCAGTATCCTTGAGACCTGAGTAAAGGGTGAGTGTTTTGTGAGGGACTGTGCTCCATGTGTCACGCTCTAGTTCCAAAATACGTAGGACTAGGACACGTAAGCATGTCAGCCGCATGTATATGGCAACTCCAATATATGGAAACCATAACACATGCGTACGCTGTATAATGAACAATAATTCACAAGTGGTATAAACTATCACAAGTCACAGGGTATAATCTAAATCTCATCCACAGAAATTAAATATAAATAAATAACCAATATCTATGAAACTAGATCTCAATATAAAGTATCTAAAGATGACAGTCGGATGGAAACAAATCCACTGCCGAACTAGAATATAAAAGCAAACACAGTATAGTACCACAACTAACCATCACTAAGACTCGAAGAGAATACCTCCTCGAAATATAAGTGGCAAGTCCGGATATGCGCTCCTGCGAATACTCATGAACATCTATACCTGGAAAGGAACCAGGTCCTCAGAGGGACATAACAAGATACATAGAAGCATGCCAATAAAGTACTGAAAATAAACATCCAATGGGATCGCCTAACCGTCTAAGTGAATGCAGTTTGAGAACAACTTTCCAACACGTGGGCTATCTGGCCATAAATAGGATTGGCATGACTCTCTCGGAGAATCAGGGGCCTACAAAGCATGTCGCCTTTTGAACGGCAGAGGCCGCCTGTAATATATGGGGTCATCACCGCCCGTCGCTCCGGCGGAGCGTCCGGGTGAACAAAAGAAAAGTGCAAGGAGCCCAAACGCCTTACTTGTTGTTCTTCCTATCCCATGCTCTAAGCATGTCACATCTATGACAAGATTTGGTTCATAGCCTATCTTTAGTACAATAGCCCGACCCTGCAACCAAACAAGGACAAGGATTGGACCACCGTACTACAATAGGCTATGTCCCTGAACTACTAATAACTGCTAAGTCTTCTAGCATGTAAAGTTTCTAACAGCAGTTATCCCTAACACACGACCATACGTACAGGAGGCCAACCCAATACGTAGTCCGTGATCTATATGAGACTCACAACTCGTGTAACAACTGATTGTGCTTCATGATAATGGGACGGTCTCATAAACAAGGTCAATGCATATACATAATAAAAAACAATCACGACGACACCGTCGTTGCACCCAAGTTTTCTTGGACGCGCATTTTATATAACAATTAAAATATATTAACCAATGACAGAAAATAAAGATGCATGCAACATATGGAATATGAATAACAGTACAATGGCAAGGTATACTTGCCTGGTAAGAAAGGTGCGATATACAAATAACCTGCTCCAAAAGTCGCGCAGAACAATCCAATATCCTATGTACATATAATATAATATAATACAACCATTAGTCATTACACTAGCACATACACAACCATATTTACACTAGACTCAGAGGGTACGCTAGGGGTAACACTGGTCATCTAGCACGGTCAAATGCGCGTTGAATTACGCGGGTGTCACGTCTTCAAATACTACGCACAATCAGACAGTCAAACTAACACATCTATTGCCAGTACGTCAGTGTACACAAGGCAGACAATTCCTAAATATTCAGGTCACAAAGTCAAGGTAAGTACGGGATAGTCTACAGTGTCCTAGGGTCGTACAATATAGTTACATATATAGTCACAATTATTATTTAGCATTTAATTACTTACAATCTACATATATACCATATATATATGTATATATCAACCAATAATTATACGTATACCAAATTGAATAGTATACATATACTAAATATATATATAAATATATCAAACTGAATAATATATGCGTACGTATACGAGTACGTGTACGCAACACTGGGTTCACCGACTCAGGGTCTGATGTCAACTGACTGTGGTAAAGCAATACTAATATCCTACTGGCACACACACAAGCACACATAAAAAGGAGAAGGGGGACAGGTTCGAACCTCGGGGTACGTGCACAGGTATGAGGATGATGACGATGAGGTTGACGACGATGACGACGAGAGTGATGATGATGGTAATGTTGATGGAAATGACAACGATGACGACGATGAGGTAAAAGATTACGACGACGAGGGTGATGACGATTGACAAGGGTAATGGTGAGGATGTGGATGATGATGACGACGATGATGAAATGATGATGATGACGATGATGAGATGATGATGATGACGATGATGAGATGATGGTGTGATGATGATGATGAGATAATGATAGGTTGATGATAATGATGATGGTGTCTACCGGAGTCTGGCCAGAGGGGTCCGACGAGGGTGACGGAGGATAGTAAAGAGGTGGAAGAGGAGGCTCAGTAGGAAGGAGGGCTCAGTCGTGGCGGGGCTGACTGGAAATGGTGATGGGTCGGAGGTTCAGGGTGCAGGGAGGTCGAGCAGGCGGTCGTGCGGCTTCCGGCCAGGGGGAGGTGTCTGGCCGGGTGGCGTCATGGTCGAGGGGGAGGCTCGGGCTGTCAGTGGGCGGAGGAAGGAGATGGAGGTGGTAGTGGTGGTGCTGGTGCTGGTGGTGTGGTGCAGTGGTGGTGCTGGGAGGATCCCGGTGGCAGTGGTCGTGATGGTGCTGGAGGATGATCGGGAGGAGGATAAGATGGAGAAGAAGATGGTGGCTGTGGTTGCTGGCGTCAACGCTGCTCGGTCGACGTTCAGGCGACTTGGGAAGATGACCGGGACGGGGATGGCAGAGACGGTGACCGTGGGGTGGCCGCGGGATGAGGGGAGTCAAGGCTAGACGAGGTAGAGATGGAGGTCGATGTGGGCTGCTATATGGTGTAGCGGCGTGGAGAAGATGGAGGAGGGAGATGAAGGTGGAGGCGAGGTGGTCGGCCAGGCTAGGAGGAGCTCCGGCGAGGTGGCTTCGGTCGACGGTGTGCGTAGGGAAGAAGGGGGAAGAAGGTGAATAGTATGGAAGGGGTCGGCTGTGTGATTCCTTTGGGTTTTGGTTTTGGAAAAAATAAAGGAAAAGTGATATTTATACATGTAAAAATTTTAGGTTTGGGGTTGACCTAGGATTAGGGCTTGGTCAACACTCCTTGGGATTGGGCCTTGGGCTCACATGGGGATGTTTGGAGGCTATAGTTTACATTGTTTAAAATGCAATGATAGGATTAAATGAGGGGGCGATGTTGCACGTTGCACATTCCAAAAATTATGGAAAAAATTCCTATGAAGGAAAAATAGGTTTCTTCATGCGTCATGTCCAATGGTGTGGACACCTCAATGCACTTTTCATAAAAATGCCCAACAATTGGAAAATTGTACAAAGACAAAAATTGGATTAAATTGATTAAAATTAATGCGCAAGGTGTTCTCGAATTAATTAGAAGTACATGTGGCTAAAATTAGGTGGGACCCAAGTATCATGGACATAGGGGACTCAGAATAAAATATTATCATAAATTAGGTTATACGAAATGGGTCAAGATTGTGTCTCCAATTTTGATTGGAACGCACAAGGATACAAAGTTGAATTTATTTAAAATTAAATACAAATGTCTGTGACGAATATTGTGCGACTAAAATGTAGCACAAGAGAGCATAATTATAAGTTACGCAAAGGTCAGAATATATGACTGGCACGTCTAGGACAAGGATGTGAAATTTGTAGAAAGGCAATGACTAGTGAGGTGCTCCAATTATCGAAGCAACGGTAAGGTGCGCTAAGTGATATAAATATTGTAAAATTAAATAAAATATCGTGTCATATTTCCAATTGGATACAAACTAGCCCTAGTTTCTCTATCTATGCCAAGTAGGCCTAACTTTGGGTGAGGGGGTTTACACCATGTGTGTGTGTGTGTGTGTCATGGGGATTGGTTCAAACTTGTGCACAGAGAGTGCAACAAAATGCAATGTTCAGTTGCAAGGGTGCTATGTGAGGTGTTGATACATTGTTCATGTGAAACGAGTGTGTATAATGGGGCGTATAAGTCAGTCATTAAAGTATCAGTGGGTGGTAGATAAGTGAGGCTTGTATGTGTAGTGGATGCTCAGGTACATGATTGCAGATATGGGAGCATGTCAGGTGAAGATGAGGAGGGTATCCAAGGAAACTCTGCATAACTGATTATCAGTGAACACTTGAGGTGATGTATAAGTTATACAAAGAAGGAGGATAAATGCATCCGTGAAGAGGGTGTGATGCAAGAGTTATGGTGAGGAAATACCAATTTATAGTGAAGGCAAGTTAGGATTGTATTAAAATACTAAGATACTAGGATTATGAATGTAGTTGGGCAAGGTATTTAGTAAATAAACAAGATATTGGGGTAGTGTGTGGTATAGAGTATTGTCAATGATATTGGATACAAGTAGGATACTAGTATATAGCTAAGTTATTATATGTATTAAGTTGGTGTAATTGGTGAAGAGAATTAAGGAGAATATCAATAGTTTATGCATCATGATACATATGGTATCATGAGAAGGCATTGAGAGTGTGTGCAAGTATTTAAGTCTATAAGTGTTGGATATGAGTGAGTTTGAAGTTAAGGTGTATATATATAGTGGGGATACTTAATTGAGGTATTAGGTGCTAGTGGGATATTGGTCATGGTATTGGTATTTAGTCAAGATACATATGATATAGGTAAAATGCTAAGGTAAATGACTAGATATCAATGTAAGTTAAGGTAATAGTGGCATTAGCTAAGATACTATTATATAGGGATATCATAGAATCTATATAGTATATATCAATGATACATAGTATTACTATATTAGCTAGATATGATCTAGAAACCTAGAGACAACCTAGCATTGAACTAGTATCACTAGTATGAACCTAGAATCAAGGTACCAACCTAGTTTGACCTAGTTTGACTGATATGACCTAGAAATAGCCTAGAAATCATACTTTAACTCATTTTAGCTTATTTATCACTTTATTACACTCAAATGACATGACATCTTATATATAGGTTTGTGTGATACCAGTTCGGACACCGACTTGCACCATTTGCTCAGGACCACAGGCAAGTACATTCTCTGATAGTTTCCATTATTTGATTACTATTATAATTCAAGTATTTAGAAATGTTACTTATGATTCTTGATACGATGGTACACGGATTAGTAATTTTACTGGATCATCAGTCATGAGATGTTACCTTGAATTATCGAGATGGTATCGAATAATGCTCATTTTTGGTATTGGATAACATTGGATAGTATTGGTTAAACATTGGACACATTGGCTAGTAACGTGTCATGGTTGGATCCATCGTATCAGTCGGGGAGGGGAAAGTACTAGCTAGATATGTGATCAAGAACTATTGACAAGTAGTGTAAATCATCGGCTACTAGCTAATCATACACTTCACGTATGGTTAAGCTAGTTTTTTCTTAGTATAAATCATTGAATCTCCCAAGCCGATCACATATCTATATAGTATTTTAAAACACCTAGTATAGTTGCAGTTCTTCATATTCAGTTCATGGATTACATTGCTTTGCATCTGATATTGTAGTTTCTTCTCTTTCATTTCATATATGCACTGGCTATACCCTATTGCTTATATTGTCCGTCTCCCTTTACTATTTACATTGCATCGGTTTATTATTTCTCATTTTGTATAACATTTTCTATTTTATTGTTTTATAGTCTTTGTCAATTAATTGGAACTACTATTGGGTTGTACTCGTTCCATCCTGACTGGATATATTTTTCAGATGACGACTTAAAGGACTGGTGTCCCACGTACTACGGACCACAGGAGGGGATAGAAACCATGGGCCCTGACACTCAGGAGTGAATGCCGGGAGGTCTAGCCGGAATCACTAGTTATCCTAGTTAGTTTTCATTAACATTGGTACCAGATTTATTTTCGGCTTATATTTGAGAAGTGGTTATTGTTGTTATTATTGTATGTTGTTGATGTTTAGACTTCGTAGTTGTGTTAAACTTCTTTGATATCTTATCCTGCCTTAGATTTATAATTGAGTATTTATCATACCATTATTATCATATTGTCCTCCTTCTTGGAGTTGAGATATCATTGACAGGTTATATATACTGTGTGGAATTGATAGTTAGTTGACCTAGACAGCGTTTTATCGCCGATGCTGCGGCGTAGGCTGGACCTACCCACGTACTCGTGTCCCTTTACCGGGTGCAGGTCGTGACAGTTTTAGTGCAACAACTAAAATTGTCCAAACAATATTCGGAGAAGTTGTCCTTTACTTCTTGGCCACACTACATCTAATGATATCCACCATGGAGACATTGCTAATCGGTCCAAGAAAGACAGAGTGCACTCTTGTAGTCGATCATACTCTTGCAAGCAGTGGTGTCTTTCATTGGACTCGCTAAAATGTGATCATTTAGCGACATATAGTATTGGAGTTGCTAATACGTCGCTAATAAGACTTTTTTTGTAGCGTGGGACCTAAGTCCCAATGGAAAATTTTGAAGAAATGGGTGACACAAATATTGTTTCTTTGATGATTTGAATATTGCCCTTTTGAAAAAAGGGCTAATTAGAATATATATCATGGACCTTATGCCATCTTAGAGTTTGAGCCCTGACATGTTAAATTAAAAAGTTTAGACCCTGAATATTTATTTATTTATTGTTTTATTTTTTCACTTATATCTATATAGGAAGGTTTGATTGTCAAACATGAAAGGGAGGATATAATGGGAAAAAAAATCAGATTCTAAACTTTTTAATTGAACAAGTCATGGTTTTAAATCTAAGCATGTATAAAATCCAGAGTTTAAACTCTAATTAGCCCCAAAATAAATTTACCATACTATTTACGTGGACTACTATTCCCTATGTGTACAAGACAATAAATAATGAATCATATATTAAAAATACACATTTGAAATTTGCCACGTCTTGGAGTGTAGTACCACGTCGCTAGAGATCAAATTCAAATAAAATCCCAACAAATTCTCCATTATTATTGGAAATCTAATCTATGAAGGACTTATTACTACAAGTTAATTACTCCAAGACTTCATCCAAGGAAGAATTTTTTTTTGAATTACCTGCTTATTCTGATGTAATCATATTCAATATCGAACAAGAATAAGTCTTGTCAGTCCGAAAAGAAGGACCATATATGTGGACCGAAGTCATGCGGCGGCCCACCATTTGTTTCAGTTGGGACCCACAAAAACTGAGTCCTTCCGTCAGCTTCGTGGTATGGACCAGGACCAATAGGAAATTGCCACACGACTTTGGTCCACGCACGCATTCTTACTTTTCAGTCTTTGTAGCAGAGTTCATTGAACAATTCTCGGTCTTGTATTTAAAATATCACGTGAGAAGTTTCTATTAGTAAACTGTATCACTTGTGAACTTGGCCATTTTGTATTTATAGTTACTTCTTGTTGACTGTATTATATTAGGTGCAACACTTTCTCAGCACGCATTCTTTATTTTTTTATTTTTATCCTCTTAATTTTATGGAATTTGTACACTCCGCAAAAACTTTTCAATGTTAAGATTAATATAACAGTAATTTTAGTACAAAGTATTAAGATTTTATAATATTAGGATGAGAGAATAAAGCTTGGTAAAAAAATTTAAACTTTTCAGTATCATTCTAGTTGGATGAAATTTTCTTATTTTAAATGTCAAAATTGTATGCTAAAAAATCGTGCTTCTCCATCTCCAGTTTCTCTACTACAATCGGTCGCAATTAATAGTTCACCAAATAAATCTAGAATGGATTAGATCTGTATGAAAATAGTAGAAAATGATCCAATATCATAAAATATTTTTGGTAGCAAAGTTCAAAAAATTATGTGGTTAAAAAATAATATGAAATCTAGAATCTAAAATTGGGACTCCAAATTGAACTTTAATATTCTACAATATGAGTTCCTACATTCTGAATTTAGACATTCTTAAACTTGTGCTATAGCTCATGTGGTTGGAATAAAACCATCATGAAACTCCAAATGAATCTTATTGTTCTACAAAATGAACTCCGACATTCTGAATCTAAAATCTAAAAATTGAAACGAGTCTTACTATTGATTATCTGATAGATTGATACAATCACTCAATATCCTCAATGTTTCAAGTAGAAAGATCGTTACTTTTTCATAATATTATAGACAGAAGATATTTGGCTAATTTGTATCAAAGAAAACAAATTTAAAAAAATTGCATATATGAGGATGATGTGTGCCACTAGAGATGGTGTTCCTTGGGAGAGAGGGTGGGACGTCAACTCCATGGACGCTCCCATGTTGGGTTAGAAAGCAAGGCACCGTCAGAGTTGGCACATCCTAGAAGACAGGGTGTGGGACGCCAACTCCACTGGCACCATATCTAATTTTTTTTTTAATCTGCTCTGCTTATCATAAAAAAATTCTCAATTTTTATGTGAGACACTCTGTAGAGCATAGTATAGCATAGCATATCATTGTATTGCATTGCACTCTTTACTTTCTTATATTTAGTATATTTACTTTGTGATGAAAAGAATCTCACTCACTCCAATTAGGAGCATAGCAGTTAAGACCAATCATGATTTTTTTGATTTTAAAATAAAATAAAATAAAATAACGATTGGGATGCTATTGGAGTTAGCGTTCCACACCCTACATTTCATAGGATGTGTCAACTACAATTGCGCTCCATTGCATGCATCAATAACAATGACGTCTGATACAATTCTCCGTTAGAGGACGTCATTAGAAATGATGTTTCTACAATATGGTATCTTCAGTGACGTTTCATCCCTCTATATGTAAATTATTAAAAAATATTGATACAAATTAGCCAAGTGTTTTTTTCTCCGGTTTGAATTTTGTTGTATTATAAGAGCAGCCACAGTGGAATAGTTTTCAAGTACTAAATTTTGACTTTAGTAAAATTTTGTAGAACTTGAAGACTGGAATGGACACTTGTCCATACTTGAAAATTGCTAGAAAGTCAAGAGGCACTCTAGATTTGGAGCGAGTCTTAGCTCCTCTATATTAGGCCCTTGGCCCACCAAGAGTAACCGTTCTTTCCTAACATGAAAAAAAAAATGGAGGTAAAATCTTACCAAACAGAGAAGCAAAATAAAGAGGAATAAGAGGGAGAAAAAAAGGAGGTTAATTTGAATTATTTATTTTGAGTGTACCATTGTGTACCAATATCAAGAAAATATTCTAAAAATAATAATTTACATAATATTTAATAATTTAGAATATCCCCCACTGTGAATGCTTCAGAAGACAACAACTCTCGACAACTGTTCTAAGTATTTTTTACTGTAGTCTGCGGTTGGTATGGATAAAAACTTTCTCTTACACAAACGGGTCATGTCCAGGGGCGGGCGTAGGAAATTAAAGAGGGAGGGGCAACCTCAAATGTAAAAAAAAAATTGTCACGTCCCGCTCACAGAATACTGGATAAATACGAGAAATGATATGACAAACTAGGGGTGAGCATTATTCGGTTTTGGATCGAAAATCGAACCGAACCGAATAAGAAATTCGGTTCGATTTAAAAAAATTGGTTCAGTTTCGATTTTGAAAATACTAAATTTTCTTATTCGGTTTTGGTCCAAAACCGAAAACCGAATAAAAATAATAATAATAATAAATATTTATTTATTTCTTTATTTCTTTTTTCTTTACTATATATATTTAAAAAAACACTAATAAACCAAAAAATCGAAAAACCGAATAAACCAAAAATCGAACCGATTTAATTCGGTTCGGTTCGGTTATGGTCTAATTCAGTTCGTTTTCGGTTTTTCTTATTCGATTTTCGGTCGAATTCAGTTTTTCTTATTCGGTTCGGTTTAAACCGAACCGAACCGATGCTCACACATATGTCAAACCACACATTGCAGAATACTAAAGTAAGCCGCAATGTGCTAAGGTTGTCTATAAAATATATGGATGGACTCTAGCATGCTATGACATCAGTCCTAAGGCCGATAAATCCTAGTATCTCAATCCATCAACACAAGTACAAGAGTATATCATATATGAAATTAAAAAGGCGTCCCAAATTACATACAACATATGATCATGAAGCTAGTGAATACAAAATGCTGCACTAGCACAGTATAATTATACATGATTAAATATACTAGCCATGGTCAAATATATACATCATGTTGACCGAAGTCAAAGAAGTGATATCGAAATATGGGACTAACACTGCCTCTTGCTAAAATACCACAAAATAAAATAACACTACGAGGGGTGGAGGAAGAAAATCCACTCACGAGCTCCGACCGCAGTCCTACGAGTGTGAGCCATCTTACTGGAAGTACGGTGGACCCTGGTTCTCCTCGGGGTAATCAGGCCATACAAAATCAGTTGGGACAGAACCCCAAGCAACAAGTACCACAAAGGAGCTCAAGGTGATAGACCAAACATACCATAACATACAGCAGAAAAGAGACATAAAATAAATACGGATAGAGACTTGTACGGTATCAATGTACTTGTCTCAAGAATATAACTGGAAGAACTGATAACAAGTGTTATAAAGGAAAGTAAGATGACGAGAGACAAGAGGGCATAGGAACTACTCTGAATCGGGACCACAACCTTAAACCAAATAAGGACCGGGGTTTCAGACTTTCTCCCGAGCAGAAGTTATCACCCTAACCACGCGCTGAAAGAATAAATTAAAAGGATGAGATTAACGAATATACAAACAGTCATTGCACGGCCAAGCATGCCTACGGCTTGCTAAAATTTACTAACTAGGGTTATCACAAATCTAGTTACTAACAAATGCATGCTTTGAAGAATATTGCTACCACTGGCACTGCAGTCGACCCGGATGGCCAAGGGTACGCTTGTCGAGTAAACTTAAATGCACATTAACATCATTACAACATAACTTGTTACTTCGTTATAACAGAAATTTGAATTTGTAAGCATAAACTTAAACTTGTGATCATAAACTTGCTTTATAAACATAAACTTGTCTTGTAACATAAACTTGTATATAAACTTGTCTTGTAAGTGTCGCAACACGCGTAAACTTGGTTAGTCATGGAGCCTTTGCCTAGCAGGGTTGTTCCATGATGCATGGGGCCCTTAGAGATCGGGGATGCCGATAGCGCAATATTATTTTCTCCCAATGATCTAGGTAAATCTTATATTGTTTAATCATTACTAAATTATTTTGAGTTCTCGAGTCGTGGACACTTGAGAACTCCCTAGAATGACGAGTCACGAGTACGAGTTTTTTACGAGTTATCGTATTCGTGACACGCGATACATTGGACAATAATTACACTCGATTGCTGGATGCCAAATGCAATAAATTTTCATACACAAATATTTTCACGGTGTTGTGAGGATTGTGAACTCGCACATAAACTTGTCTCGAGAACTACATGCAAAACTTGTCTAGTAATATAAACTTGTATCGTCATAAGAAAGCACACAACAAAAATCACTAAAAGGAGTTATTAAATGGACATAATTAAAAGGAACACAAAATGTACATAAAAATTTCTGTCCCCATGCGCCCACTGGCCGCATGGACTCACTGGTCGCATGCACCCACTGGCAGAATGCACCCAAGTGCTGAGTGATGGGTCATAAATGCGTGTCAGAGAGAGAATTGACTAAAGATGATTGATGTGACATGCCATAAAAATGTGTCAGGGAGATAAGACAAGAATCAGAAAAAGATGTGCAATGCAAGGACGAAGCAGAGTTATGCGTCTACAAGAAAAAGAGGCGCATAGGGGCACTGTCGCATAAGTCCGCTTACCGCATGCTCTCTCGGCCGCATGGCTGTTTTCTTGGACTTAGCGAATTTCTCATTTCGTTCAGCGAGTGAATACACAAGAAGTTCAAGGACTTAGTTCCAGAACACTTTGTGTAATAAACAGTCATGCGTCCAACAAGATGGACGCATGTTGGTTGGCTATGGGACAAAGAGTCCATGCCGCATAGAGGTCAGGCCGCATGGAACTCTCAGCCGCATATGATGCTGGCCGCATGAGAACTTCGTTTTCTCCAAACAACAGGTTCAACCATGACGGAAACTCTAAAAAAAATTGAAAATTATTTTCTTCGTAAAATTTTTATTTTAACTCCGAATCAAGTGAATTAAAAGCCAAAATGCTCGAAATGAAGTGCTCCATCGACCACAAAAACTAATTTTTTTAAAATACCATATTTTAATATATCAAAACCACAAAAAATACATGGAACCTACGAACACCATAAACTTCAAATTTAGATCTACTCAAATATACTCATCAAAATCCAAAAATTAATGCTTCACCATTTAGCAAGATGTACTTGCCTTGGGTGGCTCCTAGCCTCTACCTCTCACAGTCCAAGTCCAAGCAACTTCTCCATAGGGCTAGGGTTTGGCTAGAGGGTGCTTGAAGGAGAGGAGGAAGAAGGAAGCAAGAAGAGTGGAATGAGAAAATGAGTGAGTAGAGAGAAAATACTCATATATATACTAAGAGGAGAGGAATATGGTTTAGTCATGGGTTCAGTCAAATGAACCGAACCAAGTGTCCATTCTACATGCGGGTCCTAAATCGGATTTATGGCAGTGCCAATGGGTATTCTATTGGTCTCGGGTAGTCTCTCTCAACAACAAGAATACATTATCGGTAAAAAATTAAATTCTAGAAATTCAAAAAATACCAAATCTGGAATCGGATGTGAAAATTTTGTTTAATAAAGTTCGCTACATCAAAAAAAATTTAAAAATAAAAATTATGAAGAAAAAAAACCTGATGTAAATATGCATAAAAAATTATAAATTATAAATTTTGGAGAAAACAAAATATAAAATTGATAATAAAAAATTTAAAGAACATGAATATTTAACTATGAAGTAAAAATTCAGTGGGAACAACTCTCCCCCACTCGCTCCCGTGTAGATCCGCCTCTGGTCATGTGCATGAGTATTTTTCACAATTATAAAAAAAAAAAAAGAAGGAAAAAAAGAATAGATATTTTTCCATACCAACCGCAGAATATTTTCAGTTGGTCGCATGGGAAAAGTTAATAGATGCTTCTAATTCCTCCTCTCTTCACGCATCACAAGTCGTAACTAACTTCCTCTCTCTGGTTGTGCGGTGAGTCTGACTCTGTTGTAGGGTTCTAGTCACCTCACCTATATACGTTGAAACCGCGCAAACGACCGAAACAAAGCTCCTCCTTTGTTGCCGGCCATACTCACTGTCTCACCGCGAGTGACTGTAACATAAGTCGTACTATATTAGTTAATTATGAAATCACCCTTATTCTCATGGATTGTTTTGCATATAAGTCCCTGGAGTTAATATGCGTCCCGATATTTGTTATTCCTACATGTCTCCAATGTCACCTATTATTGCTAATTTAACTAATGAATAACACATTATTGATATTAAAAGAAAAAAAGCACTCAAGCGTAAGTTATTTTAACTTTTGACAATAAAAAAAAAATGTTTGTAACTTCTTTACTTCCGACTTGAGGACTTCCAAATAAAGTATGGATTGGTTGTTTCGGTTTAATTTTTTAAAACGATGGAAACTAGACTTTGTGGACTTTATTTTAAAAGTAAAGAAGATAAAACGTTGATATTGTTTTTGCTTTTAAAGAATACAAAATAATTAGATACCACTTATATCAATTGGGATCGACAAAAATTTTCTAGACATTTATTGAAAAACAATAAATCTATGTTTATTTCTATAAGTAAATGTGTGCTAGATCCTCTAAGACTTGTTTTAGTAACCAAGAAACAATTTGTAAAAGCATTTTTTTCCTACAAAAAAGCTAGTTTTTATTTGATATCTAGACACTTATTGGAAAATAATAACAAAAAAGTTAGTTTTTATTTGACTTTTTTTTGTAAACGAGAAAGATATTACTTTCAAAAAAAAAAATTATGTTTCTTTTATAAGTAAATGTGTACTATATCCTCTAAGGCTCGTTTTAGTAATCAAGAAACAATTTGTAAAAGCAATTTTTTTTCCTCCCCCCAATCTTAAACGAACAAAATTGAAAAATAAAAACTAACTTTACTAGACAACAATGTGTATTTATTCCAAATAATGTCCTCCGACGAATCTTAAATTAACGAAATTGAAAAAACTAGTTTTACTAAACAACAATGTATATTTATCCCAAATAATGCCTGGTGTAGAATTGACATAGATTTTTAGAAAACTAGTGGTACAAATTGAATATAACCTACCACTTGCTTTGAAAAAGTTTTCCAAAATTAAACTTTATTTATCTTTAATCTTACAAAATATAATATAATATAACTATTTAGAATAAGTCGGGGTTGAAGTTATCTTAAGTTATTACAGGAATTACAAAATATATTATACTATAACTATTTAGAATAAGCAAAAGCAAAAGAAGTATGGGTTGAAGTTATCTTGAGTTTACAGGAAGAAGACCTTTGGAAAAAAATTTACTCGTTTAACTCAAACTCAAATAAAAGCAAACTCACAACTCAAGATGTTCACATAAATGAAAAATAAAATCTCGCATAAGAACATACGAGGTATCAAACTCCTGTCTGAAAAACAGTCCCTGGTGGCGCATATCGTGGTCTCAGAAGCGGTACGACCACCTCATCCCTCTAGGGAAGAAATATAACGTCTCACCCGAACCTTTCTTAAGAGTACCAAACCCTCTCGAATTAGTTCTACGTTAGAAGCTTTCAACGTACCCAGATCTTACTAATACGAAGAACCTACAGAAGTTAGAATGAGAAGAGGAAAAAAAAATCCTACGAGTTTAATTGCTCGTGTGTCCACATGACAAATTCCATTTGAGATGGATGGTATGAGTTTGTCAAATGCTCGACAAGCCGCTACATTAGCGGCGCACAAATCATGTTCGTCAACCAAATTTGTTGCCGGGTCACCATCGAACATTCAAAACCTCCTCGACATAACTGCAACCTAGCGGTAGGCGGTAGGCTTGTTGTACTTTGGCCCTTCAGTGGACTTCCATTGAGGAAAACAGGCTTGACAGGCCCATCCGAAAGAAAAAGATATAACGCTCGCAAAAATATGATTATCTACTTTCTTACTTGCTAGCTTTACTAAACATGTTAAACAATCACAAATCCAGTCTTAATATTTGTTTTGTGATTATTATTGATTTTCAAAAGAGGGCAGTGTGAAACTTTTGACAATAATTGTGTACTTGATATATGTGAAAAGCTGATCCAAATTTAAAATAACTTTGAAAAACCTTTTTAAATAAGTTATTAGTAAACAACTATTGGATAATTAGACCTGTTTTTAAAAATAAATAATTCGCCGCCGTGCCCCAAAAATAAACAATCCCAAAACCCATTTTAAAGCTGTGCATAAACCCAGGCTAATAAAAATTGAAACAACAAGAGATCAGGTGACTTGAATAAAAATAAGCTAGATCGAAGGTATTTATTTGCAAAATGGGAACAGCTTTTCGGATCCCATATATATGTCGCTATCCGCTTCCTCGCCCCCGTAAAAAGTTGAAAGAACCAATCCCGTCGCTCTCTCTCTCTCTCCAAAATTTCTAGGGTTTTCATCGAAATGCCATCGGCGACGACGTCGCCGGAGGCTCCCCCTCCCGCCGCCGCCGATCCAAAGCATCGCCGCGCCGTCTGCTTCTCATTCGCGGCGTACGCGAAGGCCGTCATCTCCCACCTCCGCCTCCTCGGCGTCCCCGTCGCCGCCGGCCTCTCCGAGCTGGAGTTCGCAGCCATCGAGGCCTCCCTCGGCTTCTCCTTCCCCCCGGACCTCCGTTCCGTCCTCCGCGAGGGCCTCCCCCTCGCCCCCGGCTTCCCCAACTGGCGCTCCTCCTCCCCCCACCACCTCCGCCTCCTCCTCCACCTCCCGGTCTCGTCCCTCCTCCACGAGGTCTCGAGAGGAGCGTTATGGTGCGAGCGGGCGTGGGGTCCTCGTCCCGGTAACGGCGAGGAAGCGCTGAGCAGAGCGAGGAGCTCCATGGAGAGGGCTCCGGTGATGGTGCCGATTTATCGGCACTTCTACGTCCCATTCGTGAAGTCGAACTCGAACGGGAACCCGATCTTCTATGTCAGGGGAGGGGAGGTCAGGTGCTGGGGGCACGACATCGCCGATTTCTTCGGGAGGTTCGATCCCGAAGAAACCAGCGAGAGGAAGGAGAGTACTTCGCTTCCCGTTCCGGCGTGGGCCGCGAAATCGGCGAGGAGGGTGGAGGTCTGGAGCGATCTGGCGGGAGGAGAGGAGGACGTGTCCGTGTCGGGCGCGGGGGAGGCTGACACGTGGCGGGAGATGGAGAGGAGGCTGAGGGAAGGGGGGTGGAGGGATGAGGAGGTAGGGGAGATGATGGGGACGGACGGCGGGGATTCGATCGGATCTGCTGTTGATCGGATGGTGCTAAGGGACAGGGAGGGGGTGATGTGGCACGTGCGGCTGCTGGGGCTGGCACTGCTGCGCGCGGGCTGGAGCACGGAGGACGTGGTGTACGCAATGGGAGGAGGATCGGGATCGTCGGATCGCAGTCGCCAGAACAGACGAATGGAGGACACGTGGCGTTCGGAAAACGATATCTCTATAGACCTATAACTGTTTTTTTTTTTTTTTTTTTTTTTACATGAGACCTATTGACTGCTACTGTTAGGCTAGTTTTGTTCGCGGGAAGCAAATGATTTTCTTTATATTTTTTTCGTTCAGAATTTTTTTTTTTTCCCGGGCAAAATAATTGAAAGAAAAATTATGATTTTTTTTATATTTTCTTTCGTTCGAAAAATTATTCTTTCATAATTTTTTTTCGATATTTAGAACGGCAAAAATAAAGTAAATTCTTGATTGAATGGGAAACTATTTTTCTTTTCTTTTTTCCTCTTTAAGAATCGTTTTCTTTTCTCTCCATGCGTTCAAACATAGAAAAGAAATTATTTCATTTTTCAAGATCATGATTCAGAAACTAGTTTCCTTTTTCATGATCATGATTCAGTAAAACAAAAGTAACCTTAGTGTTGCACAAAGGTTATTATTTTTAAAAAAATTATTTTTTGTCAATTTAAATACATTAATTATTTGTTTTATATATATATATATATATATATATATATCTATATATATATGTATATATATATATATATATATATATAAAAGGAGAGATTCATATCTTCCATTTTTGCATCTCCAAGCACCCACATGATAACAACCATTAAATTAAATGGGGGATGTGAATTTCTTCTCTCTCTATATACTGGATATGATCTATAGTGTTCAAATGCACATGGAATATAGAAGTCTATTTATATTGGTTCATATATATATGACTCGTATATAAAAAATATGAATACTACGACTCATATCCCATATATATATATATATATATATATATATATTTGCTTCTAGTTATCTTTTGTTCATTAATGATGAGCCTGCAAATTTGTTTAAGAGCTTAGCTGCTTATCACGGTCATGGTGACAGCTTATGGTATGATTTGGCCGTTATGGTTACAATACCGTGATATGATTTGGCATGCTTGATTAGTCAATTGGTTTTTAATTAATAAGTTTGTTAATTCTAATGTTGTTATTGTCGATTACAGAAAAAATGTATAATTTTAAATTACAAAGTACAATTTGAACAATACAATAACTTAGAACAAGAAAGATTGCAATAACAAGTTGCTGGAAAAAAAAAAATGAAAGTTTTAAAAAAATTACAACTATGTTGTTACAAGAAAAGAAATTTTTAAGAGAAAAGAAAGTTTTACTGGAGTGGAAAAAAAATAACAGTTGCCGAATAAAAAAACTGACATTTATTCGTTGATTTCCTTCCAGAAATTAGCAAGTTCACTCTATCGAACTTCTGAAACGCTCATTTGTCACCTTTGAAGACTAAACAATACTCAAATAGCACTTCGTAGCTTCAACGTTATTGTTAACTCTCCTCTTGTAGCATATATTTTCAAACGTGTTCCCAACAACCAAAGACTGGAGAATATATAGGGGAGGCAAACCCCTTAGCAGCCACCACTCCCATGATGAACAATTAATCCGGAGAGTAACTCCCTATTAAGTGGACAGTTACAACAACAACCCCCCACCAAATGGACAATTACGAAGTTGAAACGCTCACGCTGAAGCACACTAAACCATCTACACTAGAGAACAAGTCCAGCGGGAGCAGACTCCACGCTTGAACCAATGTCTAGCGGGAGAAGCCCATACGCTGGAATCAAGGTCCAACATGAACAACCCCCACGTTAGAATCAAGGTCTAGTAGCACTATTAGAAAAAACGGGATTAGCGACGCATTTTAGCGACGTCAAATGAAACGTCGCTAATGAAAGATAAATTAGCGACTCCATGTAAAAATGTCGCTAGACGTCGCTAAATGACGACATTTAGCGACTTTTATTAAGATTTTAAAAGGTCGAGTCGCTATAAGTTCAATTAAGGTCGCTAAACGTCGCTAATATGTCTAATTTAGTGACATTTAGCGACGTATATATTAGAAATATTTAGCAACGTGTTTAGCGACGTCTATTGTCACGCCCCGATCTCCCGCAGGCAATCGGCCGTTCCCGCTAGGCGGAAATCACCCTCACCAGCGCTCCCGCGGAACGATCGCTTAACCCATCCGGGCGTGATGCCGCACGAGCGTAATCCACGTCCGTGCAAGACCATGGTTCATTGGCTGGCGGCAAGAGTTCTAAGCCACAGAGTCGCACAGATTGTCCGAGTGCAGCGGAGTCATGAACGCATAGGCGATCGGTAAAAGGTTCACTGAGTTGACAAATATAGCGGAAGCATTGAAACACAAGTTTGAAGTAAGGCAACTCTTTTATTGATATAAACATGTGTTACAGGCGGCGTAGCCGAGATTTTAAGTCGCTCAAGCCTCTCTCTCTGAAACAGTAAAAGCGTGCCAAGTGGCTACAACAGTGGAATGATTGTACAGGCGATAGTCAGGCGATGTTCACAACATTATGTCTTCTATATTTGCTTCTGTTCCGGACGCACCGTTGCAAGGCTTCAGAGGGAACTCCTGGCCTTAGCACGCACGTTGGAGGCATCCGCACCGAACGAGGTTCTCCCGCACCCTGCATACAAACTGGTGGATTATCAGTACATTGAATGCACTGGTGGGAAAGCTACTCGCCCGCTCGACAAATCCAAACACGTAATACAGGTTCCGTGCACAACTATTAAGTTGTCTTTCTAGTTGCCTTAGGATCAGTTTCATGCAAGCATTGAATAGCCTAACGTGTCGGGCAGTGCGCCGTGCGATATTTGAGAAAACACGGCGAGACTTACCAACTTACCATTTCTCCTTCCCTGTCCAAGGCAAACATGATTAATTTAAGCACGATAAGTATAAACATTCAGGAGGCATAGCATATGCAAACAGGAGGGTTCTTATAACATGATCGTTCAGGTGTTAAGTTATTCATTGATGCTATGCAATGACTCGCACGCGGATAGCCGCTAAGCGAGGATGACTTGTTTATCTTCCATTTTACAAGCAAGCATTGAATAGTTATAATGTTCAAGTTTAAACACACGAGGTGGACAGAGTCATGGATAAGGATAACATGCAACGAGAGCACACGATGAACACACGATGCGCTGCAAGTTATCCCATCCGCACATGATGACTAAGCCACAAGTTTAATTGCACACGATGATCACTGGCTTGATGCCATAATGGACTAGTCATGGACATGGATAGCAAGCAACGGGAGCTCATATTGAATACACGATAACACAATTTGCGTTGCAAGCTATCCAGTCCGCACACGATGACTACACACGAAGTCTGCCCGGATCGGATCGGTGCCAGTGCCCCAGCACCGTCCGCAGAACTTATACCCTTGTGCACAAGTTGTCCATGATCGAACACGATTATTAATTTACACACGAGCACACGAGATTCATTTAGCTATTGGATATGCACAGTCTCCTGGGCTGCTGTAAGCCCGCACACGAGGGAGACTTGCAGGGAGATCCGAATACCTGAATGAGTCTTGCCACAGGAGCATGATTCTTTTACTTGGCATGATACAGTCCCCTGGATCGGGAACTGCCTTGGTGACCTAACGGTCCCGAATACTTGCGGGTTCATTCAGGCACGGAACGACTACGTAGTAGTCTTCCGGGGTTTGGATAAAAACATGGCAACATTACAAGCAGACAAGCATACGTTTCTAAGAAACATAATCAACACGTTTGCTCGGGCCCGAAGGTAAGCCGAGAGATGAAACCGTTAAGGGACTTAGCATGCGAGGGTCTGAATGTAAGCAGTATTTTATTTTCATGTTCTAGCAAGCAATACAAGTTGGGATTATTTCCTTAGCTAGGTGCGTTGGACTTATTAGCATGCAGGGGGTGAATCACCTAGCGACTAGCATGAATATTCCAGATTTTATGTGTGCTGGCTAAGCAAAGACAAGTTCACCGTAGCCACCCACCTTAGCGATGATTCGCCTCGGTAGAGCGATACGTCTGAGCGAGCCTCTGAAAGCCGAAGTTGATTTCTGTAGGGACAAGTCTGGATATCCTTTGCTTCTTGATCGAGGCAAAGTGGGTCGGGACAGCTGCACTATTGCCGTTTGAGACGGCAGTCCGCTTGAGCGGAACGGGGTGTTACATCCTACCCAACTCAGAAAAAGTCTCGTCCTCGAGACTTACTAAGGACAAGCAGTGATCTAGGGTTGAGGCAATCCTAGACAAGTCGTTGCACTTGTTCATTTGGATATTCACTTGCACAAGCTTCGAAATCAGCATATCGCTTAGACTGGATCGTGCGCACTTTCGAAGTGCACTTCTAGCGTGAACACGTCAACCAACTTAGTGATAGCAAAGTCTTAGCACTCGAGTTTCACCTTTTCTTAAGTCTTGGATGGTGCACTAGTTCAAGGCGTCCCTCGAATAGATGCATTCAACCAAACTTATAGTTAGTGAAAATCGGACAAGCTACTAGCGATACTCTCAAGGGTTCGCACAGGTTGGCTCAAAGGCCACTCGCAGCATACAACCAGACAAGCAATCATATCATTCAAAACGTATTTTGAAAGTATTTAGACTTATTGTTGGAACATCCCATCGAGGCATTGAGAGAGAGCGTGCACATAACCCACGAACGAGCTTTCAAAACAGAGGTATCGAATCGAAGTCCAAAGGCGTAGAAGCCAGGCTCTGATACCAACATGTCATGCCCCGATCTCCCGCAGGCAATCGGCCGTTCCCGCTAGGCGGGAATCACCCTCACCAGCGCTCCCGCGGAACGATCGCTTAACCCATCCGGGCGTGATGCCGCACGAGCGTGATCCACGCCCGTGCAAGGCCATGGTTCATTGGCTGGCGGCAAGAGTTCTAAGCCACAGAGTCGCACAGATTGTCCGAGTGTAGCGGAGTCATGAACGCATAGGCGATCGGTAACAGGTTCACTGAGTTGACAAATATAGCGGAAGCATTGAAACACAAGTTTGAAGTAAGGCAACTCTTTTATTGATATAAACATGTGTTACAGGCGGCGTATAGCCGAGATTTTAAGTCGCTCAAGCCTCTCTCTGAAACAGTAAAAGCGTGCCAAGTGGCTACAACAGTGGAATGATTGTACAGGCGATGGTCAGGCGATGTTCACAACATTATGTCTTCTATATTTGCTTCTGTTCCGGACGCACCATTGCAAGGCTTCAGAGGAAACTCCTGGCCTTAGCACGCACGTTGGAGGCATCCGCACCGAACGAGGTTCTCCCGCACCCTGCATACAAACTGGTGGATTATCAGTACATTGAATGCACTGGTGGAGAAGCTACTCGCCCGCTCGATAAATCCAAACACGTAATACAGGTTCCGTGCACAACTATTAAGTTGTCTTTCTAGTTGCCTTAGGATCAGTTTCATGTAAGCATTGAATAGCCTAACGTGTCGGGCAGTGCGCCGTGCGATATTTGAGGAAACACGGCGAGACTTACCAACTTACCATTTCTCCTTCCCTGTCCAAGGCAAACATGATTAATTTAAGCACGGTAAGTATAAACATTCAGGAGGCATAGCATATGTAAACAGGAGGGTTCTTATAACATGATCGTTCAGGTGTTAAGTTATTCATTGATGCTATGCAATGACTCGCACGCGAATAGCCGCTAAGCGAGGATGACTTGTTTATCTTCCATTTTACAAGCAAGCATTGAATAGTTATAATGTTCAAGTTTAAACACACGAGGTGGACAGAGTCATGGATAAGGATAACATACAACGAGAGCACACGATGAACACACGATGCGCTGCAAGTTATCCCATCCGCACACGATGACTAAGCCACAAGTTTAATTGTACACAATGATCACTGGCTTGATGCCATAATGGACTAGTCATGGACATGGATAGCAAGCAACGGGAGCTCATATTGAATACACGATAACACACGATGCGTTACAAGCTATCCAGTCCGCACACGATGACTACACATGAAGTCTGCCCGGATCGGATCGGTGCCAGTGCCCCAGCACCGTCCGCAGAACTTATACCCTTGTGCACAAGTTGTTCATGATCGAACACGATTATTAATTTACACACGAGCACACGAGATTCATTTAGCTATTGGATATGCACAGTCTCCTGGGCTGCTGTAAGCCCGCACACGAGGGAGACTTGCAGGGAGATCCGAATACCTGAATGAGTCTTGCCACAGGAGCATGATTCTTTTACTTGGCATGATACAGTCCCCTGGATCGGGAACTGCCTTGGTGACCTAACGGTCCCGAATACTTGCGGGTTCATTCAGGCACGGAACGACTACGTAGTAGTCTTCCGGGGTTTGGATGAAAACATGGCAACATTACAAGCAGACAAGCATACGTTTCTAAGAAACATAATCAACACGTTTGCTCGGGCCCGAAGGTAAGCCGAGAGATGAAACCGTTAAGGGACTTAGCATGCGAGGGTCTGAATGTAAGCAGTATTTTATTTTCATGTTCTAGCAAGCAATACAAGTTGGGATTATTTCCTTAGCTAGGTGCGTTGGACTTATTAGCATGCAGGGGGTGAATCACCTAGCGACTAGCATGAATATTCCAGATTTTATGTGTGCTGGCTAAGCAAAGACAAGTTCACCGTAGCCACCCACCTTAGCGATGATTCGCCTCGGTAGAGCGATACGTCTGAGCGAGCCTCTGAAAGCCGAAGTTGATTTCTGTAGGGACAAGTCTGGATATCCTTTGCTTCTTGATCGAGGCAAAGCGGGTCGGGACAGCTGCACTATTGCCGTTTGAGACGGCAGTCCGCTTGAGCGGAACGGGGTGTTACATCTATGACGTCGCTAAAGTTTATTTTAGCGACGTTTTTATTTGACGTCGCTAAACGTCGCTAAATTTTGGTTAATTATGGCTCAGTTTTCTTTTCTCCCATCTGTCAAAATTTTCGAAAGTTTTAAAAAACTTTCGATTTCCCCCCACCCCCCTCTCCGGCGACCGGATCTCCACGGCGGCGGCTACTCCGACATCCCCCTCCTCCTCCTCGATCTCTAGGTAAACCCTAACTCTCTCTCTCTCTCTCTCTCACTCTCTCTCTCTCTCTCACAGGACACACATATGACACTGACACAACACACATACTTGACAGACACGACACACACACACACAGACACTGACACAGACACGACACACACACACACACACACACACACACACACTGACACTGACACTGACACTGATCAGGACCTAGGGTTAGGGTTAGGGTTTTTGACCTGGGGTTAGGGTTAGGGTTAGGGTTAGGAGCAACTATATTTATGTTAAATACCATTTTTTGCGTAATCTTTGCAATGCTGATATAATTGATTTGGTATTCTGAAAAAGTGAGAATCAAGTGGCTGATATAATGACTAAACCTCTCAAGCAAGCTACACTTGTGAAGCTTAGAAGAATGCTTGGAGTATGCTCTTCCAATGATGTTGTTCAAGGGTTAACAGAGTTTATCTTTAAACTATTTTATGCAAATATCAGTTTAAGGGAGGGTGTTAAAGAAATGCTCTTTCATTTGTCCTAGTCATTAGGAATAATGGAGCATGTAGTAGATATAGCTCCAATATTTTAGGAATTGCTTAGTGAGTTTAGTATGTCAGTTCTGTTGGATTTTTGTCTTGGTTTTGTGGTTTAGTTTTAGTGGTTTGCATGCCACCTGTTTTTTTTTTTGCCTATAAAAGGGTTATATTTGTGTTTCAATAAAGACATAGTTTTTATCTTCTTATTATCTTTCCTCTTATCAAGCACTCCTTGCAGTGGTGGAGATCTAAAAGAACTAGACATGTTTTTGGAGAATTTGAGTGGAAAGAACTAGGGTTGAGAAGAGATTTGAGGAAGAAGAATATGAACTTTATTCAATTTGAATTTTTGGAGGAAAAGTTAGTTACAGCTAAATCGTAAGCACTAACTATTATATTCCATTTCATGCCCATTCTCGCTACACTCTCAGCTATTTATATTAACTAAGATTGAGGAGAGCTACAACAGTAGTGCCAACTACTGTGGGGATGGACAGGAGATGAGAGCAGTCATGATAAGCATATAATAGTGGATGTTGCAACAACCGCATACTTACTGCTATTGGGGGTATTGTTGATCAGTAGGTGATGTGCCTGGTGTGCACATATGCTCTTGGCAGTCTTCGGGCCTGCACAATTGTAGGCAAATACAATTAAGTAATATTGGGGGATCGGGTTTGCCACAAATTTGGGTTAAGGTAAGAAATTGATTAGGTTAGAAAGTTCGGTCCACTGGACGGTGTGGACTGAACTCAGTGAGGATTGTGCACTGATGTTCAATCAGGTTAGTTAGTTAGATGATTGATGATGGTTAGTATATGGTGAAGGTTAGTGTCAGTTAGTTGTAGGAGTATGATAATTAGATATGACTTTTGGTTTGGTATTCGAATTAGAGGCCATGATGTAGTGTCAATTGTTAGTAAATGTTAAGTTATATGTTAAAGGGTGGTTAATGTTACATGTTAGTTGGGTATTGTTCTCAGTTTGTAGGTAAGTTAATACTTGATGACTGTTAGTTGATAGGTGTATGTGTTAGTTCAAATGGTTAGTTGTTTTGAATATTGCTTATTTTAGACTTTGATAAATGAAAGTATGTATTATATCAGTTATGATTTTTATAGTACGGTTAAGTTATGAAGTTAGGTGAAAAACTACTGTATGTAATGATTTATATGATACATACTGTCATTTTTGCAGAAGTATCTAGAAATGGATATGAATTACTATCTGCGTCATCGTTCGTGGATGTACAACCGTCATCCTGATGACATGTGCGGTGTGCGGGATGAATTCATTGAGGGTGTACAGCAGTTCCTGCAGTTCGCCAAGGCGTTCCCTCAGTACATGGACGGTACCAAAATTAAGTGTCCGTGTGTGAGATGTTGCAACAGAAAATATCATCCAGAAGTGGAAGTTACATATCATTTGTACTCGAAGGGCTTCACGCCGAATTACTATCAGTGGACCGCGCACGGAGAACTTGTATCTCTAGCATCGGAGTCGGAGCCCTATGTGGAGCCGTATATGGATGTCCACGACCACGATGCTTACGACGACGGGTTGGTGAACATGGTTTATGATGCGGCGGGGCCTAGTTTCAATTCGGACAATTATGATACCGCGGGACCTAGTTTCAATCCGGACAATTATGATGCAGCTGAGGAGGCACCGAATGCCGATGCTGCAAAGTTTATGGAGTTGCTGGAGGATGCAAGGACTCCACTATATCCTAATTATGAGGATCATTCACCGTTGGAGGTGGTTACAAGATTATTGAGCATCAAGTCCGACTTTAACATGTCGCAAGAATGCTATAATCGACTGATCGATTTGATTATAGAGATCTTGCCCGAGGGTGCAAAGTTGCCTAAAGACTTCTATCGATCTAAGAGGATGGTGAGATCTGTAAACCCCCTGATTTTTAAGAATTTTTAAATTTGGATTTTTCATAATTTTCTGGAATTTTCTGGGAATTTTCTGTAATTAAATTCAGGTATTTTAATTATTAAAGGATTTTTAAATAATAATAAATAATATTAAAATATTATGAAAATAATATTTTATGGTGTAAAATAAAAAACTAGACATAGGATAATTTTTCGGGAATTTATTGGACCCCGAAAGTATTTTTAAAAGCCCTAAAAACTAATTAATTAATTAAACCAAAATAAACCGGGTTTATTTAAAATAAACCAAACAAAACCAATTTCTGAACCGAACCGGGTTCATTTAAACCAAACCCAATCCTTATTGGGTCGGATCCGGGTCTAACCCAGACCCGTCCCACTAGCCCGACCCGACCCGCCTTAGTTTTGGATCGGGCCGGATCCGCAGACCCGACCCGTCCGTCCGTAGAACCCGACCCGCTATCACTTTCTTCCCCAACGGCCGACTTCTCAGCTTCCGGCCGCCGGACGACTCTCCGGCTTCCCGAATGTTCGCCGCCGCCGCCCGCTGGCGTCCCCGACCCTCCGCCCCCTCTCCCCCTCACCGGCCGCCTCCCCCTCTCCTCCGGTCGCCCTATAAAACCCCTCTTTCCGGCCATCTCTCCCCCTCTCACCTCGCCTCCGCCCGTCCCCCGACCTCGCCGTGCCGCCACCCTCCAGCTTCGACAGAACCCGGCGCCACCCCACGACCAGACCTCGTCGATCCCTCCAGCCCTCCAGTCCTCCAGTAACCGAGGTGTCCCCGCCTCTGCCCAGCCGCCCGAGACGCCTCCAAACCCACAGCAACTCCTGCCAGAGCCGTAGCTCCGGCCGCCCGCTCGAACTCCGCCCGACGTCGAGCCCCCGCAGCAGCCCGCCTCCGGCCAGCACGCCTCCGCACCCCAGCCTCCCTCCGGCCGCCAAGCTCCGGCCAAAACCCTAGCTTCTGTGAACAGTACCCTGACACGTGTCGGACACGTGTCGGACTCGAGAAACGCAATTTCCCGGAGCCCTGTTCAGGTACTCGTATCTTCCTCCTCGTAGCTCTGTTTTCGATTCTGTCAATTGCATTGCGTAGCCTGCATGACCCCCTCGGTGTCCGTGCAACCCGCTCGGTGCATCGCGTCCTGTGGTGATCGCGAACCGCGATCCAAAAACAGAAAAACCAACGCCCTGTTTTACCCCAGAACTGAGTACGCCCCGCCAAACGGGACGACTTGGTCACGTGCGGTCTTCACAGATACGTGAGCGTCGTTGATACGGACGTGTGGGATTTTGCAGAAGCTGATTCGGATGTGCGTGCACACCGGAATCAATGCGTATCCGCGGACACCGCCCCATATCCGACCTTTCTGAATCTCGCTGTAACTTAGTGTACACACGTCGGATCGAGACAAAACTTGGGCCATCGGACTCGTAGCAATACGCTGGTCCTGTGAGCCAAGTTTGGTTCGATTCTGAGAACGTTGACAAAATTGCGTGTCGTGGGCCCCACAAGCTCCACTTGACGGGCGATTTTGAGAACGGCTCATCGGAATCCAATTCTGAAAGTTCCGTTGGTTTCGTATCATCGTTTCTGACCTGTTGACACTAAGTTTGACAAATTTGGAGACTTTTAACCCTGACGCGTTTTTCGGTGCAAAACGGCCCATATGTGAACCCCGTCTTGACCCGAAAATATCGTTTTTGCTCCTGTGTCCAAATTGGACTCAAGGACAGGCGTTTCTAGATGATTAATATTTTCTGGATCTGATGGTGATGTCTATTTCAGCAACCGGAGTATTGCCTGCAATCCCCGCTGAAGCCAAAGCAACAATTGGAGCCGGAAACCCAGGCAAGTGTACCTTGCCAAAATCCTGCAGTATAGTTACTTAATTACTTGACTTAATTGACTGTTGTACATGCTTAAACATAGGGCAATTTGACTTACTTAGCGTCCGATTAATAGTCGGGTGCCAACACCGTACGCGGGGTTGTGTAAGGTCAACTAGAGATGGATTTCGTGACATTTATATTCTCGTACTTGCTATATCAAGTACATTATACCCAGGACACCTGACACGAATCATGAGACAGAATTTTTTTGAATTATTCAAGGTAATTCTGTATAGGATACATGTTTATGACTTATATATTTTACATGCTTAGAATTATCCTGACTTATTGCATTAGTTTTGATCTTGCGTAACATGAACATTGTGAACTGTGATGTGAGATTACATTGGGTGGGGAGAGTATTACCATATCAAGGCTGATTATAAATAATGTCATCTGGAGGTGTCTTAGTCTCTGATACAGAGCTTTGGCGCAAGTTCTGGCCCTTCGAGAAAATATTGCTATGGTTTCTTCAACACTGATCTTGTAGTAGTCTCAGCCTGAGTATGACTAAAACTCTCATCTTGCATTTTCACTTAGCCTGGTTATATAGTTTACCCTATTATTTTATTTATTTGCTACACTGCATTTATTTTGGCTTGTATTTTCTGTACCTTGCTATGTCCCCTGAGGACCTGGAATGGATTATGTCCCCAGATTTAGCAGACGAGATCTACCCTGAGGTGTACGGAACAGGAGCACTTCTCGGAGCAGTACCAGTATCTGAGGACGAGGTGATCGCTGAGGACTTCTCCTGAACATCTGCTTCTTTTATGCTCAGTTGTTATGGCAAATAAACTCTTTATTTCCTGTTTTAATGAACATTTGTAAACAGACTTAATATCGGGTTGTTTCCCGATTTTTAATTACTTGTAACTGGATGTTGTTTATTTCTTTTGATATTGCTATCTTTATTATGTGGATGAGATTAGTAAACCCTGACTATTGTAAAATACCTTAAGTATGCCCCGATGGATCCATTAAATTGGGTTTGTCCATCGGTGCGTGCTGCTGGCCATTGTCACGTGTCCAGTCCCCGATATTTTGGGACTGGGGCGTGACAAGATCGCTTTGGATGGGATACGAGAAAATCGATGCATGTCGCAACGGGTGCATGTTGTACTACAAAGACGACAAGGATGAAGATGCATGCAGATTCTGTGGTACTGATCGCTACAAGGCCACTGTTAGAGGAAAGTCTGTCGGTGCAAGGAAGCCTACCGATTCGATGCACTACTTGCCTTTGACGCCGCGGTTGCAGCGGTTGTAGCGGTTGTTTATGGTTAAGTAGACTGCAGAAAATATGAGTTGGCACAGGAGAAAACAGATCGAAGGAGTATTGGATCATCCATCCGATGGAGAAGCATGGAAGCACTTTGATCGAGAGTATCCACATTTTGCCGAGGAAGCGCGTAATGTCAGATTGGGGCTCTCCTCTGACGATTTTATCCCATTCGGACTTTCGGGCTCCCAGTATTCGTGTTGGCCTATGATCATCACTCCGTACAATCTACCGCCTTGGATGTGCATGAAGACTCCATATATGTTCCTAACCGTTATTATCCAGGGTCCGAACAATCCGAAGAGGAACATCGATGTGTATTTACAACCTTTGATAGATGAGTTGAATCAGCTGTGGGAAGTAGGTGCCAACACGTACGATATTTCTAGAAAGCAGAATTTTCAGATGAGGGCAGCACTTATGTGGACCATCAACGACTTTTCGGCCTATGAAATATTATCGGGATGGAGCACCCATGGTCGTCTCTCATGTCCGTATTGCATGAATCTTCCGAAGATGATTGAAAATAAAATATATTGCCTGTAGAATGTAATTATATTTTGACTGTAGAATGTAGATCAAGGTTGGAAAATTGACGAAGTAGATGTACTATTTTAACGAATATATGTATTATATTTTGACTGTAGAATGCTTTGAGATATGCATCACATTTTGACTGTAGAATGTACTATATATTTATCTTTCTCTATATTCATCATATGTTATTATCATATATGACAGGACGACGCAGAGGATTCGGCAGGTCCCGAAGTAGACAGAGTGCTCCTCCGGTACTGCCTACTGTTGGTTCCGGATCATCGTCGCCCAGTACTCCAGTATATCGATCACTCACATCTTCGACTGTTGGAACGAATAGTTTCAGGCATGATAGTACACCATCGTCCAGCGTTCCTCCTACTGACGGAACCATGGGAACGGATGAGCATGTCGAGGAGGTCGTGCCCATGTTGTCCCAGGATCAGCAAGATCCTCCATGCGCACCTCCGGAGGAGACGAGGACAGAGATTTGGGCCGACGGTACAAAGTAAGTCAATTAGATGGTTTAGTATAATATATATCGTGTATTTCTTTATTCATCGTATATTGAATTTTTCAGTATTCTAAATAATTATCTCTGTATAGATATCGTCCATTGTCGGTTCAGAGACGCCCGGGCCAATTTCTAAGGAACAACTACGGTGGCCCTTGGATCAACTACTCTGAGGCTCCGGAGGAGAGGAAGGCATTCTGGTTTGCGCACTTCAAGGTAAAAGTATATTAAATAAATCCTCTAATTTATGCATATTATATAACTTATCCGTGATGCTCACTTACTAAATTATTTATTGTAGCAAACGTATTTCTATCCTCCGCACCGGGCCGAGTTGATCGAGCGGCTCTTTCCTACCGTTGCCGCCAAGCTTATCCGAGATGCTCTGGATGACCAGAAGGCTCGTGATCGTGCTGGAAAAATGATCCAAGGTTGGATCACGCCTGAGTAGTGGACTGCGATGAGGGCTAGATTCGACGATCTGAGCTACAAGGAAAGGTCTGAGAAGGCCAAGGCGGCTAGGCGGAATGCTGCCAAGTGGTGTGGTGGCTCGATTCCGATGACGGAACATTTCCGTCGTTTGGTATGTTTTTTCTTTTAAAATATATTATTTTAATGTAAGTACCATAAATGGTACTTGGAAAAATGTTTAAGTTTAGTACTAAATAATATATTTTTAATAGGTACAGAGGGGTGAGGATGCAAACATGGTGACCGTCTTCTTGACCACCCATCGCAAGGACGAAAATCTCATTGATGAGAGGGCCTCACAAACCTATATAAGTATTACTTTACTTTGTGTTAATTTTAATATAACTTAGGCAATTATCGAGTTTTCAAACCTTTCTAGGCCGAGTATCTTAGGCTGCGTGAGCGGACGAATGCTAGTGCACCTACACCTTGAGAGGCTGGTACTTCGTCGCAGCCCGCTCCAGCTCCGTCGCTGGACGACCTGTGGGTGACCGCAGCTGGTGGTCTCCAGAGGGGTACGTACTACGGTACGGGACCCTATGGCGTCCTGGTTGCGACGCAGTCATCTAGGGCCTCCCCGACAGCTGCGCATTCCACATAGCCCTGGCAGTCGCAGCCCTCGCAGTCGTCGGCCAGAGTCCAGGAGGTCGTTGACCATAAGATTGCGTCTCTCCGTGACGAGTTGCTGCGAAGGATGGAGGAGCAGTCCCGGTCCCAGCCGCAGGCGGACGATCCGACGCTCATCGCACGATTCGATATGCTCGACCGCAGCATGACGGAGCTCCGGGATTTGACAAATGATATTAGAGCCTCGACATACCGCAACATCATGGAGCTGCATGCATCACAGCTATCGATGGACGAGAGGATGACGATGATGCAGGATTCAATGGTTCATAGCAGTACGAGGATGTTATCTACCATGGATTCTTACAACCAGCGACTCGCAGACTTGGAGCGGGTATGGCCTCCTGGTGCGCCTACATCGACACAGACTCCACCGACGTCACTGCCTTCTCCATCGACATCGGTGTCGATTCCACGGGACGAGTATGAGCAGTTCTTATCCTTCAGGCGCGCCGGTGGTCAGCCTCCTGCAGATCCGCAGTAGTATAGCTAGTTGCTGGATTTTTTTTTATTATTATTATTTAGGATGCGATTGTATGGATATAAATTTGCCATATTCTTTACGATGAGATTTGTTGGATGCTTTCTTTTCTTCAAATTTTATCATATTATTCATATTAAATATGTTATTTTACCGGTGTTGAGTGTTCAGTGCCTATTTTCCCTATTTTTTCCAGCTCAATGATACAAGTTGCAATATAATACACAGTCCCTGTGCAAACTCAAACACACTGAATTATAATACACACACTCTCCCTATCTCTGAGCACATTAAGACCAACACACAACACAGATAGTACTGTCTTAATTCACTGATATTCACACAGTTCCTAATATATTTTGGTTTACAACTGATGACTGATACTTGGCCTGTATTTACCCAGTGCACTAGAATTTTCCCCCTTGTTGCTGCTACTGTGTCCCTTATTCAATTATTTCTACTACCATCATATACCTGATATTGAACCCAAGGGGGTTGGCAAACCCAGAAATTAAATTCAGTATTTTTTTTTTATTTTTTCTGTTAAATTAGCGACGTTTAGCGACGTTTAGCGACGTTCATATACGTCGCTAATTAGCGATGTTGTTACACGTCGCTAATGACGTCGCTAAAGAAGTCGCTGTACGTCGCAAACTGCTGACATGGCAGTATTGTCAGGTCATTAAAGACGTCGGTGTAACGTCGCTATATAAGTCGCTAATTAGCGACGTTTAGCGACTTTAATAAACGTCGCTAATTAGTGACGCTGCGTCGCTAAACGTCGCTAAATTTAGCGACACATTTAAGTCGCTAAAAAATGTCGGCATAGCGACGTTTTTTGTTTTAGCGACTTATTTTTTTCGACTTCTTTAAAACGTCGCTAAACGTACTTAGCAATATTTTTTGGTCATTTAGCGACGTTTTTAGACGTCGCTAATTTGACTTTTTCTGGTAGTGTAGGAGCACCCTCCAAGTTGAAATCAAGGTCCAGAGAAGCACTAGCCGCACTGAAACACTGGCCCACTGGACCATACTACACCACGCACTGTACGACGTAATTACGTGTAAAAGTGTTATCTCAAGCATGATGCGTATGTGTGAAATGCGCCATCAAAGCTTTACTTTGTGCCATTAGTCGACGTCCGCGTCCGCATCCAAAGATCCTTTCTATGCCTAGCTCTTAAGAGAAATTCCCAAAAAATATGTGAAACAAATTTTTTTTTTGAGAATTTGAACATTTTCCTCTAGTAAAATATTTTACCATACAACCATATGGACAACTACTTCTCTTTTGTACAAGTCAATAAAAAAAATTTTATATTAAAATACACACTTAAATTTTTTTTATGAACGTGGGACAACTTTCTAAAGAGAAATTTTAATAAATTCCAACAAATGTTATGCTTATCGATAGTTGGAGTCATAAGCAAGCTAATGTTAACTTAACTCTTTGGCCACGTTTGATTCATGGAATTAGAACATTAGGAAAGAAAAGTTATTCATTTTTTCTATGTTTGGATGCCAAGAGAAAGGAACAGAAAAAATGATTCCAAAAAAAAAATAGTTCTTTCTCCCTACCCATACTCATCCCAAGTATTCACTTTTGCTTCTAATTTTATGTATTTATTACAAAAATTAGGACCAAATTGTCCATACTCAAAGATATATTCTGACTACATTCCTATATTCTCCGAACACAAACTTTTTTTTATAAAAATTATAATTTTTTATGTCCATAAAAATAACAAAGAATTACTTTAATTTTTCGAGACCTTGGGTAAAATTACATTCTTGGATTGCGTCATTTGTTTTGGTAAAAAAATTATTTTAAAAAGTACTATACTAGATATATATATTGATAAAATTGTTCTTTTGACATATTTTTTAACGAGAAACTAGTAGCAAGTTGTATTAGATTTTGGAAGTTATTTCTTCCATGCCTAACAATATACTTGAAACTTTTGGTCGACCACCGATCGATGCACACCACTTCAAATTGAAAGACAGGGGAATGTATGTACTGTTCAATTTTTTGTTTTTTTGTTTTTAAGGCACTTTTATGTGCCAATTTGAAAAAAAAGAGTCTTGATGATGTAAAACTCCTTTTCTGGTTCTTTTAAAATTGAGCTCCAAAAATTCCTAAAAGCTATTTTAGGGGTTGTTTATTTATTTATTGCAAGCTGGAAATATTTGGTAGTATTAATTTGTTGCATACCAACTTGGGTTGTTGTTGCAAGTGTTATTATAACTTTGCTTTCATAGTTAGTATTGTATCTCAAGCGTTGGCATATGGTCCAGTGCACTACTTTGATTATTTATTGTGGAGACAAATTTATGCCTACTTTGATTGTTTATATTTACGACAAATTTGTGACATGTTAACAGGGCTGGTCTGAGTTCATGGAAATTCAAGACAGAACTTTCAAAATAAATGTTCATATATAAGTAAAATAAAATAAAAATAAAAATAAAATAAAATTATTTACACTAATTATTTCTAAGTTTTGGACTTATTACACGGGGTACTCCTACTTTTAAACTAATTACACTGATCACCCCTTCTTTTAGAAAATAAAATAAAAATAGGTGTAGTTAGTGTTATAACTTTTCATTTTTATCTTAAAGTAGGAGTATTACGTGCAATAAATATAAAATATATGGATGGTCAGTGTAATTAGTTTAAAAATAGGAGTACCCCGTGTAATAAGTCTAAAACTTATGAATAGTCAGTGTAAATAATCCAATAAAATATAACAAAAATTTATTGTTATCATCAAGATTTCAACCAAAAATATTTAGAGTGCAAGACAAATATGTTAACCATTACACCACAACTGTTTTTGTGTTAAAGATGACCCATGATACATACTACTAGTTTAGATGCAATCATATTTTTGTCTCTTTAATTTTTGGGCCCTGGACCTGGACCGGGATGAAGTTTTGTTTCCACTTCAGCCTAAATCGAAAAAAATAAAAAGTCAAATTTGAAAATCTTTGAGATTTTCGCCACTGCATGTTAAACATTTTTTTACTTGTTTGTTTTATGTTGTTGTCGACATAATCTTCATGTTTCCTTAATTAATTATCTTCATGGAATTTTGAATGCTGGTTGCAACTTTTATTGACATAAAAAATACCTCCATAAGTAATTGGAGAGTAATTTGGTAAAATATAAATAAATAAATAAATAAAAATTGTTGAAACTAAGAAAAAAAAACCTACGATTCATTGAGGATATCGACTTTAAAATAATTTATATAATATTAAAATATAGAATATTAAATTAAAAAACTCGAATAGTTGAGGGGACTTAGATGAAAATAAGCCAATCTTAAATGTAGTAGTCCCATGACGGTCTCCGTATTAATTCCACTTGTCTACTTTCTCGCTGCTTGAAATAGTGCAAGTCCGGCAGCTCAACACAAGTTGTTCTTTTGCTAAGAACCGCTTGCTAGTCACAATTCACAATACGTTTGGACCGGTTGGAACGCATCATCGACAAAGACGATGCAAATAGACCGGTTGGACTGCAAGCCGGTATAGTTGAACCACTGTATCGATTGAACCGGATTCCGTTTAAGACATTCGGGGTGGTTTGAACACGTGCCTTTGCACTACAAGATCAACAATTTATTTATTATTTACTTTTTTTTTTTTTACTTTCCGGCATAACATACGGAATCCGACGTAACATTTGGAACTTTTATGTATATTGTATTTTTGGGTCCACTGTCTCTACAAGATCTTTGAACTCACGAAAGTTTTTGCCATCGGGATGACGAAAATCTGAAAAATTAAATTTTTTTATAATTGTCAAGTTTTCGCCAACCAAGTAGACGAAAATCTTACAGTAGTTTTTTTCTTTTCTTTTCTTTTCTTTTTGTTTGTTATTTTATTTTATTTTTTGTTGATTTTTTTGGGATAATTGGATTTTTTTTTCCTGGTTTGGTTTTTTTTTTTTTTAAATAGTGCTTTTGTTTAGTTTTATTTATGATTAGTTCTTTTTAAAAAAGTTGTTATAGCAATAAAATTTTAAAATAAATTAGAAAAAAATAAAATTTAATATCGAAAATAAAATATGCTATCAGGGAACAAACAAAAAAAAAATCTGCCATATAAATATTACGTCTGTCGTCGAGCATACTTTGAACGGTCATAACTATTTGTTTGGAAATCGTTTTTCGTCAAACAATAGGTCGATTTATATGTTTTCGACGAGAGTAACACAATTCGTGTAGAAAGAATTTTCATCCGAAGCAAAACGCACATGTTACAGGCAAAAATATAAAATTTAAAACTTTAAAATATCATAACTTTTGACTGAGAGATCGAAACAATGTCCAATTTGTACCAATATGACAGTATCCAAAAGTATTATAGGATAAACCGTTTTACTGTTTGACAGACTTCGAAAATTTTTAGAATCGCAAAAAAACGTTGTTTCGACCTCCAAAATTTACTTTCGGTTATTTTATTTTCGAATATTTTTATTATCTATACTAATTTGTTATTATCTATACTAATATGAATGATAACAAAATCTATTGATTAATATTATTATCAATATTATATTTTTATTTCATATCACTAAAAGATAATTTATTATTATTTGTACACAAAATTTATTTAAAATAATTAATTATATAGATAATAAATAATTAGTTTATTATTTGTTAAATTATGATATCTATTTTAATTATGATTTATCATAAATATATGTTTTAAATTTTGAATATGTGTTTAGTTAGATAATAAAAAAATTAGTATAGATAATAACAAACGGTTATCATTCATATTAGTATATTTTGATAACAAATAATATTTTGATTTAATCAAACGGTTATCATTCATATTAGTATAGATAATAACAAATTAGTATAGATAATAAAAATTTAACTAATAATAGATTTTAATTTAATCAAAACAATTGCTATTTAACAAATTAGTATAGATAATAATTATATTTTTAAAATTATATTAGTATACATAATAACAAATTAGTATAGATTATAATCAAACGGTTGCTATTTCTAAAATTATATTTTGAATGATAATAGATGTCGTAACAGGGTAAAAATTTGACAAATAAAAAAAATATATTATTTCTTATTTTCGCCATCCCAGATGGCAAAAGCTTTCGTGATTTCAAATTTTTTCAAAATTATTTCGTTTTAGTTAATTTGTTTAAAAATAATTCATGTACAACAAATTTTCTATTTATAAATGGAAGTAATAACACAAGATCACAACTTAACCACCCGTTCATCCAGGATTGGTAGTTTTTAGCTGGGGTGAGTTACCATAATTTTGGGTGGACTAGAAGTGGGTTAACCTATATAAAAAAAAATCAAAAAAAATATATAGAAAAAAAAAAGTTTAATTTTTTTTTGTGGGTGGGCTCTAACCCACCCCACCCACTCCCTGGATCTGCCCATATATATATATATATATATATATATATATATATATATATATATATGAGCAGAGATCCACATCTATGATTTTTTACATCCTCAAATATCTTCATGTGATCAACGTTGGATCTTGTTTAAGTCATCTAATCTTAACCATTAATTTGAATGGTTCAAATCAGCGATTAAGATTTGATAACTTATAAGAGGTTCTACGTATAGCGTATTATATAGAATCTTTGATAAAGTTTTTCTGTTTTTATGTGGTATATAAAAATGAGTTATACATAAATATTTACTGAATAATGATGGAGACACTTTTCTTGACACACTTCATAGACATACTGATGTGACAGTGCATTATTGGACCTTAATTATTTTGTTTCTTTTAGGAATTTCCTTGACATTCAATAATGCACTACCATACCATCAGTGTGACTATGAAGTGTGTCAAGAGGAGTGTGTCCCATAACATTTTCTATATTTATTTATATGTTGGTAAGTGTTTTTTTTATTAATGTTTAATGTTTTTAACAAAATTTATAGAGGGTGGAGTGAGTGAGTGCATTTATGAATGGCTAAATAGGTTGTTGGGTGGGTGGACTTTTATTGGGATCACGGTTGATCCCTGCACGCATGCCGCTCACAAAATGTCTGTTCTGTAATTCTCATCTTCATCTGATGCATTATACATTCCTGGCCTTCACCCAAATTTTTAAATGCGACAAATTGCATAGAAACATCAATGTATTTACATGAACACGAGAAAATGTCGGCATCACTAAGATTTCATTTGGTTGGGAAGGATGGAAAAAAAAAATTAGAGAGATTTTCCATCCATAAGGAAAAATGTAAAGAAATATAATTTACTTGTTTGGTACGAAAAAAAGGGAATTTTTTTTATACTTTATCAATTATATTCTCAACTAAAAAAAATACTCATTTAACATTTGACTTCAATAATTATATATATATATATATATATATATATATATATATATATATATATATTTACTCTCTTTAATAATGTATAACTCTTGATAAATGAGGGGTAGAAGTAATAAAATTAATAATAGAAGGAAACATAATTGGAGATTAGCATAGGAGGAGGAGGAGGTTAGAGGATGTTAAATACAAATAACTCTTTTCGGAAAGTTGATCCTCGTTATTAGCAAGAGGATGAACCTATATCGGAAACCAAGATTACTAGAAGAACCTATATCGGAAACCAAGATTTCTAGAAGTACTGTCGATAGAGTCAAAAACGCATAATGATAGTTACGAATGCATGTTATTATCCATAACACAGTTTGACTACAGAAACTCAAATAACTTGCAATATAGATAGATATGTGGACTTATTAATCTGTTTAGGTCATTAAAAGTGTACTTATTTTTCTGTTTAGTCTTTTAAAAAAATAAAGAAATGAGATGCATTTAATCCGACGACTTTTCATTGCCGAGTTTTAAAAATTAAGAACTCGTCGAATTACTCTACTAGAATTTTTTGTTAGGAGAGAATATGTCAAAAACTCATCAGTTACAGATGGCTTTTATGGATCCATAATATGATGCCATATAAATAAAATTGGTTGTTATTTGGCCAGTTACGGATGGATGTTATGCATCCAGAATATGATTGCCTTGGTGCAAATTTTTATTATTTGGTCACGAGATTCATTCGCCAGTGTCAAAAGAACTGTGGTCTATGAATTGAAATTTGTTTTCAGCAAAAGCTTGTTTACCTTGTGATCTTTTGGTATTGCTTCTTGTTTTGAAATAATAATTGAAAAAAATAAAATACCATCGAGATTTCAGATTTTTTAAGAGTTTGTAGCTTGTGTTTTTTTTTATATATTTTATTTTCTTTACAGATTATCTCTTTGTACTTGGGACTCTTTTGTTAATTATCCCTAATTTTCCACCATTTATTTAAAAAATAATATCAATAATAAAAACTCCGTAGGCTAGGGAAGTCATTTTCATCCTTTTTAAAGTTGGATAATGAAGTTGGCAATTGGCATGATGAGAATGGACGAACGCTAACCGAGTGCAACCAGGTTAGAGCTACCACTCCTGCTCAAAGGTCAAGTCAGCGGGATGCAGTTAGGGCGAAATATTGAGCCAAGTCCATACTTAGGGGCAGTTTTGGTCTATAACAAATTTTTTTTTTTTTGAGATGTCCGACATAACATTCGGAACTTTGTGGTCGCAGCATTGTATGACATCTTTTGGGCCCACTGCCCCCAACACAGACTAAATGGAATGAATAATACGCCCCCGTGTCTCGATCTACTACCAATCTTCCACACCCAGTCAGGAGTCTTATACATATCCCACAATGGTTACTCGAGTTCGGCTTTAAATGACTAATTGATACAAGTTAATATTTACAGGACTAACTGAGACAAATAATAACTGCATAAATTCAGGGTAACGATATGATATGATGCATCTCATAATTAGCAAACCACATACAGAATATCTCAATTGCTTCAGTCACTTTATAATATTAACAATTGTTTCAGCCCAAGAATCATGTTGGCACTTGAATTGCTTAAAGAAATTCAAGACATAATAGGATGATTTCAGAAAGAAAAAAAAACAATGTAATGATCATATGCCATACCAATCAATGGTTCAACAACATTATTGAAATGTTCAAAGTTCTAGAGACGGAAAAACTTCCTAATGCTCGGAATGCTTGGCCTCGAACAATCCATCAGGACCTAAATGTCATAAGCAAACGTGTTAAGACTCATCTTAAAGAAAACTAAAGAGATGCAAATGAAAGGAAATCTAAAGTAAAACTTGGAGTAATAGATTTTTCAAATGAAGCAAGTTATGTATATAAACACAACAAATAGGGCAATTATATATAAAAAAAATTAGTATATAAACAAAGGATTAGAAAGGGTACAACAAAAATGAAAATTTTAAAAATCTCTCTCTCTAATCTTTGGGGATGCTATGTTGACCCATCTGGTCTCAGTCAACCTAATTTCGATAATTTACTTAAAATTTCGAATCGATACTTGCAACAACAGATTGCGTCATCAGCTCAAGATTATTCTTTCACATTAGGTTGTTTTTATTGTTTTACATATTCTTATGTATTTTTATCTTTGTTGAGCCTAAGACTTAAGTGAGTCGGAACGCACTTTGGCACTAGTTGAATATACCTATTCAAAGTCCACTCAAATAAGTCTATCTATACCAAAACCAACCCGAACTTATATAAGACCATAGACCCACTCAAACAAAACCCAAACCAACCCAAACTTAACCAGGAACCTACTGGAATTTGGAAAACCGAATTCGGACCGAGTTATGCCTGAACTATGTCCGAACTCGGTTGACCAAAATCGATTCCTGATTTTGTTGCCTAGACCTATTCTCAAAAGCTCCAACGTTTAAATTTTTGAACGTTGGATATCTGAGTTCTGGCCGGGTTCTGTTTTAGAAAACCTATAAATAAAGAAGATATTTACATTATAACTCAACTCGTCTATTCATCCATTCATCTCACCTTCTCTATTCACTATAAGAGCTTTAAACCTTCCAAATACCAAGACAACTCCCATTCTTCTAAGTGCCAGTGCGGTTTAGATTAGAAGTGTTCGAGTTGTACAAGCTTGACTTTTCAAAGCTATTTTCTCATAAATTCTGAATTCGTCGAGCTCTTCGAATCAAAGACATGTCTGTACGAAGTCGCAAGCCCTTCAGATCAAAGCTTGGGTTTTCACTAATAGTGAAGTTAAAACTCCGAGCAAGAGTTCTCGGGACTGGACTAGTTCTCTCAGAGAAAAACCAATATAAAATCTCGGTGTTTGTGCTTGTTCTTCCTTATTTATTTATTGTTTAATTATTGCTGGATTATCTGCTATGTGGTAACTTTTTTTACTCGGTAGAAATTTTTATTAGTAACAATATTCTGCTGCACACACATACACTCTATTCACCCCCCTCTAGAGTTGTCTATCGATCCTACAATTGGTATCAGAGCGCGGTTCTCTTGATCAGGATTAACATCCTTGAGTAGATTCATGACAACCACTAGATCAATTTATACCAACTATAGTGAAGACCAGTTTCCAAGTAGGCCACCCATATTTGATGATACCAACTATACATACTGGAAAACACGTATGCGTTTTTACTTGAAGTCTTTTGATTTTGACTTATGGACTAATGTTATTTATGGATATAGAAAGCCTACTATCAGATGCATTCTCACTTCCATTGTAGTTGACAAATCTTATGTAAATTACATGGTTTGCCTATCATTATAAATTGATTAGCACAAGGAATCTATCTACTACAACCTATGCCTCTTCCGTGACCATTTAGTCATCTCCTTCTAAACAACCCCATCGCTGTTGTAATCTATAGGATAGTATTAGCCTGTCATTGATTACCCCTTTATACTTCTTAGAGACAACCCAATGTCCCTCTTCGTTCGCAATCAAGGGGATGATAAGGTTGTGGCAGCTTCGAGTGCTCTTTAGAGAGAGAGAGAGAGAGAGGGTTTTCAACATGACTCTCAATATCATGACAATCTTATCATGTGTGTACCTTTTTGGAACGGTCTCATTCCGCTGAGAAGAGAAGTAAGATATGCTACGCCGAGCAGGTACCCTTAGATGGCAACTGACTATGGATAGCCTAATACAAGTATAACTGACTAAGGATAGTTTAATGGGCCACCAAATGACGGTGCTCTGTCTAGACTTCTCTTCTCAGATTGTTTTTTGGTGACAGCCTCTCATTTTTGTGCAACTCTCTCTTTTCAGGATTTTAATTTTGGCAAAAATGTCCTCTTTCTTCTCCTTTCATGTTTTCTATTATGTTTGTTTTACTTGTAATAAGATCATTATTTTTATGAATATATTTGGTGGTGGCTTTTGTTGATTTACTATCAGAAAAACTGTTGCAAACTCTCTTCAAGGAAGCTGCAATTATGTTCTGTCTAGACTTCTCTTCTCAGATTGTTTTTTAGTGAGTCTCCTTTTTGATCAACCTCTCTTTTCAGGATTTTATTTTTTGGCAAAAATGTCCTCTTTCTTCTCCTTTCATGTTTTCTATTATGTTAGTTTTACTTGTAATAAGATCATTATTTTTATGAATATATTTGGTGATGGCTTTTGTTGCCTTACTATAAAAAAAACTGTGGCATACTCTCTTCAAGGAAGCTGCAATTATTTTCTCACCTTAATACTATATGATTGCCGATGTTTCAATTTTACTTTATATATATATATATATATAGCAGGAATTTAATGTTTTGGTAACATCAGCTTCTAACAAGATGCTCGATTCCAGTTAGAATGATATCATAGAAAAGAGAGACTCGAATAATATTTGATTGAAACATTGGGAGAAGAGGGGGGGGGGGGGGGGGTTTGCAAAAACAGTATATGCAAATGAACAATGAACTTTTTGCCTGTACATGACAAAGGGTGGTAACTATCAGGCTCAAGCAACATGTTGCACAAGTCAAGGGCAACATGAGGGATTGACTTATGCAGACCTCAAATGACAATTGATGAAATCCAAAGGGAAGAAGAGCACATAACAAAGGGGGGTGATCATAGTCTCAAGCAATATGTTGCCTAAGTCAAGGGCAACAAGGGTGCTTACCTATGCAGATGAAGTCAGAAATGCTTGTCAAATGACAATTGATGAAATCCCAAAAGAAGAAGAGCAGCAAGATCATCCATGCATAATAACTTCGGGAGGAGGTTCACTTAGTTCATTTGTCAATGGAGCAATTTGTAGAAGAAAATTATCATATCGTCAATGCAAAAAAGACCACATGACATGAGTTTTGTGTGATGGATAAATATACTCCTTGAACCAGAAGAAGCCGTAAAGAATAAAGGAAAATGCAAAACAAACTGACGTTGAAGATCTGGATGGAATGCTAAAAATTGTGTAGCTCAATGGGCATGAGGTGGGTGCAATTTTTCACGACTTATCATTTTCCTTTTATATACAAGGTTCTAAACGACAGTAGACGGGTGCGCGGCGTAGAGAGTACGTCTACCGCCTAGGCACCACCGTCTAGACGCCGCCTAGACGGTTAATACATTTTGAACATTTTTTACTATTTTACCACTATTTTTTTGACGTAATATGCATATTTTAAGTATATTTTATGCATAACAAAGTTGTAGAAGAAAGATTAATGAAGCTTCAGTCTTGTAAAAGTGAACTATAGTTCCATAATGTTTGAAAAATTGTTTTGCCAAAACATGTAGTCAGGTATTGCTCCGCCTAGGCGTCCGCCTACGCCGCCTCACCTTCGCTTATTCCGTCTCACCTCTGCCTACGCCGCCAAACCACCATCGTCCGCCTACGCCGCCAAACCACCGTCGTCCGCCTACTCCACCCCCTACAGCAAAGGCGGTGCGGTAAACGGCCGCCTAGCGCCTAGGTGGCCGCCTTGACCACCATTTAGAACATTGTTTATATAGCATGAAGTCATAGGCTAATATTTGTCGAGTTACAAAAGAGAGACATTTCGCAAAGCCACTTTTTTCGGGTGTAAATATTGACAAACAAGGAGTTTCTCAAGAAGTACAAGAATGGTGGATGCTCAATAATGCTCATGCTTGCACAAATCAAAACCAAGGAAGCATTACAAACTGATGTCTCCATTACAGCAAAGATGTGCACTTTGAATTACTTAAACAGTTAAACCTTAAGGAGTAGGGTTGGGTCCAGGTTACCAGATTCTTTGCCCCAACCCCACCCTTAAGTTCTCACGTCTTCAGTTGAGAAGCTCTTGTACCAACTATTTCCAAATCAGAGTACTAACCTCGACCAAAATGGAAAATCCACAGTTCATAACTTGGAGAAGAAAATAGGAACTTACCAAGAATAAGAAGGGTTGTTAACATTGTCTCTCTCCTCACATGAACTACATGTTGCACGATATGGACATGGACACGGATACAAGATACGGGTGTTTTGAAATATGTTTTAATAACTAGTAACCTATGTTGCATAAATAGTTAAATACAGACTAAATGCGGATACAAACATAATTTCTGTGTCCATGCAACATAGCACGGAATAATCCCACAATTAAGAGCTGTCAAAGGATGGTAGATGAGGACCTATTCACATCTCCACTTACTAAGCATGCACCTAGTGCACCATGCATCATCTTGTTATTGCAAATTTGTTCGAATATCGCATAGGGAAACTTACCATCAGCCGGTAACCATGGATCACTGAGGGTTTAGAGAACCAGACCCACCCTTCCCCGCTCTAAGTTTATATCCTTAGTGAAACTGGTTAGATGCAAGCCAACTCTCTTCTCCTAGTGTTCCAATGGAATGATCCACTCCTTTCTGGATCTTGATCAAATCAACCTCCTCTAATTTGTTTATATTTTTTCCCCTCTAATTTGTTTATCATCGTGAGGAGAATCAATAAATATAGACACTAGGAAATCATTCAGTAGTGTGGTTACTGGTTAGATTATATGATTGAAGAATCTATTGACGGCAACATCATAATTTGGTACTAAAATTATATGCTAATTGCATCCCACTTGGCTTAGGATCCTGGATTACAGACTAATAGTGCCCGCCTGTCTTGGCGTCCCGGCTCCTCGCTCGGAGCCATCATCCAAGATTCAGATCTAAACTTTACTTTCTACCATCCTTGTTTGCTCCTACTATATGATAGTACAAGAACTTGACGACATTTGACTCTCCAATTCTCCATTATGCTCATATAAGTTGTCCAACAGCTCGACTCGCTCAGCTCTTACTCTAATACCGGATTAAAAAAATGAGAAAAAGTTATTAACACGGTAAAAAAAACAGATCATAAAATGTCAAAAAAAAGTTAATCATAATGCATTCTATTCAGAATAAGCAAGCAATCATCTTCAGATTCATAAACAAAATAACAGCTAACTAACAAAATTAACATACCATTTCGCACCAAAAGAATATCACCTGCCAGAGAAATACTAAATACATAATTCCCTATCAACAACAACAACAAAAAATCCTTTTATCACAAATTTTCTAGTTGCCTATTGGAATCCATTTTATTCTCTTCCATCAAGCACTATTAGGCGCCATGTCTTCCATCAACAAAAAACATATCCTCCTTTACAACCTCAACCCAAGTCTTTTCTTTTGATGCCTACCCCTAATTCTAGCTACTAATCTAACTAATATCTTATCGCTCACAACAACGACATCTACAGGTCTACACAGGCAGGGGCAGACCAACACGGGGGAGAGAGGGGTCAATTGTCCCCACTGAATTTTTTGCTTCCGAGTTAAATATTCATTTTTTTTTTAATTTTCTTCATCAATTTTATGTTTTGTCTTCTCCGAAATTTGTAATTTTCAATTTCAACATATATTTTTACAACAGGTTTACTTTTTCCTTCATAATTTTCAATTTTGTCTCTCCTAAATTTTTGTTAAACTTGAGGCGATGCTGGATAGATATAGAAAAAAAAAAAAGTTAAAATTATTATGCATCAAATCTTAATTTAATAATATCAGGCAGGCTCATGCAATCACAAGACAAAACATCTAATTCCTCAATAAAATTTTGACGTAGCTAACTTTATTAACAAAATTTTGGACTTTCTTTACATTTGACGCTAAGCCACCCTTCTTCCCAGCCTCCTCTCCCCCCCCCCCCCCCCCCCCCCTCCCCCTCTTTTAAATTCCTACATCCGCCCCTGTACACAGGACACGTATAATTTTTCTATTTTCGAGTAAAAAATGAATGTCTAATGGGTAAAAAGTAAAAAGTATTTACCCCATGGGAACTCCTTGTTGCGGATGTGCAGATATGGGTAAGCCTGCCAAAAAAAAAAAAAAAAGCCAAAAATCATACAAAAATGACAAAATAAGCAAAAAATAAAAGAAGAAAAAGAGAGTTTATTTACTGGAGGATGGTCGTGGTGGGGGTGGCCCTTGGAGAGATTGTAGGCGGCGAAGATCGTGCAGAAGACGATCCCGGCGTAAGTTATCTTCTCCCATTTCGCGGTTTCCACTGCATCGAAAATAGGAACGAGACCAAATCGAATCAGTCCAAAAGGAAATTAGTAAGTAAACCCTAACCCTAATTTTTTGGGGAATGAAGAGGAGAGAGATTGGGGGAGATGTTCGCGCGTACAGGCGTCGTCGTGGTGAGCGGAGGCGGAGAAGCTCTTCTTGTTGATGAGAGGGTTCGGTCCTCGGCGGATGGATAGGGCTGCTCGCACGCTGGATCTCGCCATAGCAGTCGCCATTGCTCTCTCTCTCTCTCTCTCTCTCTCTCTGTGGGTTTTGATGGATATTACCAAGGGCTAGGTCAGCGATCGGGCCGGATCGGGTTAGGGTGCTGCCAGCCCCGGACCCTTGCTAGTTAGGGTATGAATTCCCGGCCCACCCACACACGCGCGCGCGCGCACACACACAAAACCTCTATAGGACGTTTTGGTAGAAATCGAATTTTTTTTAATTAAAAGTTTTTTAAAAAAAACTTATATTTTTTTGTTTGGTGAATATGCAAATATTTTCAGAAAAATAAAATTATATAAAAAATGAGAAAGAATAAAAAGGAAAAAAAAAACTTTAAAAAATCTTAAAAACCAAAAAAAATTGAAAAAAATGAAAAATAAAAAAGAGAAACAAAAAACAAAATTGAAAAAACACCAAACTAAGAATTTCTAACTAAAAATAAATTAAAAAACAAGAATATTTTTTTAAAGAAGTATATAAAAAACAACAACAAAATTTACCTGGAAAAAAAAATCTAATTATTCTTAAGGGGAGAGGATTCCTCATATTTTGTGAATAAATTATTTACAAGGGTATTCTCAATCTCCGAAAATAAATTTTTATAATATAAACTAATAGAAATATGTTGTCCACCTTAAATTTGTCCAAAAATAAAATATAAAATCATCTACCAAATCCTTGTGGCAAAGGGTTTGGAAATAGTCTTGTCTGAACTAGTTTTATTATCAACTCAATATTTTATCAACTAGTGGAACCCTTGTGACAAAGGGTTTGAAAATAGTCTTGTCTGAACTAGTTTTATTATCAACTAAATATCTTATCAACTATTGGACCATTAACGAGTTGCTACCTCCTTGTAATCAATTGTCGGACAAATAACGATTTTACCTCCCCATAATTGACATTATTTTCTGTAAGTCTAATAATATATGTCATTTTTAAGACCACTTTGTCCTTTGTACTTTTTTCTGTACGTCCGGATTCTCCACCGGAGAAACGGGTGATGATGACCACAATAAATTACTGGCGGCCTCTGCCGTTCAAAAGACGACATGCTTTGAGGCTCCTGATTCTCCAAGAGGGTCACGTCAATCCCATATTTTAGCCAGATAGCCCACTTGGTGGAAAGTTGTTCTCAAACTGCATTCACTTAGATGGTTAGGCGACCCATTGGATGTTATTATTTCAGTACTTATTGGCATGTTTTTATGTATCTTGTTATGTCCCTCTGAGGACCTGGTCCCTTTCCAGATATGGACGAGCAGGAGTGTCCTCAGGAGTATGGACATGGACCTGGTGCTACTTACCAGACTGAGGAGGTCTTACCCTCGGAGTATCTGTGATTTTATTACCGCTGTTTAAAGATCTTTTTGCTACTTCGGTATAGTCATTTTGTAGTGTATTTGTTTCCACCCGACTATCAGACTTGATACTATCTTTGATATCCAGTTATTATTCAGCGTTTATTCCTACTGATTATTTGTGTTATGGATGAGATATAGATTTTTGTGTGACTTATTATGACAGTATATTACCACGGATGGATTTGCATATTCATATACAGCGTACGTGTGTATATGATTTTTACATATTGGAGTTCGTATACGTACGGCTTGGCGTGTTACATATTCCTAGTCCTACGTATTTTAGGACTGGGACGTGACATATTTTTGGTGGTGGCCCATGCAAGTCCTGAATATATTGTCTTGGTTACGTAACTGTACCAAACAAGCCTGTGTATATGAATAGAGTATAAGGATCTCATCCACACTTGATTAAACTTTATTCTTCCTATCAACCATTCCCTGTTTGGATAAAACCAAAGTTTACGCCAAAAACCGTTTACCCTAAGTTGGCGTAAGAGCCAAATGACTATCTTGTTGGCGTAAAGGCCAAACTATGTAGAAGACTGCCTATTTTACGCTGCAGTTATAATAACTGTTAACCACGTTCCAATAGTGTTCTTAATTCTGTGTATAAGACGACATGTAAGCCACATAGGTAAATATCCAGCGTAAACCTAATGATTCCTGAACCCAGCGTAAATAGCTTGATTAGGCGTAGTAAGCGTATTATTACAGTCTTAGCTTTAGCTTTCTCAGTCATGACCAATTAAGAACCAAATCTCGTGCATTAAATACAGAGATATGCCTCGAGCCTTGTGCAGAAATAGCTTTTGACTTAGCGTCTGATTTTGTTTTATCTTGAGCGTAAAACTCATTACTGTAGATAGCGTATGCAGAAAGCCCAACTTTTCTTCCTCATTTGAAGCGTAAATGACTTGTATTAAATATATCGCTAAACGACAACCTGGGTCTCTGTGCAAATCATCATCACAGCCGTCCTATCGATCATCATGCAGTACTTTTGTCAGATGTCAGGATCACTGATTTGACTGACAATTTTGTCCGCCTCGAAAATAACTTTACGCTACAATGAGTGTTAGACTTTTTCGCGCAGAGTTTATGCATCAGACTTTACGCACGGAAACGTTTACGCAGATTTTTCCAGACAATTCTGAAGCCCCATTTTACACGAACAGTTTTGAAGCTCTATCTTGCTGACTTCTTTGAGTCTCTGTTTTGCGCAGACAACTATAAAACCTTACCTTACGCTTCTCTGCTTTACGCAGATATTTCTGAGACAATGTTTTACGCCGACAAATTTTTTACATCTTTGTTTGATTCATGTACTCTTTCTAAACGTTGTGTATATCACCTGCAAAAAAATGGATATGCAGAAGGGATGTACTGTCATCGATGGTGACTCAACTCCAGGAGTCAATGGTCAGACTCAAGAAGGAACCTCAACGAATCCTAGACTTTCAGGACCAGATGGACAGATTCATAATCCAGTTCCATCTGACATTCCCATTCCACCTAATGGGAACCTCCCAGCCTCATCAATACCACAGGATGGTCAGGCTTCACTATTCCAATTCTTCCAGATGATAATGAAAGAATAGCAACAACAGGCTGCTACACTAGCTGCAGAACAAAGACAGCAAGCAGCAGAACAGAGACAAGAGTTCCTAGCAGCACTTGAAAGGATGGCTGCAAAGACTACTACACCAGCTCAAGCACTAGCTCTAGAACCTCGACCTAGAGTGGGTTCAGTAAAAGACTTTGTACAAATAGGTCCGAGGCCATACAAAGGCATCGAAAGTCCAGAAGAAACTACCAACTGGATCACTCACACTCGGAAGTTATTAGAAGCATCGCAGCTACCTACAGAGCTGTGGATGATAAGTGTGAGAACGCTTCTAGATGATAATGCTCATCACTGGTGGGAATCCATGGAGCGCTAGTTGGGCACATAACAGACATGGGAGCAATTCCTAGAGTGCTTTGAAAGAAAGTACTTCCCAGACACTGTCAGAGATGCATTGTACGATCAGTTTCTCCACCTGGAACAAGGGAACAGAACTGTGGACGAGTATGATGCTGAGTTTAGTCGCCTCAGTAAATATGGCGCTGCTTTGATACCAGATGGCTTGGCTAAAGCTAAGAGGTTTCATCGTGGACTGACTAAAGAGCTCCAACACTATACTAGCTTTCAGTCCCGGATCTCTTATACCGAGTTACTGACAGAAGCCAGATTGCAAGAAACTATTAGTCGAGGAAAAGGAAGTCAGCTGAGGATGCAACAAGGACCGACAAGAACACAACAAGGAGGACCTATTAGACGTCCTTTAGCTCAGCAACAGCAGTACCAACACAGAGCAGGACCATACCAGATCACAAAGAAGCCTCAATGCAATTATTGTGGGAGATGCGGGCACATCTTAAGAGACTGTCGGGTCTGTTTGGGACAATACATGAGATGTGGTTCCGGACAGCATATATTAAAGGACTGTCCTATCAAGCATTGACACTTCCACCAGCACAGAGACTAGCACTTCCAGCACCTAAGCCAGCTCAGCAAATGGTGAGACCAGGAGCACCTCGACCTCCAGCAGCAGGGGGATTCCAGCGAGGACCACCACTACCTACACAAGAGGATCAATTCACGAGGGCTAGACAGGGACAACCCCAGAGGAACGGTCAAGCTTTCGCAATGGAAGTGGATGACATGAATCAGAAGATTGATGTCATAGCAGGTATCACTCTTGCTTTTACTTTTCCTGCTACGACATTGTTTGATACTGGAGCCACCCACTCATTCATATCATCTAGTTTTATTGCCAAACACAACATTGCCTCTATACTTTTACCTAGTTGTATTAGAATTTTTACCGGGGGAGGAGTTGTACCTATTAGTAGAATTTGTAGATCGTGTCCTATAGTGATACATGGTAGAGAGATGAATACCCGACTCTTAGTCCTTCCTATGCCTAATTTTGATATTGTGCTTGGAATGGACTGGCTAAGCAAGTACCACGCTTTCTTCGATTGCTTTGGAGGAAGCATTCTTTTCAAGGTACCAGGCCAGCCTGAATTTGAGTTTGCACGAGGATCCACCGAAATCCTTGATGGTATGCAGCTCGCAATGGACGATGTTATATATCATCCTATTATTTCAGAATTCTAAGACGTCTTCCCAGAAGAATTACCAGGACAACCCCCAGATAGAGACGTAGAATTTTCGATTGAATTAACACCCGGAGCGGCACCTATAGCATCACATGTTTATAGACTGGCGAAGAAGGAGATGGATGAACTAAAGACACAATTGAAAGAATTAGAAGAAAAAGGTTTCATCCGACCAAGTGCATCACCCTGGGGAGCACCAGTATTGTTTGTACCAAAGAAGGATGGGTCAGTACGTATGTGCATTGACTATAGAGCCTTGAATGCAGTGACAGTGAAGAATAAATATCCATTACCACGCATAGATGACTTATTTGATCAACTTAGTGGAGCCAAGATATTCTCAAAGATAGATTTAAGATCGGGATATCATCAGGTAAAAGTACGGAAGGAGGATATTCTGAAAACTGTATTCCGGACAAGCTATGGGCGCTACGAGTTTCTGGTCATGCCATTTGGATTGACCAATGCTCCAGCTATCTTTATGGACTTAATGAATCGAGTCTTCCATCAGTATTTAGACCAGTTCATGGTTGTCTTCATAGATGATATACTTGTCTATTCAAAGAGCCACGAGAAGCACGAGAAGCACTTACGAATTGTCCTAGAGACCCTGAGAAGAGAGCAGTATATGCGAAACTCAGTAAATATGAGTTCTTCTTGGACAAAGTTTTATTTCTTAGACATGTCGTTACAGGAGATGGTATTTCTGTTGATCCAGAAAAGATCTCGGCAGTTGAGACATGGCATGTTCCTAAATCAGCAGCAGAAGTGAGAAGTTTTCTTGGACTTGCAGAATATTATCGACGGTTCGTGGAGAACTTCTCAAGGATAGCAACACCTATGACTCGGTTGACTTGCTAAGATCAAGAGTTTATATGGACCGACGAGTGTCAAGCCGTTTTCGAGGAATTGAAGAAATGACTGACTTTAGCACCAATATTAACTATTCCATCAGGAACAGGAGGCTATGTAATCTACAGTGACGCATCAGAAAAAGGGTTGGGATGCGTATTAATGCAGCATGGCAAGGTGATTGCATATGCATCTAGGCAATTATGAGTACATGAGAAGAATTATCCAACTCATGACTTGGAACTTGCAGCCGTTGTATTTTCTCTAAAGTTATGGAGACGTTACTTATATGGAAAACGAGTGGAAATATATACAGACCACAAAAGTCTCAAGTATGTCTTCACACAAAAGAAGTTAAATATGAGGCAACGTCGATGGCTCAAGTTGATGAAAGATTTTGAGATAGAGCTACATTATCATCCAGGCAAGGCTAACGTTGTAGCAGACGCATTAAGCCGGAAGCCAGCAGTTTGCTTCTTGACAACACAGAAAGAATTATTGAAGGACTTGCAATGTCTTGGCATTGAAGTGATATTACCCAGAGCAGACGAAACATTAGCCAACTTACAAGTACAATCATCACTAGTAGAGAGAATCAAGACAGCATTGCCTACAGACGCCAGATTCAAAAGATTAAAGGAAAGAACAGAGGCCGGAGAGCAAACAGGACTGCGCATCCATGATGATGGGATATTACGATGTGGTGATCGTCTTTATGTTCCAAATGAAAAAATTCGACAGAAGCTAATGACAGAAGCACATAGTTCGATATATTCTATTCATCCTAGAGGCACCAAAATGTATCGTGACTTAAGACAGCATTATTGGTGGCATAGAATGAAGAGAGAGATAGCTCATTTTGTAGCTAAATGTCTAATATGTCAAGAAGTAAAAGCGGAGCATCAGAGAACAGCATGATTATTGCAACCACTTCCGATTCCAGAGTGGAAGTGGGAGCACATCACTATGGACTTCGTCTCGGGTTTTCCCAAGAGTCCAAGTGGAAGAGATGCGGTATGGGTAATAGTGGACCGACTCACCAAGTCAGCCCATTTCTTACCTTTTAGAGTTGGCCAATCTACATAAGCTTTGGCTGACTTATATATGAGACAGATCATAAGATTGCATGGCGTACCAGTCAGCATTGTGTCAGACAGAGATTCACGCTTTACATCATATTTTTGGAGAAGCATGCAAGAAAGCCTTGGAACTCATCTGAAATTTAGTACATCTTATCACCCGCAAACAGACGGGCAGTCAGAACGTACTATTCAGATATTAGAAGATATGTTGAGGGCTTGTATGTTAGACTTTGGAGGATCATGGAAAAACCACCTACATCTTGTGGAGTTTTCTTACAACAATAGCTATCAGGCAAGCATCCAGATGGCTCCGTTTGAAGCATTGTATGGAAGAAAGTGTAGGTCTTCTATGTGTTGGAGTGATGTAGGAGAACGTCAGATTCTGGGACCAGAGTTAGTAATCAACACCGTTGAGACAGTTAAAAAGATACAAGGACACTTGCGAGCAGCGCAAGACAGGCAGAAACAATGGACAGACCTTCATCGTCGTCCCTTGGAGTTTAAAGAGGGAGATCATGTCTTCTTAAGAATATCACCTACCAGAGGCACCATCCGATTCGGAGGGCGCGGTAAGTTGAGTCCAAGGTATATTGGACCATTTGACGTGTTAGAGAGAGTGGGAGAAGTAGCGTATCGACTTGCACTACCACCTTCACTTGAGGGAGTACATGACGTATTCCATGTGTCACAGCTCAGGCGATATGTGGCAGATAGCAGTCATATTCTTGACCATTCAGAAATCACCATTGGGCCGAGCTTATCATATCAAGAGCAACCCGTGGGAATCCTTGATCATAGAGAGAAAGTATTGAAAAATCAGTCTATTCCCTTGGTTCGCGTAGCATGGAAGCATGATTCGCTAGGAGAATCTACTTGGGAGCGCGAGGATGACATGCGCCAACGTTTCTCGAACATATTCATTGACCAAGGTATAAATTTAACTTTGTTAATTTATATCTTATACCATCCTTAACTTCTACCGTGGCTTAGTTTTAATTTCGAGGATGAAATTTTTATAAGTTGGGTAGAATGTAAGAACCCTAATTCTGAAATCGTATTCTATATTATGTAATTTATTATTATTAGTAATTATGAGCTAAATAGAGGAAATAGAATTTCCTATTGGATCAAATCCAAAAACCCGCAAACCATTAAAACCACCCTTCCCGCGTAAAGTAAAGAGTTAATCAGTAGCAGTCTCATTACCCCGCGTATATTTTCACTACGCGTAAAATAAGAAAATAGCAGTAGCAGCCTTTTCGCATAAACAGACAACAACAACCGCCCATCATCCGCGTATACTTCTCCGCGCGTAAATATCAACAGCAATAGCAAAAACCACCGCACGTAAACCCAGCAGCAGCAGTATCAAACCACCGCTTATTTTACCCTGCGTAATTTCCTTTCTCTACGCGTAAAACCCAAACCATAACCATTAGGAGAAGAAAATATCAGCTGCAGAAGCAAAAATTAACTTTGCTTTGCTTTCCTATACGTGTAAGCTCTCATTCCACCGCTCCTTAACACTATTATTACTGAATACCCCCAACCGCACACCTAAACCAATAAAAGGAAAACAACAGTGACAATAGTTTCTTACCCATTAAGTAAATTCCACCGCCTCCTTATTCCTATATATATATATATATCACAACTCTCCTAAAAATCTAATTTCACTTCTTACACCAAAGCTTAAACACTGTTGTGGACATTTGCACTTATAACAGAATTTGCTGGCAAGTATACCTTGCCACAGTACTCTTATTTACATTTTAAATGATGCATGATTCTGTTTTATTTATATATTTGCATTGGACCTTGTTTATGAGACCATCCCAGTATTATGGAGCATTAATTGGTTCATTGGCCGTGACACAGTTGCTACACGAGTTGTGAGTCTCATATAGCTCTCGAACTACATATTGGGTTGGCCGCCTGTATGTATAAAGTCGTGCGTTAGGGATGACTGCTGATAGAAACTTTGTATGCTAGAAGACCTGGCAGTTATTTAGAGGATTTATCATGTCATGGATATGGCATGCTTAGAGTATGGGGTAGAGAGAACAATAAGTAAAATATTTGGGCTCCTTTGCACTTTTTCCTGTACGCCCGGATTCTCCACCGGAGAAACGGGTGATGATGACCACGATAAATTACTGGCGGCCTCTGCCGTTCAAAAGACAACATGCTTTGAGGCTCCTGATTATCCAAGAGGGTCACGCCAATCCCATATTTTAGCCAGATAGCCCACTTGGTGGAAAGTTGTTCTCAAACTGCATTCACTTAGATGGTTAGACGACCCATTGGATGTTATTATTTCAGTACTTATTGGCATATTTTTATGTATCATGTTATGTCCCTCTGAGGACCTGGTCCCTTTTCAGATATGGACGAGCAGGAGTGTCCTCAGGAGTATGGACCTGGACCTGGTGCTACTTACCAAACTGATGATGTCTTATCCTCGGAGTATCTGTGATTTTATTACCGCTGTTTAGAGATCTTTTTGCTACTTCGGTATAGTCATTTTGTAGTGGATTTATTTTCACCCGACTATCAGACTTGATACTATCTTTGATATTCAGTTATTATTCAGCATTATTCCTACTGATTATTTGTGTTGTGGATGAGATATAGATTTTTGTGTGACTTGTTATGACAGTATCTTATCACGGATGGATTTGCATATTCATATACAGCGTACGTGTGTATATGATTTCCATATATTGGAGTTCGTATACATACGGCTGGGCGTGTTACGTATTTCTAGTCCTACGTATTTTGGGACTGGGGCGTGACAAAGAACTACCCCCAGCGGCTGATAGCTTTTTCTTTGAGCAGGTACCTTGGAAAATACCTTCCACAGGTCCTGCTGTTGTTTCTCCTAGTAGTCGCCTTCTCAATGCGCTGGATGAGAGTGACAGATTGGAGGTGCTGGACTTCCTTCCTCGCACTGTGGAAGGGTCCTTCCGAGTAGAGTAACATGAGGTGAATGGTAGCTCCTCCTCCGAGTAGAGTAACATGAGGGTCCTTTCGAGTAGAGTCGCCATATTATTCTCCATTAAATGAGTTCTTGCAAACTTGTTTTTAAGGAACGAAAAAGAGTACAAAGAATCCTAAACAGAATTATACATAGTACAATATTTTGATCTGGGGTATGACGATGGAGATTGAGAAGTGCAGCAACTCTTTTGCTCCATTGACGATCCGATGCAGGGTGAAGAAGCTTATGTTCTATTTTTGCTCGTCTTTGTATGCTCTCTCTCTCTCTCTATATTGGCGACCCCTGTGTGTCCGTCCTCTCATTTGGGTAGGCCACCCTGGTATATATAGTCATCCTTGGGCGTACATATGTTGGGCTGCATGGATGCTAGAGGGTGCCATGTGTGCCTCTTTAACAGGGTGCAGCTGTAAACGTGAGCGGGCCAGGCTATCATGTGGACGCTTGTTGGGATTTTCTGTTGTTGAAGATCTGGGTGGTTCTCGTCCTTTGTGGGCGTGACTTGGTCAGCTTGACACATGGTCCGCACTTGGTTGGAGAGAACTACTCATGTCGTAACAACAATATTTGATCTTCATGGAGTCTGAAATATATGTGGCCAGAGACGCATGGAGCCAGAGATGCATGGAACACATCGAGCCCGGGACGCATGGGGCCAGAGATGCATGGACCGCATGGAGCCTGGGATGCATGGGGCCAGAGACGCATGGGATGCATGGGGCCAAAGACGCATGGAACGCATGGTGTCTATGATGCATGGGGCCAGTTGTGCTGTACTCATGGTACTGTACGTCCATCGAGAGTTAAGTTTTGTGCTGACGTGAGACTTCTGTCGTTTACTGTATTCACGTCTTTTGAGGCTTTCAGAAAATCCTCTTTGTCAACATTCTGTGTCAGAGACGATCATGTTGTTAGGATGCCATGTCAGGTCCATCTACGGCAAAAGCTGCTTCGGCTGATTGGGACACATGAATGTCGCCTTATTGGGCCGCAGGGTGATTCTGCGGCCCAATCTTTTTTGAGCTTTACTTTGGGACGCATGGTTGTTTGGACACATGGATGCATATTTTTTATGCTTCTACAACCTTCTCCTTGCATTCCTTCTTCTTCCTACACTTCTTTTTCTTTACCATGATACAACTCTTAAAAATATGAATTCTCCCCTGAAGAGTACTATCAATAAATTAAAATATCTAATAGCATAATACTTCCAAATTGTTGGATAGAAGCATTTGTAGCCCCTTCTGATAGCCGCTGTAGTTAACAAAAATATACCATCTCCAAAATGTTAACTGAGGAGTACTTTGTGAGAGAATCTCATAATAAACAGAAAATTGTATGTAGAGCATCATAGTTCTCTTTAATTGCTTAAAAGGCATAAAGTTTAGACAAATTCTAAATTCAGCCCCAATGCGCCCTTCAAAAGGGCGTAATCCCCCCCCCCCCCCCAAATTACGCTGAAAATTATGCCCTTCTGAAGGGCGTAAATTTTGCATTTTTATTTTATTGATCTCGAATGGAGGTTAATATTGATATTTTTAGTGACAAAATTAGATTTCCAGTGACAAACTTGGACTTTTAATGATGATATTGGACTTTTACTGACAAATTTTTACTTCATTTTTCATGTTCTCGGAAACATTGTTCTCCGAAAAAAATACAAAATTTACGCCCTTTAGAAGGATATAAATTGCACACAAAAAATTATGTCCTTCTAAAGTACCTATTGGGGCTGAGTTTAGAAATTATCTAAACTTTATGACTTTGGTGCAATTAAAGAGAAGTATGATGCTCTACATACAATTTTTGGGTAAAGTGCAAAGAACTCTCCTTAGATTTGCAATTTTGCATTTAAACCCTCCCGGATTTAAAAAAACTCTCACTTTTTTACATTTGGAGTATTTTGCTTTGGTTCTGCCGTTAACACCGTCAAAAAAGGCATGAATTGACTAAAATACCTATCCCTAATTCTGACATTAATCCTAATTCTAAGAATAATTCTAACCCTAACTCTAACTCTCTCCCTCTCTCTCCCGCGGTCACCCACCCCTCCTTCTTGGGCGGCGGCGGCGTGGCGGTGGCGGCGGCGATGCAACAACGCGGTGGGTGGAGGAGGGGAGGAGGAGGAAGTGTGGTGGGGGGTAGGCGGCCAGCGCGGGGGAGAAGGCCACCACCCCACTTCTTGGGCAGTACAGCGGTGGCCACCGCGTGGGAGAAGGCCGGCGGCGCGGGGGAGAAGCCCCCCCTACTTCTTGGATGGCACAGCGGTGGCCAGCGCAGGGGAGGAGGTCGGTGGCGTGGGGGAGAAGGAGGAGGGGATGACGATGATGCAGGGTGTGGGGGGGGGGACGCGACCAACTCGGGGGAGTGGGAGAAGGAGGAGGAGGAGGAGGCGGGGTGGGGGGACACGGCCAGCGCAGGGGAGGAGGAGGAGGCCGTTGGAGCGGGGGGAGGGGGGAGAAGGAGGAGAGGAGGGGGAGGAGGAGGAGGAGGGGGGAGCTGGAGGAGGCGGAGGAGGAGGAGAAGAGAGGGAGGCAGAGGAGTAGGCACGGGATAAGGAGGGAGGAGGAGGAGAAGGAGGAGGAGGGAGGGGGAGGAGGAGACGGGTTCGGAGGGGGTCTGTGCTAGGGGGGAGGGGTATGAAGTGGAAGGGTAGTTTATGGTCTTCAATTTTTTTTTTTAGATTGTCAATAACGATATTTTTAACGAAAAATAAATGGGAGGGACTATTTCAATATATGCTATTTTGCGGGTGGGTTAAATTGAATGAAATTTTTATGGGATCTTAATTTACTAACGAAACAAATTATGAAAGAATTTTTTTGCACTTTATCCTACAATTTTCTGCATAATAAATAAGATACATTACTAAATAATTAATATATTTGCCTTTCAGTTATACCGAATAATGAATGAATGAATGAAATCTTTCCCTTTCAAGGAAATACTAATGTTTAGAGCATCTCCAACCCTGTTGTGAATTTGGAAAAAATGGTTGCCACATAGGATTCACAACTTATTATTTCAAAATTTATTCTCCAATGCAAATGTGAAGTTGGTTGTGAAGTTGACATGGCAATGACATGACAAGGACAATGTGAAGTTGGTTGTCTAGATCTAGACAATAAAATTTATAATGACTTTATACCACATCATCAATTATGAATAAAAATATTTATAAAAAATAAAAAAGTGAACAAGTTGTCTTGGAAGTTTAAAAAAGTAGTTTTTATTGTCTTCAATACTTTTGCATTGGAGAAAACTTTTCTATCTCATTGTCTTGTGTGAATATAATGTTGCCACATAGAAAAGATATTATTTTGTGCCTCATGCCACATAGAAATCACAACACAAAACTCTAGGTATCTAAATGGGCGGACGGCCCGGAACCCGGCCCGAGCCCGACCCGGTCAAACCCGGTCCGGTCCATACCTAAGTTTGGTGGTCGCAATAGAAAAAAAATATTTTATGGAATTATTTTACAAAAATATTTGTCACTGGTAGTGAGCGCAATCTGATTTTAGATCAAAAATCAATACCTAAGTCTGCGGAATGTAAGAAGCGGGTTTACAAGTAAAAAAATGATGGCACGAACACTTTAAAAAGATACTACGAAAGTTGCTATGGTAAAGACACACTGCAGGCTACAGAAACACAGCTAAATACTGGTGGTCAAGGATCTTCTTTAGGTACATTTACTTATTCTGATGCTCGTAACAAGATCGAGTTAGCAAGATTTATGATTTGTGAGGAACAACCATTTATATTTGGTGAGACTAATTACTATTATAAATATGCAAGTAATATTCTTAATCCTTATTTTAGTAAAGTTTCTAGATCTATTGCTGGCTCTGAATTTTTTTCAAAAAGATAAAGCTCCTTTGAAAGAAAATTTTATGTATGGTAGTAAATTAGCTTTAACTTCTGATATATTGACTACTAAGCAAAATTATGCTTATATTTGTATCACGGGACATTATATAGATGCAAGATGGATGTTGCACAAATGTATCATTTGTCTAAGGCCTTTAGAATTTTCATATACCGACGCTGTAATCGGTGACGCTATAATATATTTTTTGCGTGAATATGATATTGACAATAAAATATTTTTAATTTTTTTTGATAATGCTAGTAATAACACTTCTCCTATTAATGTTTTGAAAACACAATTTATGTCTATGTTAGAAGGTAGACTTTTTCATGTTAGATGTGCTTGTTATATTATTAATTTGATTGTATAAGAATGTCTTGAATTCTTTCAACTAAATTTAGAAAATCTTATATCATGTTTACATAGTTTGAACTCTTCTGCAAGTAGACAACAAATTTTTAAAATTTTATGTACATAATATGGTGTTACTTTTAGGCGATTTGTTAATGATGCACCACATAGATGAAATTCTACTTATTTAATGTTGCAATCTTGCATTAATTTTAAAGTTGTGATTACTCTTTATTGTAATGTTAATCCTAGTTTTGATTATAAAGTAAATGAGAATGATTGGTTAATTGCTACTTCTATTTTTAAATTTTTAGAACTATTTTACAATGCTACATATACTTTATCTGGAGTTTATTATCCAACTTCTCATTTAGCTTTAACAGAAATTCTTAAAATGTCTAATTTATTTTGTAAATATAAAATTTTTCCTGCTTTTTATTATGTTGTTGCCAAAATGGAAGCCAAATTTAAAAAATATTGGGGGTGATATACCTCTTTTATATTGTTTGGCTTCGATTTTTGATCCTAAGATTAAATTAGATGGTGTATATATTTTATTAGACGGGTTTTAAGATAATATGAGAGTTGACGTAGGTAGTTTGAAAGTAGAAGTTAAGATGTTTTAGATCACTTCTTTATATACTTATAGATTTATATTCAAATTAATCTTACTTAATGTTGTTAATACATTTATAATGTTCTTGGTTTTGAATTTTTTTTTTGTTACTTAATGTTATAATACATTTATAATTTAATTGTCATTAATAAAAAAATTCAACTTTTTCTTACTTAATGTTGTTAGTTGTTTACATTTAACTTCTTTATGTCTATATAAATCACTTCTTTATATACTTATAGATTTATATTTAAATTCAAAAAAATTGATTTATACATTTTTTATAAGTTATTAATAAAATTTGAAAAATATTCAACTTATAAATACTTAGATTTTAATTTATACTTAAAGTTATATAAATATTGATATAAAGAAATTAAATAAATTTTCTAAAAAATAAAATTTCAAATTATACTTAACATATAACTTATAAATTTTAAATTATACTTAACATAACTTATAAATTTCAAATAAATTTATACTTAAAGTTATATACTTAAAGTTATATAAAAAAAATTCTAACAAATAACTTATAAATTTCAAATAAATTTATACTTTAAGTTATATAAAAAAAATCTAACAAATAACTTATAAATTTCAAATAAATTTATACTTTAAGTTATATAAAAAAAATTCTAACAAATAACTTATAAATTTTAAATTATATAAAAATAACTTACTAACAAAAAATCTATAAATTTTAATTTGAATTTATTAACATATAATTTATAAGTTATATCATATAGATTATATATAAAAATATATATAAATAAACTAAAAATAAATTAAAAAATCGGACCGGTCCGAACTTAGACCAGTTCGGTCTGGTCACTCCCTGACTGGGTTATGGATCCGGACTGGACCGGAGTTGTTTATGACCGGACCGGCCCGGCCCGGTCCGTCTCTCCACTCGGGTTAAGACCAGTCTGGACCGAATTCGATCAAATCTGGTTGACTCAAATTTGGGGCTAATCCGAACCGGCCCAATACATAATATAGGATTGGAGATGATGTTACAGAGATGGATTGCTTCAGCTGACGCATGACATTGATTTCACACACAACCCAAACATTAAAGCTAAGCTATCACATATACCGTATATCTGCTTTTCCTGTCTTAATTCATTAGTATATCCAACTGCTGGCTTTTGAGATCACACTGACATGACATCCCATGGAGATTCTGCAGGCTCTCAAACTTTCTCCGAGAAATATAATCTTATTTGCACTTGTCTATTAAGCGTGTTATAAAATGTAGGCTAAATTTCAACTTGGTACCCTGAAATATTCAAGTTGTTCAATTTAATATTCTAATTTTTTTTTAGCAACTTAGTACCAGAAATTATTAAAAACTTTTAATTTCATACCAAAATAAAATTAAAATTCTAAACTATTCCTCTCCCCTATCCTCCTCCTTCTTCGACCGGCCATGAAATCTCCTCCGGCGGTGATGACCCCCCTCCCTCTCCTCTCCCCCCCCCCTCCTCTTGGCGGCACGCGACGGCAGCAGTTGTGCGCGACGGCAACAGCGACAGCAGCAACCACAGCTGCGACGGTGCAGGCAGCGACGAGCGAGCGCGGGAGGAGGCGGCGCCATGCGGGCGACGAGCACAATGGGACGGCAAGTGCGGGAGGGGGGCGAGAAGGTGGGAGAGAGATAGTGAGAGATATTTTTGGAACAAATAATTTTAGAATATTAAGTTATATATTTCGAAAGTTTAGGATATCAAGTAACTATACATGAAGAGTTGAGAGTAACAAGTTGAAATTTAGCTTAAAATGTAAAATCACAGCTGGCTGAATGGGGAAGTGAAACCCACACAGCGATTGTTTCTTTCTTTCTTTTTGTTTCTTTCTTCTGCATCTCTGCAGCAACTTCTCTCTCTCTCTCTTTCTTGCTTGCAGAGCCTTGTATAGCCAGCCAGCCTGAGCCATTAATGCATTGAATGCCTGTGCTAAACAATACACTGGCAGATGAGATGCCCACCAGTTTCTGCAGCAGCAGCAGCAGCAGCAGCAATCATATATCAGTATAACTTTCCCTTCTGTCTCAAGCTATTTATTATAAATTCCCAAGTCTCGAGCCTTGAGAGAGCCTTTGCTTCACTCCCCCCCTGGGCCTGCAACTTTCATTCAGCAGCCATTCATTCCCTCTTCATTCAAATGGAAATGTTGTGTCATTTTCCGGCCTTCTCCACCACATATGAACTAATCCTTCTCCTCTCATTGTTCCTCATCTTGATCAACCACTCAGCTGAAGCTAGTAGGCCATTGGCTGTGCTCGGCAAGGTGACATACCACAATTTCACTTCTTCTCTTCGTTTTTTCTTATTTCTTTGTCGAGCCTTCTCCATCAAAATGGGATTGAAGGTACATAAGAATATTTCTCGGTTGAGTATGATCAGGGTCGGCCCATGAGCTTGTCCTTAGCGGAAACTAATTTTGGTTGTCTTCATATTTATTAGACAAATATAAGTAGGAGCGAGCATTATTCGGTTTTGTACCGAAAATCAAATCGAACCGTATAAGAAATTCGATTTGGTTTAAAAAAGATTTGATTCGATTTCGATTTTAAAAGTATTAAAAAACCTATTCGGTTTTGGATTTCTGTTTCGATTGAAAATAAAAAACCGAATAAATTTTTTTATTTTATACTTATTTATATATATATTAACAAAAAAAAAAAGCACAACTAAATCGAAAATCAAGCCGATTTAATTCGGTTATGGGCCATTTGGATTCAGTTTCGATTTTGTTTATTTGGTTTTCGGTCCAATTCGATTTTCGGTTATTCAGTTCGGTTGTAACCGAATTAACCGAATGCTCACTCCTAAATATAAGTTTAAGTTGGGTGTTGGTTGGATCTGTTGTAAGAAAACCAAATGGTCTAAAATGTTGTGTGGTTGATCAAATCCGAAGTTTTGTTGGACTTACATCTGTGATCCGAAGTACAAACTTTACTTATTGAACTATTTCCTTTTCTTTTTAAGAATTCCCTTTCTTCTCAGGAGGGAGGAGGTGGTGAGGAGACTGTGATGGTGGAGGCAATGACTGGGTCGATGCCGCCGAGGTGCGAGGGGATGTGCACATCCTGTGGCCACTGCGAGGCAGTTCAGGCACCTTTGCTCCCACTGGAGAAGGAGAAGGAGAAGGAGAAGAGGGATCATCAGTCGAGCGCACTCACAATATCCAGAGCTGGTGACACTTCCAACTACAAGCCCATGGACTGGAAGTGCAAGTGTGGAGACACCATCCTGAATCCTTGACTATCAAGACCAGCCCTTTTGAATTGTTGATATATATATCCATATTTTACAACAACTATAGTGCAACGGTTAGTTATATGAATGTTGTTAAAACTATAATCTGTAACAATTTAGTAAAAGTTAAAATAACTGTTTCTAAATTAAATCTACTTGCAACGGTTAAAGATTAACTGTTGTCTAATGCACCTTTGAGAACGGTTCATAAACTCTTACTAAACGTTTTATTTTTTTACGACAGTCAAACAACACTTTCCTGTAAGTGTTTTAAGGATGAGTTGAATTTGCAATTTTAAGTAACAGTTGCAAATTAGTTAATATTTTGCAACACTTACATAAAACTTTATAAAAAGGTTCACCGTTAACAACAGTTATGCAACGCTTTTTGTAATGGATTTTTTATTTGTAATGATTGTGCAACGATTTTTAGCAACTAGTTACAATTTTTTTGTTTAATGACAACGTTTGTGATAACCATTGCCGGAAGAACAAATTTTTTTTCTTTGTGGTTTTTTTGTTTGATTTTTTTATAGGTATGTTAATAATATTCATTCTGTCATAGATATGTTAATAGTAACTCTGTCATAGTAACATTCATATTTTAACGTATAAATTTTTACAACGGCTAAATTTTTTCATTTCTATAAATTCTTTCCTTCTTCTATTCATTTCTCACTCAATCCACTTATTCTACTTTCAAACAGGAGCTCAATCACTCTGTATTTAGAAAATTATATCATGTAAGTGTACATATTTCTTTAGTAAAAAAAATTATATGAAAATTTTATACCTGTAATAATGTCATACATCCATTCATTTTTTTTTGTCTTTTATCAACTGAAATAAAATGCATAAAATTTGACATAGAATTGTACAGATATGTCAACATAGAAGCTCTCCATGCATGACGGGTAGGTTCTGTCAGATTTTCCAGAAAAGGTAAAAAACGTAAATTTGTCCTAAATCCGGAGTTTGGAAATAAAATTCCGTTTATTAGACCTAGTAAGTAGGCCCTGGTGCAAGCAGTAACCTGAACATATAATAGAAAAATTATATTAGTTAAACTAAATAAATATATATATTACATAAATAAAAATATTAAATGTTATACTTACTCGTTCCGCATCCACTAAGATTTCTTCCTTACCAATACGATCTAAGTGCATAAAGTTGTGGCTGAGCCACGAAAGCGTCACAAATTTTTTACCATATATGGTAGGCGGCTCCACGCCTAAATACTTCCTTATCACACTTTTGACGCAAAATGTTTCATCATTTTCAAATATTATAGGTTCACCCGTAATAGGTAATCCTAAGATATTTGCCACATCTATTAACAAAATTGTCATTTCTCCGAACGGTAACTGAAAGAAATTTCTTTCTGGCCACCGCTCAACTAAACTGAAGATCAAGTCTCGGTCGTGACGTAGAAAATGTATCTGATCAATATGATCAAAATAAAATACGTTCACCATACCATGTTGTTATTCAGTCAACATCTAGTTGTCACGACCCAATTCCGTAGAATCACTTGAGGCGTCCCCCGAATCGTGACGGCCGTGCGGGCCTGGAGTTGCGCCCGCACAAGGCTTTAATGATTTGCATAGCAAGCACATATTCAGAGTACGCAGATAAATTGAAACACAGATTTGAAACATAGAAAAGTTCTCTTTATTGATAATGAACATCTATTACAAACTCTTGAACGAGTTAGTTAATATGCCGAACGGCTTACAAAAGAGATGACTCAAAATGAGATAGCAGTCCTGTACATTACATCCCTTTATAAACTCAAAACGATAAAGACCTCCAGGCTGGAGGACGGCTTTGCCATGGAGCTGCATTTGTGTATGAAGAGTTGCAGCTTCTGGCTTCAAAATGCTTCGAGGGTGCGGTGAAGATGCGCCAACAGCTGGACTGGATCGGGAAGACGACTTCGGCTCCTCGCTCGGTTCGCCTTGGTGCGGAGAACCTGTTTCAACGAGGGTCAGCATATCGAAACATGCTGGTGAAGGCGAGCTAGCCGAACTATACCAATCAACACGTTGTTTAGTGAAGCATGCATATCTTGTGGGTTTCTATCTTGCCTTAGTTCATTTACAAGTAAGCAGCATATAGAATTTACTGAAATGAACGTGCCACCGTTCGGTGGATTTTACCTGCCGTCTGAATTACCTGCACAATACTTACCATGCCTTCCCTGAAACGAAGACACAAGTTAGTATGCAACAGGTTTAAATATACATAGAGATCACTGGCGTGGTGCCACGAGGGACAGGTTATAGTCTCAAGGCAAAGTGACATGCAACGCGGGTGGCGAGCCCCGCTGCATAACACTTGCCGGGTAACATACGACTATACATACGTTCCGTCCGGATCGGATCGATCCCGGCGCCCCGGTGACCGTCCGCGGAACTCATAACATACCTTGTGCACAAGTTGTCCGTGATCGAATAGCACTCATAGAATAGTTCCATAGCATAACGGTTTGCATAGTCTTCCGGACAGTTTAATTCATAACAAGCATATTCCATACTTAGCACGATTCATAGCACAGTTATAAACGAACTAGCATTCAGGATGATAACCGTTCAAAAGTTTAGTTGACAAACATAATGAACCAAGTCTATTCTCTTTTATCTTGGTTTCTTTTATTATTACTTGGTATCGTTTGATCGGGGCGAAGGAGTGAAGCTTGGAAGCAGGGCTAGCTAATCGGGTTGGTAGCCACTCACTTGGTTGGAAGGAAAGGAGAAGGAAAGAGGCGCTTCACGACTCCGCTCGCAAGCCGCCTACTGCTCGTTCACCTGCACACGAACAGCTCGATTAATACTTCTTCCTCTCTTTCCAATCTCGGAATAGAAATGCAGTTCAATGAACGAAAACAATGAAAACCATCGAAACCGTTCAAGGAAAACAAGCAAATCCCAAAACCAACTCAAAGCACGAAAGCAACACGCGACATCGAAAACCGAGGCAATAAAAGATAGCAGCGGAGAGGTCCCTCCTGACTCTGCCGCTAAGCCGATCCTTGGGGCGCAGTCCACTGAATATGGAAATCGATTCCGAAGAAACAAATCCATAACGAGGACGAGTTCTTAATTCAATCTATCCCGATCGAACGATACCGACTTGTGTTTCTTAGCCGCGCTCTCCGCACCGGGAGAACGGGGCGCTACACTAGTAACCAACGTCGTCCTCATAACGCCATGCGACATGCTCTCGTACTCGAAACGTATCAGGATAATCGTATTGCTATATATGACATATATAAATGATGTTATTATTAGACATATAAAAAAATATAAATTATATTTACTAAAATAATTTAATTTTAATATACCTGTCCAGAAAATACTAGACTAGAAATGTGTGATTCACGTAGCTGAATAATCGTATCTGTAGTAGGCCCTCATGGAATACGTCCATCGTTTTGGGTACCCATCTGTAATATTTTAATTTAATTTAGTGTTAGTACACGAATATTACATTTATAATAATTAAAATAGTAACTACAATTACATAATTATAATTATAATCAAAAAATTACAAACCTGTTTTTCTTATGTTCTTCTCTTCTCTTCTTCTCTGCTTTCTTATTCCTGCTCTTCTTTGCTCTGCACTTCTCTTCTATTCTCTGCTTCCTCCTCCTATTCTCTTCTGTGATCTTGCAACTCTTCTGTGATGTTGCAACGATCTCCCACCCTCTACTTATAATACATAATCTCCACCAACACCCACCTAAATATTTAACCACCTAACATCAATTAAATTCTACCAACACATCCACCCGAACCCATTTAAACCCACACCTACAATCATTTAATCCCTATCAACAACCTTACCATAACCAGACCCTAAGAATCAACCCGAAAAATTGGGAAACGAAATTTTTGCCAACCCAGTTGGCGGGCGAAAATATGGTGAACCCATTTTTCTTAAGTTAAACCAAGCAAAATCAAGTGAAAAAATCGAATCGAACAAACCATAAAAAATCAAGTGAAAAAACCGAACCGAACCTAAGAAAAAGTATTTTTTTTCTAATTTCGCCAACGGAGTTGGCAAAAATTTAATTTTTTGATTTTTTTTTATTATTTTGATTTTTTTTCTAATTACGCGTTGGCGAAATTTTGAAATTTTTTTTTTGATTTTTTTTTTTTTTACGGATTTAGCCAACAGAGTTGGCGAAAGTTTTTTTTTTTAATATATGTCAGATTTTGGTCGAATTTTTGCCAACTGGGTTGGCAAAAATCCAGTTTTCCAAATTTTCGCCAGTTCGGATGGCGATTCGTATCGTCATTTTTAAATTTATCAAACTTATATCGTTGTATTTAATTATTATAATTTTTTTATCAATACTATATATATATATATATATATATATATATATATATATATATATATATATATATATATATATATATATATATATGTTTTTCTAGACTCTATAAATATGATCATCAAGAATGATAATATTTTTTTTTTTAGTTTTGGAAATAAAATTTCGACATTCTAGTGCCTAAGTGTAGTTCATAAATACCACACTAATGGAATATGTTAGATATATATTTTAGCCTAGATTATAGCTAGATATATATATATATATATATATATATATATATATATATATATATATATATATATATATATATATATATATACATACTTAAATAGCTAACTAAATAGCTAGTTAGAGGGGTATTAGAGCGATACCTCAATACCTTGGGATACCGAGGTATCTCAATACCTAGAGATATCCAAGGTATTGAGTTTCAAGCGGGGTATTTGAGCAATAGCCTAGGAATATTATTAGAGTAATTTTTATATGTATATGTGCATATATTTACGCGTGCTAGCATAGGTTTTAGCGGGTTTAGGCGGAGTGCATGGCCTAGATCGAGGTATCGGATACCGAGGGTATCCCGGTATCTCGAGGAGGCGAGTTTGAGAGTTTACTAGCTTAATGAGTTAGTTTTGACCTAGAATTTCAGGGGCACCCTAGTTTGACCTAGCTTTGACCATAATTGTCCTCGTTCACCGTAAAAGTCAACGTTTGACCTAGTTTTGACCTAGAGTTGACTTTTTGGCCCCCGAGTTGACTTTTTGACCCGAATTTCACCGGTTTGACCCGTTCGACCTAGAATAGCCCTAGAAGCCTATTTTTAATTATTTTATATCAGTTTAACTCCTTAGAACCATGTTTTATCTTGCTTTTCACAATAGGTTCTTGCGACACCTGTCACGCCCCAGTCCCAAAATACGTAGGACTAGGAACACGTAAATATGCCAGCCGCATGGATATGACAACTCCAATATATGGAACCCAAATCCACAAGTATGCTGTATTATGAATATCAAATCCACAAGTGGTATAAATATATGTCATAAGTCACAAGGTACAATCTAAATCTCATCCACAGAAATTAAATATAAATAAATAACCAGCATCTATGAAACTAGATCTCAATAAGAAGTATTTAAGGATGATAGTTGGATGGAAACAAATCCACTACCAACTCGAATATAAGAGCAAATACAAAATAAGTACAACACAATCAATCCAATATAAGTATACCAGCTATCGATCACGGCTCGAAGAGAAGACATCCACGAAGCATATACAACCATCCAAATCTGCGCTCCTGCAAATACTCAAGAACAGATACACCTGGCAGCGGACCAGGTCCTCAGAGGGACATAACAAGATACTTAAACATATGTCAATAAAGTACTGAAATAAATATCCAATGGGTCGCCTAACCATCTATGTGAATACAGTTTGAAAATAACTTTCTAACAAGTGAGCTATCTGGCTGAGAACTGGGATTGGTATGACTCTCTCGGAGAACCAGGGGCCTCAAAGGCATGTCGTCTTTTGAACGGCAGAGGCCCGCCAAGTAGTAAAGGGGTCATCACCGCCCGTATCTCCAGCGGAGCTTCCGGGTTACAGAAAGAAAAATGTAAAGGAGCTCAAATGCGGTACGTGTTGTTCTCCCCACCACATGCTCTAAGCATGTCACATCCATGACACGATTTGGTTCATAGACTATTCTTAGTACCATAGCCCAATTCTGCGACCAAACAAGGACAAGGATGGGACCACCGTTCTACAATAGGCTATGTCCCTAGACCTCTAATAACTGCTAAGTCTACTAGCATGCAAAGTTTCTACCAACAGTTATTCCTAACGCACGGCCCACACGTACAGGAGGCCAACTTGCACGCAAGTCCGTGATCTACATGAGACTCATAACTCGTGTAAGAACTGTGTCACGGCCAATGAACCTAATGATGCTACATGATAATGGGGTAGTCTCATAAACGAGTTAATGCAAATACATAAATAAAAATATATCGCGACGACACCGTCGCGCGTATTTTATATAACAGTTAAAATATATGAACTAAAGACAGAAAATAATGATGCTTGCAACATATGGAATATAAATAACAGTACAATGACAAGATATACTTGCCTGGCAAGGAAGCTGTAATGTACCAATAATCTGCTCCAGAAATCGCTTAAAACAAATCCAATATCCTATGTACACATAATATAATACAATAAAATCATTAGTCAATACACTAGCACATACACAACCATATTTACACTAGACTCAGGGGGTATACTAGGGGTAACACTAGTCATCTAACACGGTCAATTACGCATTGAATTACGCAGGTGTCGCGTCTTCAAGTACTGTACGAAATCAGTCAGTCAACTGACAGGTGTCTATGCTAGTACGTTAATGTACGCAAGGCAGACAAATTCACAAGTTCTTAGGGTTAACATGGTCAAGGTAAGTATATGATAGTCCACGGTGTCCTAGGGTCGTACAGTTTGAATATTTAGTCATAATTATCAATTTGTATTTACTTACATATATATATTCATATAACTATATAATAATATAATCATCAATTTATTTTCATAACTATTGGAATACATATAGTAATTACGTACATAAATATATATACCAAACTGAATAATATTAGCGTACATGTAAATGTACGAACGCGCGTTGGTTTCTCCGACTCAGGGTCTGATGTAAATTAACCGTGGTGGCTAAATGCTAATGTTCTACTGGAACACTGTCAGAGAATGTACTCATCTGGGGTCCTGCTGCTGGTATGAATCAGAGTCCAAGTCACAGTCCAAATAGCCTATATATTACAAATTTATCACGTTAAAAGATAATTTATTTTAATTTATTTAATTATGGACTAATTACTCTAAAATTCTGTTTTAATCTTATTATTCTGATTTTTATGTTAATTCCTAAATTTTGTCCAAAGAAACTAAATTTTATCAACTCGAGACTTATGGCACGCAAATCGAGACGATCTATTGACCGAAAAGTCAACCAACACAAACTCAACTTTTATGCATGATTTCCCGTAGATTTTAGCGTAAAAAATATGCTGGAATTTATGGCTCGTCCGAATTCAAATTCGTTTGGGAATTATGGCACATACAAATTTTGTATTGTGCACCGATGGTTAAATTCTAACCTAGAAGTTCTACAGAATTAACAGTATATAAATAATTCTAATTAAATTCTAGAAAAAACATATGTCAATTATCTAGATATTAGCTTTCCGAAACTTTAAACGGTTCATGATTCTGGTTTCTGGTTCTCCCGAAATTACGAAAATATTAAAATACGTCTATTTTCGGACATGCTGTGCTCTACGAATTTTCCAGAATTTAATACTCATAATTTCATAAAAAAATTTATATAATCAGAAATCTAAACTCAATATCTTTCTAACGCAAGAAACTAGATCTCGTTTGGAGTCCGGAGCTATGCGCAATGGCTTGTGGAAGATGAAGGAACCCTAGATGGCAATTCTCCAAAATCTCTCTCTAAAATAATGAGATAATTAGGGTTATAATAATATATATATATATATATAGGGATGTACCTGCGGCTTAAAGGATATTTATAGGCTGACACATGTCAGAATCTGATTGGATGGTTTTTGTTATATTATTTGTTTTTGATTTGCCTTTATCAAAATATTATTTAAGTCATTTTAAATCTAAATAACTCCAAATAAATATTAAAAATAATCATAAAAATCTGAAAAAATTACAGAAAATATATTTTGAACCTATAAACCCTAGAAAAATATTTGGGACAATTTTATATTCATAAGTTTACTACTATAATTAGGAGAAGCTCTAAACATTACTTTTACCCATTTAACTAAAATAAATACTAACATTATTCCAAAAATTCTGAAATAATTCCAGAAAATATATAATAATATTATAAATCCTAGAAAATAATGTGGGTCCATTCTATATTCCTGGGCTTGCACAATAAATTTTACAAGTCCTAAAAATTAGTTATTAGTCTAAATAACTCCCAATAAATACTAAAAGTATTCAGAAAATTTTCAAAAATTCTAGAAAATATATTTGACTATTTAGAACCTAAAATAAAAGTTTGGAATATTTCTAGTTAAGTTTGAACATAAAATAAATTCTTCAAAGTCCTAAAAAATTAGTTTTACTATTTTTTAATTAACTAAAAATTATGGAAAAATCTCAATAATCTAAAATAGCCTAAAAATAATTCTAAATAAATATTTATATAAGTAAATATACTAAAAAAATTTATTTTCTAATTAACTAATAGAATACTCTAAATAATTTCAACATCTATAATAAATATAATAATATAAAATATACACAAAATACCTATTTTGGGTGAGGGAGTTTACAATCTACCCAACTTAAAATAATTTCATCATCGAAATTAAAATAAGGCATAATTTGTTAAATCCTTCACATTCGTACATAAGGTACGTCAATCGCGATCTCTTCCAAAAATTTAAATAACAAAATTTATTCAAATCTATCGCGATCACTTCAAAATTAAGATAACCACTGTTTAAATCAAAATTCAACCTGTCGTAATCTCTTCTCGATTTTTAAATAATCAACATCCAAATCTAACTCAAGTCTATATGACATCCCACATCAAAATTTATATCACAATTTCTAACTATCATAATCTCCTCTAGACTTTGAACAATAAATAATTCTAATCAAATCTTATTTCTATTCTCAACTTAAGAATTTTGTACTCTTCAAATATTTAAACTCAATTTACATCCTCAATATTTCAAATAGGTGACCCAACAATCAAAATTGAACTTTTAATTCAAATCATCAAATTATAAAATTTAAATCTAATTCACCAATTGTTCAAGTCTAAAATTCTATATTTATCCTCAAAATTTAAATCGATGATTCATCCTTCAATATTCAAAATTTAAATTATGTGCTCAAAGTATAAATATTTGGTCCGCAATATCAAGATTTTAAAATTCGTTAAATCCTCATTATCTTAATCCTTCTTTTAAAATTTTTCAAAATTAAAATGACTTGAATCTCCCAATCTAATCTTACTTGATCACAATCTAAAAGAAATTCCTCTCAAGTTGATAATGCACTGCTACCCAACTTAGAATTTATCCATCTATCACAGAAGGCTATATACTTTTAGAAAAATATTTCTTAATTTATTTACTCATGTCATTCAATCCTCAAAACTTTAACGCCGATTATATCATATATGATATGTCCTTAATTACAAAAGAATAATTCTCAAGTATGTGATCGGCCTACGGGTATATCTAGTACTATCTGTATATCAAATTATACCAAGCACGAAGTTTCGTCCTTCCGAAATAAGGGAAGACGGAAAAACAATAATAAAGAGTTCAAAGTGGAGGTGATAGAATACAAGTATGGGGATCAAGGCGGTTTAGAGAATTCAAAATGGAATTGTCAAGGCAGTTGTGGATTGAAATCATATTTTGGTAAATTTCTATTCACATGCTCATATCAGTACAGTTATGTAGTCGATACGATATGCTCGAACATATCTAGAGGGCAAGTACATTCGTCTAAGAAGCTAAGTCAATTTTATCTCAATCCACGTAAAGTAGTTATGCGAAGGGCAAACCAAATGCACTAAGGTTAGCTAGACCTTAATACACTAATTCTGAAATGTATTAATGTATGCATCCACTAATACCTATATAGTGAACAAGCTTGATGAAAGAATAAGCTTACAAAACTAGGCCATAATAGCGGCATAAGTCAAGGTGGTATAACAATTATAAGTACGCTAGATGATGATGAAAGGAGGTACAAGTCAATTCAAGTTTACAAAAACAAAACAAAAAAACAAACTAAGCAATAATAACAAAGAATCTACAAATCTCTATAGTTATCATACAACCTCCTTGTCTATGTCGCTAGTCGACCAAATAGGACGTGGACCTCTAAATTCTACCGTCTGAATAAATACTGTCATCTTATGCTAGCATACAATTAATGTCATTCAGTTACACTACCTCGATGGGTCAAGTGGACTATGTGATACTAGGTTGGGAGGCATACTACCCAACTTAAAATAATTTAAACTAATACTGTGACAGTCTTAAGAGGGTCCTACAAAATAACCTTGCACATGTAAATAGAACAGAAACTCTTATTAGGATATATGTGGAAAGATCTTGGTACTTATTAGAGTCTCCTATTATATTACATAGGTCATGTTCGTCTTTGTCTTTGTCATAGTGCTTATAGAACAAGTGTCAATAGTAAGGATAGAAGAGTTACTAGCCTCAAGGGAAAAGGGGATATAACTTATATTGAGGTGGGGTACAAGTTACGCGAATTAAAACTAAGGGGTAATCATTAGGTCATAATCTACAATAATAACTTAAACTGTCAAGTTCTAATTACCAATCACATAATTCAAAAATTTAAGAGTAACAACCAAAATCCTAGCAAGCTATATATATATCCTAAAATAGAATAAAATTACTTGGTCTATAATCAGAAGTGTCAGATGGAATGAGTTGAAATAGGAAGAAAAGAAGAACGTAATTTTTAGTCGTCGCACAATTAGCGAACGTTAAGGCCGCAGAGGACAACATATAAAATTAAAATAGAGGGCTCTAGATAGCATCATGGTTTTCTAAGGGGGAGTGTTATGCTAGTTGCTATGTTCGAGGTATGATCAAGAAAAAAATATTAATTACATTCCTCTAGGCTTTCTAAGGTGCTGCCTACTAATAATAAGACAATGATCTAAGTTTTATAGTTCTCCAATACTATCCAATTATGAAGGTTAGGTTCAGTCCTAATGTTCAATATTGGTTCTCCATTGGTTCCTTAATACTAGGGTCAAACATTATGGTAAAACTTCTAACTATCTCTAGTAGTGTCTATACTACTCTCAAGTCTTCTTAATACATCAAGGGGTAATGGTATACCAATCTAAAGATAAAGAATTCTAGGGTTTACTAGATATTCTAAACTTAGTGGTGTGTCTATACTCTCGTTGTATTCTTGATATGTGTGCTACTCTAATTATCATCCTAATAACAGGGGTTCCTATATTCTAGCAGAAGGCTATATATACTCAAGGAACTTATTAGGAAAGTACAGGAATCAAGCAGGATATAATTGTTCGAATAGAACAAAGAGGAGGAAGATGAATCATAGTCAATTGTGGATGAGATCATATACTCTAGTCCTAGGTGCAGGCTTGTTCGGTACAGTAACGTAACCGAGATAATATGCTCTCGACCTGCATGGGCCACCACAAAAATATGTCACGCCCCAGTCCCAAAATACGTAGGACTAGGAACACGTAAGCATGCCAGCCGCATGGATATGGCAACTGCAATATATGGAATCCAAATCCATACGTACGCTGTATTATGAATATCAAATCCACAAGTGGTATAAACATATGTCATAAGTCACAGGGTACAATCTAAATCTCATCCACAGAAAATTAAATATAAATAAATAACCAGCATCTATGAAACTAGATCTCAATAAGAAGTATCTAAGGATGATAGTTGGATGGAAACAAACCAACTACTAACTCGAATATAAGAGCAAATACAAAATAAGTACAACACAATCAACCCAATATAAGTATACCAGTTATCGATCACGGCTCGAAGAGAAGACATCCACGAAGCATATACAACCATCTAAATCTGCGCTCCTGTAAATACTCAAGAAAAGATATACCTGGCAGCGGACCAGGTCCTCAGAGGGACATAACAAGATACTTAAACACATGCCAATAAAGTACTAAAATAAATATCTAATGGGTCGCCTAACCATCTATGTGAATGCAGTTTGAGAATAACTTTCTAACAAATGAGCTATCTAGCTGAGAACTGGGATTGGCATGACTCTCTCGGAGAACCAGGAGCCTCAAAGGCATGTCATCTTTTGAACGGTAGAGGCCCGCCAAGTAGTAAATGGGTCATCACCGCTCGTATCTCCAGCGGAGCTTCCGGGTTACAGAAGAAAAAGTGTAAATGAGCTCAAATGCGGTACTTGTTATTCTCCCCACCCCATGCTCTAAGCATGTCACATCCATGACACGATTTGGTTCATAGCCTATTCTTACTACCCTAGCCCAATTCTGCGACCAAACAAGGACAAGGATGGGACCACCGTACTACAATAGGCTATGTCCCTAGACCTCTAATAACTGCTAAGTCTACTAGCATGCAAAGTTTCTACCAGCAGTTATTCCTAACGCATGGCCCACACGTACAGGAGGCCAACCTGCACGCAAGTCCGTGATCTACATGAGACTCATAACTCATGTAACAACTGTGTCACGGCCAATGAACCTAATGATGCTACATGATAATGGGGTAGTCTCATAAACGGGTCAATGCAAATACATAAATAAAAATATATCGCGACGACACCGCCGCGCGCATTTTATATAACAGTTAAAATATATGAACTAAAGACAGAAAATAAAGATGCATGCAACATATGGAATATAAATAACAGTACAATGGCAAGGTATACTTGCCTGACAAGGAAGCTGCAATGTACCAATAACCTGCTCCAGAAATCGCTTAGAACAAATCCAATATCCTATGTACACATAATATAATGCAATAAAATCATTAGTCATTACACTAGCACATACACAACCATATTTACACTGGACTCAGGGGGTATACTAGGGGTAACACTAGTCATCTAACACGGTCAATTACGCGTTGAATTACGCAGGTGTCGCGTCTTCGTACTGTACGAAATCAGTCAGTCAACTGACAGGTGTCTATGCCAGTACGTTAATGTACGCAAGGCAGACAAATTCACAAGTTCTTAGGGTCAACATGGTCAAGGTAAGTATGGGATAGTCTACGGTGTCCTAGGGTCGTACAGTCTGAATATTTAGTCATAATTATCAATTTGTATTTACTTACATATATATTCATATAACTATATAATAATATAACCATCAATTTATTTTTATAACTATTGGAATACATATAGTAATTACGTACATAAATATATATACCAAACTGAATAATATTTGCGTACATGTAAATGTACGAACGCGCGTTGGTTTCTCCGACTCAGGGTCTGATGTAAACTAACCGTGGTGGCTAAATGCTAATGTCCTACTGGAACATTGTCAGAGAATGTACTCGTCTGGGGTCCTGCTGCTGGTATGAATTAGAGTCCAAGTCACAGTCCAAATAGCCTATATATTACAAATTTATCACGTCAAAAGATATTTTATTTTAATTTATTTAATTATGGAATAATTACTCTAAAATTATGTTTTAATCTTATTATTCTGATTTTTATGTTAATTCCTAAATTTTGTCCAAAGAAACTGAATTTTATCAACTCGAGACTCATGGCACGCAAATCGAGGCGATCTGTTGATCGAAAAGTCAACCGACACAAACTCAAATTTCATGCATGATTTCCTATATATTTTAGCGTCAAAAATATGCTAGAATTTATGGCTCGTCCGAATTTAAATTCGTTTGGGAATTATGGCACATACAAATTTTGTATTGTGCACCGATAGTTAAATTCTAACCTAGAAGTTCTACAGAATTAACAGTATATAAATAATTCAAATTAAATTTTGGAAAAATATATGTCAATTATCTAGACATTAGCTTTCCGAAACTTTAAACGTTTCATGATTCTGGTTCCTGGTTCTCCCATAATTGCGAAAACATTGAAATACGTCTATTTTTGGACATGCTGTGCTCTACGAATTTTCCAGAATTTAATACTCATAATTTCATAAAAAAATTTATATAATCAGAAAGCTAACCTCAATATATTTCTAACGCAAGAAAATAGACCTCGTTTGGAGTCCGGAGTTATGCGCAATGGCTTATGGAAGATGAAGGAACCCTAGATGGCAATTCTCCAAAATCTCTCTCTCTAAAATAATGGGATAATTAGGGTTATAATAATATATATATAGGGATGTACCTGCGACTGAAAGGATATTTATAGGCTGACAATTGTTAGAATCTGATTGGATAGTTTTTGTTATATTATTTATTTTTGATTTGCCTTTATCAAAACATTATTTAAGTCATTTTAAATCTAAATAACTCCAAATAAATATTAAAAATAAGCATACAAATCTGGAAAAATTACAGAAAATATATTTTGAACCTATAAACCCTAGAAAAATATTTGGGACAATTTTATATTCATAAGTTTACTACTATAATTAGGAGAAGCTCTAAACATTAGTTTTACCCATTTAACTAAAATAAATACTAACATTATTCCAAAAATTCTGAAATAATTCCAGAAAATATATAATAATATTATAAATCCTAGAAAATAATGTGGGTCCATTCTATATTCCTGGGCTTGCACAATAAATTCTACAAGTCCTAAAAATTAGTTATTAGTCTAAATAACTCCCAATAAATACTGAAAGTATTCAGAAAATTCTCAAAAATTCTAGAAAATATATTTGACTATTTAGAACCTAAAATAAAAGTTTGGGATATTTTTAGTTAAGTTTGAACATAAAATAAATTCTTCAAAGTCCTAAAAAATTAGTTTTACTAGTTTTTAATTAACCAAAAATTATGGAAAAATCTCAATAATCTAAAATAGCCTAAAAATAATTCTAAATAAATATTTATATAAGTAAATATACTAAAAAATTTTATTTTCTATTAACTAAGAGAATACTCTAAATAAATTCAACATCTATAATAAATATAATAATATAAAATATACACAAAATACCTATTTTTGGTGATGGAGTTTACAATACCGGTCCGGATCTCGATCCTCATCAGTTGCTCAGGACATCAGGCGAGTACCTACCTCTGATAGTTTCTATTTCATGATAGTATTTATATCACCTGTTCTAGAACTGTAATACTTGATTTTGACACATTGTTACACGAGTTGGTACTAGTGGATCCCGTCATGAGATACTATCCTCCTAACCGTGTTCAGCGGGTACTCTATAACGTGTATTTCATCATGTGCTTCGGTGTCACGTCCCAGTCCCAAAAATACGTAGGACTAGGACACGTAAGCATGCCAGCCGCATGGATATGGCAACTCCAATATATGGAAACCAAATCCACACGTACGCTGTAATATGAATATCAAATCCACAAGTGGTATAACTGTAATACAAGTCACAGGGTAAAATCTAAATCTCATCCACCAAAATCATATAGAAATAAATAAACAGTATCGATGAAACTAGATCTCAATAAGAAGTATCTAGGATGATAGTTGGATGGAAACAAATCTACTACCAACTCGAATAGGAAAGGTAAATACAATATAAGTACAACACAATCAAACCCAATATAAGTATACCAGCTATCGATCACGGCTCGTAGAGAAGACATCCACTAAGCATATACAACCATCCAAATCTGCGCTCCTGCAAATACTCAAGAACAGATACACCTGGCAGCGGACCAGGTCCTCAGAGGGACGTAACAAGATACAGAAAATATGAGCCAACTTGAATACAGTAAACATGCATATAATTTAAAAATAAATAAGTACGCTGTACAAGACAATCTATATGAATATAAATGAGAACAACTTTTCGACGTATGGGCAAGGGTAGTCTACTCGATCTAAGCCTCACAACTCATACACCCGTCTAGAACATCAAAAATCGACATACCTCTGGGGTAGCGACCAGCGCGACTCTACAGAAATCGACATACCTCTGGGGTAGCGACCAGAGCGACACACGCCCGTAGTGCGAACTATATACTACGGTTTACCAGAGTGGTTAAAAGCCCATACGCCTAATGATTGTCCTTCCATGATACTAGGTGCCATGTGTGTGTCAACATATCTAATACATAGTAATGACTGGAGAAAAACTACACATGCAAGAACTATACAGAAATGAAATAAATAAAAAGAAATATAAATAGCATGCAAAGTACTGTAAACAATTTGGCAAGGTATCTTGCCTGGGGTCCTGCTGCTGGTATGAATCAGAGTCCAAGTCACAGTCCAAATAGCCTATGTATTACAAATTTATCACGTCAAAAGATAATTTATTTTAATTTATTTAATTCTATAATAATTACTCTAAAATCCTATTTTAATCTTATTATTCTGATTTTTAGGTTAATGCCTAAATTTTGTCCAAAGAAATTGAATTGTATCGACTCGAGACTCATGGCACGCAAATCGAGGCGATCTGTTGACCGAAAGTTAACTGACACAAACTTGACTTTCATGCATGAATTCTTATAGATTTCAGCGTCAAAAATATGCTGGAATTTACGGCTCATCCGAATTCAAATTCGTTTGGAAATTATGGCACATACAAGTTTCGTATCGTGCACCGATGGTTAAATTTTACACTAGAAGTTCTACAGAATTAACAATATAAAAATACTTTGAAATAAATTCTAGGAAAAACATATGTCAATGATCTCGATATTAGCTTTCCGAAACTTTAAACGGTTCATGATTCTGATTCCTGGTTCTCCCGAAATCACGAAAACATCGAAACACGTCTATTTTTGGACATGCTGTGTTCTACGAATTTTCCAGAATTTAATAATAATAATTTCGTAAAACAAATTATATAATCAGAAAGCTAACCTCAATATCTTTCTAACACAAAAAACTAAGCCTTATTTGGAGTCCGGAGCTATACGCAATGGCTTCTGGAAGATGAAGGAACCCTAGATGGCAATTCTCCAAAATTCGGCTGAAGAAAAATCCTAGAAATAAACTTAAACTAATATATATATAGAGGAGAGAGAAAGCAGTCACGGCTCAGATCTTGATACATGGCAGCCATCCAACGCTGCCCGCCCCGCAGTAACGGACAGGCGGGCCCGGCACTGTTTGCTGCGGGAGGCTGACAGGTGGGCCCCCTGTTTGCTGACTGGGCAGAAATAATTTCTTTTTGGTTTTTTTTCAGAAAATAGTTTTTAATTCAGTTTTTGATAATTAACTCAAAATAAATGCTAAAAATAATCAGAAAATTTCCAAAAATTATAGAAATATATTTTATTATTTAGAACCTAAAATAAAAGTTTAGGATATTTTTATTTAAGTTTGAACATAAAATAAATTCTTCAAAGTCCTAGAAAATTAGTGTTACTAGTTTTTAATTAACTAAAAATTATGAAAAAATTTCAATAATCTAAAATAGCCTAAAATAATTCTAAATAAATATTTACATAAGTAAATATACTAAAAAAATTTATTTTCTAATTAACTAAGAGAATATTCTAAATAAATTTAACATCTATAATAAATATAATAATATAAAATATACATAAAATACCTATTTTGGGTGAGGGAGTTTACAATCTACCCAATTTAAAACAATTTCGTCCTCGAAATTAAAATAAGGCATAATTTGTTAAATCCTTCACATTCATACATAAGGTACGTCAATCGCAATCTCTTCCAAAAATTTAAATAACAAAATCTATTCAAATCTATCGCGATCATTTCAGAATTAAGATAATCATTGTTCAAATCAAAATTCAACCTATTGTAATCTCTTCCCATTTTTCCAACTCATCAATATCCAAATTTAAATTGAATCCATATAATATCTTCAAGATTTAAATAACCCATATCAAATTTTACCTCACGATCTCCAAGTATCATAATCTCCTCTAGAAGTAATTCGAGTCCAATATTATTCCTATTTTCACTTATAATTTTTTTTTTAACTTTTTAAATTCCATTCACATCCTCAATATTTCAAATAGGTAGTCCAATCATCAATTTTTTTATTTAAATCATCAAATTGAAAAATAATTTAAATTCAGTCCACCAATGTTCAAGTCTGAAATTATATATTTATCCTTCAAATTCAAATTGATAATTTTACCTTCAATACTCAAAAAATTAAATTATGTACTTAAGGTATAAATATTGGGTCCTCAATATCAAGATTTTTAAAATTCATTAATCCTTATCATCTTAGTCATTCTTCTAAAATTCTCAAAATTAAATGGCTTGAACCTCTCCCAATCTAATCTTACTCGATCACAATCTAAAAGAAATTTCTCTCGAGTTGCCAATGCACTGCTACCCAACTTAGAATTTACCCATCTATCACAGAAGGCTATATACTTTAAGAAAAATATTCCTTAATTTATTTACTCATGTCATTCAATCCTCAAAACTTCAACGCCGATTATATCATATATGATATGTCCTTAATTACAAAAGAATAATCCTCAAGTATGTGATCGGCCTACGGGGTATATCTAGTACTCTCTGTGTATTAAACTTATACCAAGCACGAGGTTTCGTCTTTCCGAAATAAGGGAAGACGGAGATCAATAATAAAGAGTTCAAGGGCGAGGTAATAGAATAGAAGTATCGGGATCAAGGCGTTTAAAGAATTCAAATAGGAATTGTCAAAGCAGTTGTGGATTGAAGTCCTATTTTGGTAATGCCTATCCACATGCTCGCATCGGTACAGTTATGTAATGGATACAATATGCTTAGACATATCTAGAGGGCAAGTACAGGTGTCTACTAGTCAACTATATATCTCAATCCACGTAAAGTATTATTGCGAAGGGCGAATCAAGCGCACTATGGTTGATCAGACCGTAATACACTGATTCTGAATTGTATTATTGTGGGCCTCCCCAATAATACATATGTCATGAATAAGCTCGATAAAGAATAAGCTTGCAAAAACTAGGCTATAATAGCAGCATAAGTCAAGGTAGTACAGCAAATATAAGTACGCTAGATGATGATGAAAGGAGGTACAATTTAATTCAAGTTCACAAAAACAAAAACAACTAAACAACAATAATAAAAGACTCTACAATCCCTACAGTTATCATACAACCTCCTTGTCTAAGTCGCTAGTCGACCAAATAGGGGCAAGGACCTCTAAATTCTATCGTCTTAATAAACATTGTCATCTTTTGCTAGAATGCAATTAATGTTGTTCAATCACACTCCATTAATAGGTCAAAAGACTATGTGATACTAGGTGTCAAACATTATGGTAAAACTTCTAACTAACTCTAGTAGTGTCTATACTACTCTCAAGTCTTCTTAATACATCAAGGGGTAATGGTATACCAATCTAAAGATAAGGAATTCTAGGGTTCACTAGATATTCTAAACTTAGTGGTGTGTCTATATTCTCGTTGTATTCTTAATAGGTGTGCTACTCTAATTATCATCTAACAACAGGAACTTCTATATTATAGGAGAAGGCTATACTTAAAGAACGATTAGGGAAGTACATGAATCAAGCAGGATGTGGCTATTCAAATAGAACAGATTGGAAGGAAGAATGGGTCATAGTCAAATATGGATGAGATCCTATACTCTATTCCTAGGTGCAGGCTTGCTTGGTACAGTAACGTAACCGAGACAATATACTCTCGACCTGCATGGGCCACCACAAAAATATGTCATGCCCCAGTCCCAAAAATACGTAGGACTAGGACACGTAAGCATGCCAGCCGCATGGATATGGCAACTCTAATATATGGAAACCAAATCCACACGTACGCTGTAATATGAATATCAAATCCACAAGTGGTATAACTGTAATACAAGTCACAGGGTAAAATCTAAATCTCATCCACCAAAATCATATAGAAATAAATAAACAGTATCGATGAAACTAGATCTCAATAAGAAGTATCTAGGATGATAGTTGGATGGAAACAAATCCACTACCAACTCGAATAAGAAAGGTAAATACAATATAAGTATAACACAATCAAACCCAATATAAGTATACCAGCTATCGATCACGGCTCGAAGAAAAGACATCCACTAAGCATATACAACCATCCAAATCTGCCCTCCTGCAAATACTCAAGAACAGATACACCTGGCAGCGGACCAGGTCCTCAGAGGTGTCACGACCCGCACCCGGAAAATCGGGCATGAGTCGTGGGTACGTCCAGCCTACGCCGCAGCATCGGCGGTAGAACGCTATCTAGGTCAACTATCTAGATAATAATCTCACACAAAAATCGGGCATGACCTCTCCAAAAGGAGGGCAACCACAAACAATATATAAATCTGTCAAGATCTCAACTCCAAACGGAGGAGCAAATATCAAATGATAATCATAATATACTCAATCACGAATCTAAGCACGATAAGATAACACAGAGATCTAACAACTATAAAGTCTAACCAACAACAACTACTACAACAACCACAACATCCATAATAATAATACATCATCCAAAATAATATACAATACAAGGTCTCTATCCAAAACCGGAGACAAATCCGGTGCTAAAGCTAATAAAAACAACAAGGTCCTAGTGATCCCGGCTACCAACCCGGAAATCACTCCTAAACTAGAGGATCCCTGTCTGCACCGTCGACAGGCTCAGGTCCATAAAACGTCGGACACCACTCCTCCGGATACTCTGGAAAAATATGTCCAGTCAGGACTGGAGCAAGTACACCTCTAACAGCAGTTCCATTTAAATGATAAAAACTATAAAACAGTTATAGCAAGTAGCAAGAAGAATGAAGCAAGTATGAAACGGAAATATATAAATAACTGGTGCATAAAGGTAAAAATGCATGGATATCAGAGCAAGATAGTAATAGCTGCAAGATACAGGAAATCTAAGCTAAGATCAAGTTCGTGCACATGAACGTGTAGTGAGTCCAGCATGAAAAACATGTAGTGAGTCAAGTCCAGAAACATGTAAGTGAGACAAGTCAAGAAATGCATGAGAGTCCAGACTATAAAGAATGAACTCGGTGTCTTTGAAATACTTGTTTCGACATGTAAACGGCTAGGGGTAAGTACGGCTCACCGCGCACTGGGTGCACGGCTGCTATCATTCCAGATTAGACCAGAGGGAGTGATTCCTGATGATGCCAGATAGGAATATTTACATGTCTACTCGAGTATTTTCCCGCCCCGATTAATACAAGTGGATCCAAGACCCGACACGCAAATCAAGATGAGTCCAGCCTGAACATGAATGATGCCTGTAGTGATGCCTGTAGTGATGCCAGTAGTGATTCCAGAATAGAGACCAGAAACATGAAATGTACGTGTCGCAAGTAAATGAATCCAAAAATACCAGTCAGTGTCCCGTGTTATGCCAGAATAATAAGATGATACTATACTAGAAGCTGAATCATAATAATTATCAGATAATGAAAACTATCAGAGAATGTACTCGCCTGACGTCCTGAGCAACTGGCGATCCGAACCGGTGTCGCAACGACCTAATGCGAAAAGCAAAGTTAAACAGGGTTCTAAAGAGTTAAACAGATATAAAATAACTAAAAATAGGTTTCTAGGGTCGTTCTAGGTCAAACGGGTCAAACCGGTGAAATCTGGGTAAAAAAGTCAACTCTAGGTCCAAAAAGTCAACTCTGGGTCAAAACTAGGTCAAAAGTTGACTTTGGCGGTCAACTGAGTCAACTACGGTCAAGTCTGGGTCAAACTAGGGTGCTCCTGAAATTCTAGGTCAAACCGAGGTCATTAAGCTAGAAAACTCACAAACTCGCCTCCTTGAGATACCGGGATACCCTCGGTATCCGATACCTCAACCTACGCCATATACCCCGCCTATACCTTCTAAAACCTATGCTAGCACGCGTAAATATATACACATAAGCATATAAAAATCACTCCAATACAATTCCTAGGCTATTGCTCAATTACCCCGCTCGAAACCCAATACCTTGGTTATCTTAAGGTATTGAAATACCTTGGTATCTCAAGGTATTGAGGTTTCGCTCTGAAACCCCTCTAACTAGCTATCTAGCTACTAATTATGCACCTAGTTATTAGTCTAGGCTAGGTAGTAGAGATATCTACCATATTTATATATGTCTAAGTAGGTATCTACCTATATATATATATATCCACACATATATACATTTACCCATTTACCTTATCTATACACACATATATATATATATATTACCTTACCTTACCCAACTCATAAATATCTATGTATAACTATCTAGATATCTATAGATATGTATATAACTATATGTATATACATCTATATCCTAGATAGATATAACTATCTATCTACCTATCTATTATCTACCTATCTAGTTATCTATCTATCTATCTAACTAGATATCTAATATCTAGTATTTACCTACCTAACTATCTATCTATCAAATTATCAATCTATTTACCTATCTATATATTTAATTATCTATCTATCAAACTACCTACTTACCTATCAATCTATCTATTAATCTAGCTATCTATATCTATCAATCTATCCATTTACTAACTATCAATCCATCTATCTAGCTATCTATTTATCTAGATCTAGATACTAATATCTATCTAGTTACCTATCTATTAACCTATCTATCTAACATATTCAATACCTATCTATCTATCAATATATATATATATATATATTAATCCCCCTTTCCCTCGCATTGCTGCTGCCTGCTCTTGCCTGTGCTTGCTGCTGCTGCTAGCTCACCTGGCTGCTGCTGCTGCTATGCCTTTGCTGCTGCTGCTGCTGCTGCTGCATAATGTTGCTGTTGCTGCTGTGCTATGCTACTGCTGCTGATTTTGCTGCTGCTGCAGCTGCACATTGCTGCTGCTGCTCCCTGTTTCAGCTGGGCACCCCCCCCTCTCATCTCACATACACACACACACACCCCTATATATATATACACACACACATATAAACATATATATATCTATATATATATATATATCTATCCTCACTCACACACACTCACTCTCACACACCCTCACACACACACTCTCACACACACTAGCACACTCTCTCACAAACACACAACCTCACACACAAACCCTCATACATATATATACAAATATATATACATATATACACACAACTCAAACTCATATATATATATATATATAGGCCCTCACTCACACTCACACACACTCACCTACGCACTAGCACACACTCACACAAGCACTCACTAACACACTCACAAACACACAACCACACATATATATATAAATAGAAATATATATATATATATAGGAACACACACACAAATAAATATATATAGAGAGACATATACACAAACACAACACTACCACAACGATGCACACAACGCTCACAACGTCCCACCTACGCACGCCCAACGACCCCGACACTCACCAACGCCCTAAAATATATATAATATAGCTCGAAAACTCTAGCACACACTCCCCGATACTAATCCAACGCGCGCACAAGCCTGAAACGAGGAAACCAAGTCGAAATGGCCGTTCGGTCATTTCGACGAACACGTGGTGCGCGGCTCGAAAAACCTCCTGAAACGCACACCAAAAGAACTCGGAATCGGCCCAAAATTTACCCACGCGTCCTAAACGATGTCTAGATCCTAGAAAATGTGCTCCCGTATCGATTCTAGGTCCGTGGCGGAAACGCGCACGCACTTAGAATCGTCGACAACGAAAAGCCCCAATTTCGCCCGAAATGCCCGTTTCTCCGCGACGCGGCTTCCCGTGTCCGAACGGAGACACGCTCTCACCCTCACGACACCCGACAACGTCTACCTAGGTCCATCTAACCTAGGGCATCACCCAAAATTGGGCCAAATTTGGATTCCACCCGAATTCGACACAAAACCTAATGTCAAAGTCTCTAAATACTACCCAACTAGTTCCAACTTCCTCCCACGGGTAGCCTAAGGGTCTAGGAAGGTTCTAAACTATTAATTACACTATATAAAAATAATTACAAGGGGAAAAATTAGGGTTTACTTCTTGGGAGTTGGAATCCCAAGCCAAAATCTCCAAAATGCTCCAAATCCACCTCAACTAGCTTCCAAGCTCTCAATCCAAGCTCCAACACCAAATCTAGGCTCTACCCACCTAGGTTAGGGAAAAATGTAGGGTTAGGGTTCAATGAAAGTAAGAAATGGAAGAAGGAAGAGAAGAAAAAGAAGAAAACTTACTTGAAGTGGAAAATTGGAAGAAGAAATGAAGAAGAAGGAGTGGAGAAGAAGAAGAAGTGAAGAAGAAGAAGAAGAAGAAAAGGGGATGGGGCTGCTGTGCTTGCTGTGTTCTCACGGGTGGGGGGTAGGTAGGGGCCGGCTATGTGAATTAAAAGGGTCTCCAAAGTCTCCAAATGCCCAAAATGTCCCTACATGACTTGGTTTTGGGTTCCGGGTTCCAAAAGCACTCAAACTAGTTTCAAATCTCTCCAACTAACTTCCTAAAAATAAAATAAATATTCTAAGCCCCAAAATAATTCTTACAAGGGTGTGGGCTGGGTCGGACATGGGTCCACTAGGGTCTGACATGGGTCCAGGCTAGCCAAAATCCTAAAACAATCAATATAAAAAATAATACAATCAATAATTAATTATAAATACAATTAATTAAAAATAATGCACAATTAACTAAATTAAAAATAAAAAAAATACCCGGCTCAGAAAATGGGGAAGACCTCTTCAGTCTGGCCTCTCTCTTGGTGACGCGCTCCACGCGTCGAGCCGCAGCAAGAACGTCCGAGTATGATGTTGGTGCGACGGACCCAATCAGTTTCTGCAGCTCAATGTTCAGTCCGTCGAAGAATTTCTCGGCCTTCTCTTCCTCAGTCGGGATCAGGGTGGGGGCGAAGCGACTCAGACGGATGAATTCTGCGTTGTACTCTTCCACCGTCATGGAGTCCTGAGTGAGGCGGTTGAATTTGTCCCGCAGTTCTGATCGAGCGATGGCAGGAATGTACATCTCTTGGAAGAGTCTGGAGAACTCCTCCCAAGTGACTCGGTCTGGTCCGAGTCGCGTCTCCTCGGATAGCCACCAGTGATGGGCATTGTCCGTCAATTGCATTCGGACGGCGGTCATCCAGCGTTCTCGGGGAAGCTCAGCTGCTTCAAGTTGATGCCGTATGTTGGTGAGCCACTCGTGCACTTCTGTGGGCTCCTCTTTTCCAGAAAAAGTGCGGGGCTTCAGTTGGCGGAAGTCAGTGATTGAGCCTGTAGTTGGCCGTCGAGCTGGTAGGTTGGCCTGCCCCAGTGCAGTTACGATGCTGTCCCTCAAGAAGTTAGCTTCGCGACGCTGAGCCTCGTGTTGGACTTGCTACTGAGCTTGCATCATCGCGTAGATCATCTGAAATATTTGCTGCCCGTCGATCGGCTGTCCTGGTGGGAACACGGGCATTGGTGGGACGAACTGCGGCGGAGGCGGGATGTCATCGCGCCGGAATCGGGAGGTAGGTTGACCTGCCGGCTGGCTCTGTTGAGTTGTGGGAATTCCTCCGACTGGTGTCACTTCGTCGTCGTAGGTGACACCTGTAGCTGGTGGTGTTCTGACGGGAGTCTCGTTGCATTCTTGTGGGTCCATTTCCCTGTATCCAAAATACCCAATAAGAGGCGCACAGGAATCAAGGCAAGATGCAAGTTCAAATTAGTTTGAATACGATACAGATATCAAAAACGATTCAAGCAAGTGGATGAGATCCTAAAACTTAACCTATTCTTATTGCAGGCCTGTTCGGTCCCTAAGTTGGAACCGAACACTTTAGTCGTTGACCTGCATGGGCCACCACAAAAACCATGTCACGCCCCAGTCCCAAAATGCCGAGGGACTGAGCACGTGCGCAATGGCCAGCAGCACGCACCGATGGACTACCCAATTTAATGGATCCATCAGGGCATGCTTAAGCTGTAGTCTAGCAATACTAAGTTACAGTCTCAGGTATTTCTAATCTCATCCACAGATAACACAGATTAATTGCCAGGAAATAATGCATTGGAATTAAATAAGCAATATGAAATAAGGTTATCTCGGGAAACAAATCCGAGAATTATTCTGTTACAATTAAGAAAAGACAGGAAATAAAATGCTGGAAAATGGAAATACTGTGTAGCTGAAGCAGGTGCTCAGGAGAAGTCTTCGGCCACTACTTCGTCCTCTGTTCCTGGTTCTGTTCCGAGGAGTGCTCCGGTACCGTACACTTCTGGGTAGTTCTCTTCAGCGGTACCTGGGGACATCATCCATTCCAGGTCCTCAGGGGACATAGCAAGGTACAGAAATATCTCAAGCCATAATGAATATCAGTGCAGCAATGAAATAAACAGCAGGGTAACTATGTAAACCAGCTAAGTGATATGCAAGTGAGAGTTCTAGTCATACTCAGGCTGAGACTACTACAGGATCAGTGTTGGAGAAACCATAGCAGTATTTCTCGAGAGGGCCAGTACTTGTGCCAGAGCTCTGTATCAGAGACTAAGACACCTCCAGATAACCATGTTTTCATTATATTATTTTCAGCCTTGATATGATAATCCTCTCCCCACCCCATGTAATCTCACGTCACAGTTCCAGAATATCAGGTACAAGTCACGCAAGATATAACTAATGCAATTAGTCAGGATAGAATCTACGCATGTAAACTGTAAATGTCATGAAATATAACCTATACGGAATCACCAGGTATATCTCAGGCAATTTCGTTCCATGATAGTGTCAGGTGTCCTGGGTTGAGCAGTTAAACAAGTTTTCATAAAAAGCTACCAGAAAATCAAGTAAAATACTATAACCAGAAATATCTGAGAATTGGCAAGCTTTACTTGCCCACTGATGTACAACCAAGTTCAGGAAATATGTAGCAAGCTGCAAGTTTTGGCGAGGTACACTTGCCTGTGGTTCTGGCTATGTTCGCGGTTCTGACTTCGGCGGGAACTGCAGGCGGTACTCCGTTTGCTGAAACAAACATCACCATCAGATCCAGAAAATATCAATCAGCTGGAAACGCCTGTCCTTGAGTCCAATTTGGAGACAAGGGCAAAAATGGCAGTTTCGGGCCAAAATGGGGTCCACCGGTGGGCCCGCTTTGCACCGAAAAACGCGTCAGGGTCAACGGTCTCCAAATTCACCAAACTCAGTGTCAACAAGTCAGGAACGCTGATACGAACCCAACGGAACTTCCAGAATTCGATTCCGATGAGCCGTTTACAAAATCGCCCGTCGAGCGGGGCCTGTGGGGCCCACGACACGCGATTTCGTCAACGTTCTCAGAATCGAACCAAACTTGACCCACAGGACCAGCGTATTGCTACGAGTCCGATGGCGCAAGTTTCGTCTCGATCCGACGTGTGTACACAAAGTTAGGGTGAATTGCAGAAAAGGCGGATACGGGGCGATGTCCGCGGATACGCGTTGATTCCGGTGTGCACGCACACCCGAATCAGCTTCCGCGAAAACCCACACGTCCGTATCGACGAGGCGCACGTATCTGTGAAGACCGCGCGCGACCAAGTCGTCCCGTTTGGCGGGGCGTACTCAGTTCCGGGGTGAAACAGGGTCTGGGTTTTTTCTGTTTTTGGATCGCGGTGTGCGATCACCACAGGACGCGATGTCCCGAACAGTTTGTCCGGACACCGAGAGGGTCATACAGGCTTCGCAACACAATTTGCGGAATCGAAAACGGAGCTACGAATCAAAAGTTACACGCACCTGAAGGGGACCCGAAAAACCGAGGTTCGAGTTGTGTCCGACACGTGTCCGACACAAAATCGAAAACTAGGGTTAGGGTTTGGGTGTTCTGGCCGGCGGCAGGGCGGCCGAGGGCGGCCGGGCTGCGGCGGGGGAGGGCCGGGGCTCTGCGGCGAGGACGGCGCCGGCGCTCGGGCGGAGGCGGCGGCACGGGGGCGGCCGGAGGCGGGCTGTGCGACTACTGCTTCTGCTGGCTGTGGCTGCGGTGGCCGCCGGAGGCGCGAGGCGGGAGACGGCGAGGCGGGGGCTGGCTGCGGCGGGGCAGCGCGGTGAGGTGGTCGACGGCGGCGGCGACGAGGTGGGGGCTAGGGCGGAGCACGGTGGTGGTCGGGGCCGAGAGGGGGAACGGGGGGGGGGTTCTTATAGGTGGAGCGGCTGGGGGTCGGGGGTGGACGTGGGCCGCGGACGGGGCGGAGGAGGGGGACGTCGTGGGGTGAGGTGGCGGCCGGAGCGGGCGGAGCCGGCGGCGGAGGCGGCGTGAAACTCGGGGAAGGGGAGAGGGGGTCAGCAGGGTACGGGCGGGTGCGGGTAGCGGGTCGGGCGGCGGATCCGACCCGACCCGCAGGGCGGAGTCTGGGCCGGGTTGGGCTGGGCCGGCCCAACGGGCCGCGGGCCGGTCTAAATAAATAAAAAATAATAATAATATATAAAAACCAGTAATTAATTAAATAATTAATTAATTAAATAATAAAATACTATTTAGGCATTTAAAAATAGGTCCGGGGTCCGATAAATTCCAGAAAAATTGCCCTAAGTCCAGTTTTTCATTTTACATCCAAAAATATTATTTTTATAATATTTTAATACTGTTTAATATCAATTAAAAATCATTGAATAATTTAAACCCTGTTTTTAAATTACAGAAAATCCCAGAAAATTCCAGAAAATTGTGAAAAATCCAGTTGAAAAAATTTAAAAAAATCAGGGGGTTTACAGCCTCTATCTGCATACTGTCTGGAATCTGCGCCAGCCTGAAGATGCCCTCGATCTGCTCTACCCAGTCATCCGCGTACAGGATCCCTTCTGTACCACGGAACTCCTTGGGCCGCATCCTCTGGAAGTCAATGATACTGCCCGGCCTCGGATGCTGAATCTGATCTGCCTGTGGCTGAACCTGTGCCACCCTATCCACTGCTGTCATGGCCACCTGGTGGGCGTTCTCAATGCCCAGCCTCATCACATCCACCTGACGGTGCTGCGCGTCCATCATCTCCCTGAAGAACGCAAACAACTGTGCGGCATCTACTGGAGCAGGAAGCGGTGGAGGAACCACCGGAACGACTGGGGTAGTCCTCGGATCGACAGGTGAAGGAGGATCCTCGAGAGAAGCAGATGCTCCCTCAACCGCAGGAGTGGTGAGTGGAACGGTAGCAGCTGCCTGAATACGAGCTGGACGAGAGGTAGCAGACCTCTCAGTGGCAACTGCTGGGGCGGTACGATGAGATCGTGTCTTCGGAGGCATCCTGAACACAGATCAAAAGAAGTCAATACGGCGCAATATACGATATCATCAAAGAAGGACAGTAATATTTCAAAAGAAGCAATTTCAGAATAATTAGATTGAAATTGTTCCTAGTCGTGATTGAGTACACTCTCATCCTAGATCCTAGATCCTATAGCAGGCTCGCAGCAGTACAACTAAGTTGTTGTACCACCACGACATCGCACTAATTGCGAATCGAGACCTGCATGGGGCCGCCACCAAAAACGTGTCACGACCCGCACCCGGAAAATCGGGCATGAGTCGTGGGTACGTCCAGCCTACGCCGCAGCATCGGCGGTAGAACGCTGTCTAGGTCAACTATCTAGATAATAATCTCACACAAAAATCGGGCATGACCTCTCCAAAAGGAGGGCAACCACAAACAATATATAAACCTGTCAAGATCTCAACTCCAAACGGAGGAGCAAATATCAAATGATAATCACAATATACTCAATCACGAATCTAAGCACGATAAGATAACACAGAGATCTAACAACTATAAAGTCTAACCAACAACAACTACTACAACAACCACAACATCCATAATAATAATACATCATCCAAAATAATATACAATACAAGGTCTCTATCCAAAACCGGAGACAAATCCGGTGCTAAAGCTAATAAAAACAACAAGGTCCTAGTGATCCCGGCTACCAACCCGGAAATCACTCCTAAACTAGAGGATCCCTGTCTGCACCGTCGACAGGCTCAGGTCCATAAAACGTCGGACACCACTCCTCCGGATACTCTGGAAAAATATGTCCAGTCAGGACCGGAGCAAGTACACCTCTAACAGCAGTTCCATTTAAATGATAAAAACTATAAAACAGTTATAGCAAGTAGCAAGAAGAATGAAGCAAGTATGAAACGGAAATATATAAATAACTGGTGCATAAAGGTAAAAATGCATGGATATCAGAGCAAGATAGTAATAGCTGCAAGATACAGGAAATCTAAGCTAAGATCAAGTCCGTGCACATGAACGTGTAGTGAGTCCAGCATGAAAAATATGTAGTGAGTCAAGTCCAGAAATATGTAAGTGAGACAAGTCAAGAAATGCATGAGAGTCCAGACTATAAAGAATGAACTCGGTGTCTTTGAAATACTTGTTTCGACATGTAAGACCCGACACGCAAATCAAGATGAGTCCAGCCTGAACATGAATGATGCCTGTAGTGATGCCTGTAGTGATGCCAGTAGTGATTCCAGAATAGAGGCCAGAAACATGAAATATACGTGTCGCAAGTAAATGAATCCAGAAATACCAGTCAGTGTCCCGTGTTGTGCCAGAATAATCAGATGATACTATACTAGAAGCTGAATCATAATAATCATCAGATAATGAAAACTATCAGAGAATGTACTCGTCTGACGTCCTGAGCAACTGGCGATCCGAACCGGTGTCACAACGACCTAATGCGAAAAGCAAAGTTAAACAGGGTTCTAAAGAGTTAAACAGATATAAAATAACTAAAAATAGGTTTCTAGGGTCGTTCTAGGTCAAACGGGTCAAACCGGTGAAATCTGGGTAAAAAAATCAACTCTAGGTCCAAAAAGTCAACTCTGGGTCAAAACTAGGTCAAAAGTTGACTTTGGCGGTCAACCGAGTCAACTACGGTCAAGTCTGGGTCAAACTAGGGTGCTCCTGAAATTCTAGGTCAAACTGAGGTCATTAAGCTAGAAAACTCACAAACTCGCCTCCTTGAGATACCGGGATACCCTCGGTATCCGATACCTCAACCTACGCCATATACCCCGCCTATACCTTCTAAAACCTATGCTAGCACGCGTAAATATATACACATAAGCATATAAAAATCACTCCAATACAATTCCTAGGCTATTGCTCAATTACCCCGCTCGAAACCCAATACCTTGGTTATCTTAAGGTATTGAAATACCTTGGTATCTCAAGGTATTGAGGTTTCGCTCTGAAACCCCTCTAACTAGCTATCTAGCTACTAATTATGCACCTAGTTATTAGTCTAGGCTAGGTAGTAGAGATATCTACCATATTTATATATGTCTAAGTAGGTATCTACCTATATATATATATATCCACACATATATACATTTACCCATTTACCTTATCTATACACACATATATATATATATATATATATATATATTATCTTACCTTACCTAACTCATAAATATCTATGTATAACTATCTAGATATCTATAGATATGCATATAACTATATATATATACATCTATATCCTAGATAGATATAACTATCTATCTACCTATCTATTATCAACCTATCTAGTTATCTATCTATCTATCTAACTAGATATCTAATATCTAGTATTTACCTACCTAACTATCTATCAAATTATCTATCTATTTACCTATCTATATATTTAATTATCTATCTATCAAACTATCTACTTACCTATCAATCTATCTATTAATCTAGCTATCTATATCTATCAATCTATCCATTTACTAACTATCAATCCATCTATCTAGCTATCTATTTATCTAGATCTAGATACTAATATCTATCTAGTTACCTATCTATTAACCTATCTATCTAACATATTCAATACCTATCTATCTATCAATATATATATATATATTAATCCCCCTTTCCCTCGCATTGCTGCTGCCTGCTCTTGCCTGTGCTTGCTGCTGCTGCTAGCTCACCTGGCTGCTGCTGCTGCTATGCCTTTGCTGCTGCTGCTGCTGCTATGCCTTTGCTGCTGCTGCTGCTGCTGCATAATGTTGCTGTTGCTGCTGTGCTATGCTACTGCTGCTGCTGATTTTGCTGCTGCTGCAGCTGCACATTGCTGCTGCTGCTCCCTGTTTCAGCTGGGCACCCCCCCCTCTCATCTCACATACACACACACACACCCCTATATATATATACACACACACATATAAATATATATATATCTATATATATATATATATCTATCCTCACTCACACACACTCACTCTCACACACTCTCACAAACACACTCTCACACACACTAGCACACTCTCTCACAAACACACAACCTCACACACAAACCCTCATACATATATATACAAATATATATACATATATACACACAACTCAAACTCATATATATATATATATAGGCCCTCACTCACACTCACACACACTCACCTACGCACTAGCACACACTCACACAAGCACTCACTAACACACTCACAAACACACAACCACACATATATATATATAAATAGAAATATATATATATATATATATAGGAACACACACACAAATAAATATATATAGAGAGACATATACACAAACACAACACTACCACAACGATGCACACAACGCTCACAACGCCCCACCTACGCACGCCCAACGACCCCGACACTCACCAACGCCCTAAAATATATATAATATAGCTCGAAAACTCTAGCACACACTCCCCGATACTAATCCAACGCGCGCACAAGCCTGAAACGAGGAAACCAAGTCGAAATGGCCGTTCGGTCATTTCGACGAACACGTGGTGCGCGGCTCGGAAAACCTCCTGAAACGCACACCAAACGAACTCGGAATCGGCCCAAAATTTACCCACGCGTCCTAAACGATGTCTAGATCCTAGAAAATGCGCTTCCGTATCGATTCTAGGTCCGTGGCGGAAACGCGCACGCACTTAGAATCGGCGACGACGAAAAGCTCCAATTCGCCCGAAATGCCCGTTTCTCCGCGACGCGGCTTCCCGTGTCCGAACGGAGATACGCTCTCACCCTCACGACACCCGACAACGTCTATCTAGGTTCATCTAACCTAGGACATCACCCAAAATTGGGCCAAATTCGGATTCCACCCGAATTCGACACAAAACCTAATGTCAAAGTCTCTAAACACTACCCAACTAGTTCCAACTTCCTCCCACGGGTAGCCTAAGGGTCTAGGAAGGTTCTAAACTATTAATTACACTATATAAAAATAATTACAAGGGGAAAAATTAGGGTTTACCTCTTGGGAGTTGGAATCCCAAGCCAAAATCTCCAAAATGCTCCAAATCCACCTCAACTAGCTTCCAAGCTCTCAATCCAAGCTCCAACACCAAATCTAGGCTCTACCCACCTAGGTTAGAGAAAAATGTAGGGTTAGGGTTCAATGAAAGTAAGAAATGGAAGAAGGAAGAGAAGAAAAAGAAAAAAACTTACTTGAAGTGGAAAATTGGAAGAAGAAATGAAGAAGAAGGAGTGGAGAAGAAGAAGAAGTGAAGAAGAAGAAGAAGAAAAGGGGATGGGGCTGCTGTGCTTGCTGTGTTCTCACGGGTGGGGGGTAGGTAGGGGCCGGCTATGTGAATTAAAAGGGTCTCCAAAGTCTCCAAATGCCCAAAATGTCCCTACATGACTTGGTTTTGGGTTCCGGGTTCCAAAAGCACTCAAACTAGTTCCAAATCTCTCCAACTAACTTCCTAAAAATAAAATAAATATTCTAAGCCCCAAAATAATTCTTATAAGGGTGTGGGCTGGGTCGGACATGGGTCCACTAGGGTCTGACATGGGTCCAGGCTAGCCAAAATCCTAAAACAATCAATATAAAAAATAATACAATCAATAATTAATTATAAATACAATTAATTAAAAATAATGCACAATTAACTAAATTAAAAATAAAAAAAATACCCGGCTCAGAAAATGGGGTGGTGACAAGAGGGACGTAACAAGATACAGAAAATACGAGCCAACTTGAATACAGTAAACATGCATATAATTTAAAAATAAATAAGTACGCTGTACAAGATAATTTATATGAATACAAATGAGGACAACTTTTCGACGTATGGGCAAGGGTAGTCTACTCGATCTAAGCCTCACAACTCATACACCCGTCTAGAACATCAGAAATCGACATACCTCTGGGGTAGCGACCAGCGCGACTCTACAGAAATCGACATACCTCTGGGGTAGCGACCAGCGCGACACACGCCCGTAGTGCGAACTATATACTATGGTTTACCAGAGTGGTTAAAAGCCCATACGCCTAATGATTGTCCTCCCATGATACTAGGTGCCATGTGTGTGTCAACATATCTAATACATAGTAATGACTGGAGAAAAACTACACATGCAAGAACTATACAGAAATGAAATAAATAAAAAGAAATATAAATAGCATGCAAAGTACTATAAACAATTTGGCAAGGTATCTTGCCCGGGGTCCTGCTGCTGGTATGAATCAGAGTCCAAGTCACAGTCCAAATAGCCTATGTATTACAAATTTATCACGTCAAAAGATAATTTATTTTAATTTATTTAATTCTGTAATAATTACTCTAAAATCCTATTTTAATCTTATTATTCTGATTTTTAGGTTAATGCCTAAATTTTGTCCAAAGAAATTGAATTTTATCGACTCGAGACTCATGGCACGCAAATCGAGGCGATCTGTTGACCGAAAGTCAACTGACACAAACTTGACTTTCATGCATGAATTCCTGTAGATTTCAGTGTCAAAAACATGTTGGAATTTATGGCTCGTCCTAATTCAAATTCGTTTGGAAATTATGGCACATACAAGTTTCGTATCGTGCACCGATGGTTAAATTTTACCCTAGAAGTTCTACAAAATTAACAATATAAAAATACTTCGAAATAAATTCTGGAAAAAACATATGTCAATGATCTCGACATTAGCTTTCCGAAACTTTAAACGGTTCGTGATTCTGATTCCTGGTTCTCCCGGAATCACGAAAACATCGAAACACGTCTATTTTTGGACATGCTGTGTTCTACGAATTTTTCAGAATTTAATAATAATAATTTCGTAAAACAAATTATATAATCAGAAATTTAACCTCAATATCTTTCTAACACAAAAAACTAGGCCTTATTTGGAGTCCGGAGCTATGCGCAATGGCTTCTGGAAAATGAAAGAACCCTAGATGGCAATTCTCCAAAATTCGGCTGAAGAAAAACCCTAGAAATAAACTTAAACTAATATATATATATAGAGGAGAGAGAAAGCAGTCGCGTCTCAGATCTTGATACATGGCAGCCATCCAACGCTGCCCGCCCCACAGTCACGGACAGGCGGGCCCGGCACTGTTTGCTGCGGAAGGCTGACAGGTGGGCCCCCTGTTTGCTGACTGGGCAAAAATAATTTCTTTTTGGGTTTTTTTTTCAGAAAATAATTTTTAATTCAGTTTTTGATAATTAACTCAAAATAAATGCTAAAAATAATCAAAAAATTCCCAAAAATTATAGAAAATATATTTTATTATTTAGAACCTAAAATAAAAGTTTGGGATATTTTTATTTAAGTTTGAACATAAAATAAATTTTTCAAAGTCCTAAAAAATTAGTGTTACTAGTTTTTAATTAACTAAAAATTATGGAAAAATTCCAATAATCTAAAATAGCCTAAAATAATTCTAAATAAATATTTATATAAGTAAATATACAAAAAAAATTTATTTTCTAATTAACTAAGAGAATATTCTAAATAAATTCAATATTTATAATAAATATAATAATATAAAATATACATAAAATACCTATTTTGGGTGAGGGAGTTTACATTCGGGTATTGATTCTCATGTGCTATCATGTGCTTCTTGTGCTCTTGCCTTCGTGTGCGCGAGCTATTATCATGTACGTAGCGTGCCGTGGTTGGATCTAAGAGTATTAGTGGGGGAGGGGAGTAGAAGTTGGTTATGTGATCAAAGCCAAACAATATTCATGTGTATGTCGGTTATGCAACTCACGCATAACGGAGTTATCGTAGTATTTTTCATGTGCAACCTAAGCCGATCACATAACGAACTTGTGCTCAAGGCACTTAGCTAGTATTCATGTTTTCTCACATGCAGTTAACTCTCTACTTGTATTGTTCTCCAGTTTACATTGTAGCTACTTATTCTGCTCCAGCATGTATTTATTTCCTGTGCATCTTGTATACTTTTTTATTGCTCGTCATATACACCTTACCATATATTTGGAGTTGCTTTCAGAGTTATGTACTTCGCTCCAGTCCTGACTGGGCATATTTTTTTCAGAGGATCCTGAGGATTATTGCCCGACGTTCTACGGGCCGGGTGTCGATGAGTGCTGTGACCCCGAGACTGAGGAGGAGCCCTGCGAGGAGACGTCTTTAGCACCCTAGTTAGCTAGGTGGGTTTCGTGGGATGTTCCCAGTTGTTATTTTGGATGATTGTACTTATTCTTTTGTTGCCTGTGAGATATTGTAGACTATTATAGACTTAGACTGTATTTTGGATATTGTCTTGCTCTGTGTTTCTGTTTCTTTGTTGATATCATATCATGCTTTTATTCGTCCCCTAGTTATTGTGATTGAGAAATTATATATATTGCGTGGTTGCCCTCCTTTTGGAGAGAATATTGACAGGTTTTGTGTGATAGATGGTTGACCTAGAACGGACCTTACAATGTTCTACCGCCGATTCTGCGGCATAGGCTGGACGTACCCACGACTCATGCCCGATTTTGGGTGCGGGTCATGACAGAATACGACACCAACAATTATTTTTCTTGAAATAATGTCACGCCCCAGTCCCAAAATATCGAGGGACTAGACACGTGGCAATGGCCAGCAGCACACACCGATGGACAATCCCAATTTAATGGATCCAACGGGGCGTACTTAAGCTGTAATACAACAATGAGGGTGCAAAATACTAATCTCATCCACAGAAATGAATACAACAATATCAACAAAAAGAAATATAAATATCATCAAGTCACAAGTAAATAAATCGGAGAACAACATGATAACAAGTCTGATACAATATCAAGATACAGAAATAAAGATAACAACTGCAAATAATGAGTATGGATAAAGCATATACTCAGAAGATATCTTCGGGGAATCACTCGTCTACTGGATCTGGTACTGCTCCAGTGCTTGCTCCTGTTCCTGCTAATGTTCCTGTTCCGTATACCTCGGGGATCTCTTTTGCTAATCCTGGGGACATAATCCGGATCCAGGTCCTCAGGGGACATAGCAAGGTACAAAATAACTCAAGCCATAAATAATGCAGTACAGCAATAAATGAAACAATAGGGTAAACTATATAACCAGCTAAGTGATATGCAATATGAGAGCATCACTAAAACTCAGGCTGAGACCACTACAAGCTCAGTGTCGGGGAGCCGGTAGCGGTAATATCACGTAATGGGTCAAGCTCGGTTTTAGAGTCTTGAGCACCGCATTAATAAGGGTTTATATATATAGTCAGCATGTAGTCTGTGTGTCTCTCCCCACCCAATGTAATCACACGTCTCATGTCTATGTCACGCGAGATCATATCTAATGCAGCAAGTCATATAATATCTAAGCAAAAGAATATGTCATGAAACCTGTAACCTATACAGAATCACCATGAATATCTCAGGAAGATTCTGTCTCATGAATAGTGTCAGGTGTCCTGGGTTATGACATACTTGGTAATGCAAGCACGAGAATGTAAAGGGTGTCGATATCCATCTCTAGATGATGTTACACAACTTCGCGTACGGTGTTGGCACCCGAATATTAATCGGACGCTAAGTAAAGTCACACAGTCCTAGGTTAAGCATGTAGAATAATTAATTAAGTCAAAAAAATAAGTAACAAAACTTTAAGTTTGGCAAGGTACACTTGCCTGGGGTTCTGACTCCAACTGAAGCTCTGGTACCAGCGAGATTTGCAGGTAGTCCTTCGGTTGCTGAAATAGACATCACCATCAGATTCAAAAAATATCAAATAGCTAGAAACGCCCGTCCTTGAGTCCAATTTGGACACAGGGACAAAAATGACAGTTTCTGGTCAAAGCGGGGTCCACATGTGGGTCACTTCGCACCAAAAAATATGTCACAAACAATGATCTCCAAATTCATCAAACTTAGTGTCAACATGTCCAGAACGATGATACGAACCCAACGGAACTTCCAGAACTGGATTCCGATGAGCCGATCACAAAATCGCCCGTCGAATGGAGCCGCGGGGCCCACGATACGCGATTTTGTCAATGTTCTCAGAATTGAACCAAACTTGGGTCATAGGACCAGCGTATTGCTAAGAGTTCGATGGCGCAAGTTTGTTTCGATCCGACATATGTACACAAAGTTACAACGTATTCTGGAACAGGGCCGATACGGGACATTGTCGGCGGATACGTGTTGATTTCGGTGTGCACGCACATCCAAATCAACATCTACAAAATCTCACACGTTCGTATCAATGACGCGTACCTTTCGGTGAAGTCCGCACGCGACCAAGTCGTCCCGTTTGGCGGGGCGCACTCAGTTCCGAGGGAAAATAGGGTATTTATTTTTCTGTTTTTGGATCGCAGTTCGCGATCACCACAGGACGCGACACATCGAGCGGGTTGTACGGGCATCGAGAGGGTCACGTAGGGTTCGCGTCACAACAGACGGAACAAAACATGGGGCAGCGAGGAGAGAGAAAAGTCTACCTGAACAGGGCTCCGCGGAACTGGGATTCCTCGTGTCCGCGAGGCGAGACGACTCGACACGACGGAGTACTGTGTCCTAGGGTTAGGGTTTCGTCGACTCGCCAGAGCTTCGCCGGAGGAGGGCGGTGTGCTGGCGGAGGCGGAGCGGAGCTCGTCGGCTCATCCCGGAGCGGGAGACAACGCTGGGCGTCGTGGCGGAGGGGAGACGCAGTGCTGGAGTTGCTGCGGCGAGGTCGAGGGTGGCGGAGGCTCGGGCAGGTAGACGACTGAGGTCGTCGGGCTCTAGCGGAGAAGAGATGGCGGCTAGGGCACGGTTCAGGCGGGGCTGGCCGGGGCTCGGGGTGCTAAATTGCTGCGGGGACGGCGGAGGATCTTGTGGTGGTGGCTAGCCGTCAAGGCGGCGGAGGACAGAGGGCAGAGCGGGGCTCGACGGGGACGACGGTGGCGTATCCCTGGGCGGAGAGGGGTTTTATAGAGAGAAGAGGGAGGTCGAAGGAAGACCGGTGCGGGAGTGGAAGAGACGACGGTGCTGGGAGGAGCGGGGGAGACGCGGCGGTTACGCGGCGGCCGGAGGCGAGCAGGCGGCAGTTGCGGGAAGTCGGAGCGGCGCTGGGAAGCGGTAATGGTCGTAACCGCCGACGGGGATCGCGACGGCCGGCGGCAGTTACATGAGTCGAATCATCGGGGAAAGAGGGGTTAGGGATTAGTCCCCCGGTCGGGTTCGGGTCCGGGTCGGGCGGATGGGGATCCGACCCGATCCACTAAGGCAATGGTGCGGGTTTGGGTTCTCGGGTTTCGGGTCGGGTTCAGATCCGACCCGACCCGCTAAGGTTGGGTTCGGTTTAGTTAGACCGGTCTGGGTTGAGTTTTATTCAATTAAACCGGATTTATTCTAGGATTTATTTTGGTTTATTTAAAACTTAATTTTTAGGGCTTTAAAATTGTTTTCGGGGTCCAATAAATTCTCGGAAAATTATCCTATGTCTAATTTTTTATTTTACACCTAAAAATATTATTTTCATAATATTTTAATATTATTTAATTATCATTTAAAATTATTTAATTTAAAAATACCTTATTTTTAATTAGTTAAAAATCCCAGAAAATTACAGAAAAATTATGAAAATCTATTTTAAAAATTCCTGAAAAATCAGGGTGTTTACAATCTACCTCCCTTAAGAGGATTGCGTCCTCGCAATCAAAGAATAACCGGTCAATAGAGATGACACGGTTGCAAATATTGTTCGAAGTACATCACGATTAAGGAGAATCAAGGATGAGAGTTTAAGCAAAACCCATAGGGAATCATTTCCCTATGCAATGGAAGTTAAGCAATTTCCAGAATGCAGAAAATCTAGAAAACTACAGTTTAGAAAAACTAGGTTATCACTTAAAAACATACTAGGTTATCAATTATTAGCAAGTTTAAAAAAATTACCAGGTTAGACTAAGGTCACGAACCAACAGGCACAAACTAAGCAATACTAGAAACAAATAACTATGAACTTACATGCATTAGATACTCCACGAGTCTGCGCGTCTTCCAAGGTCATCGCGAAAGCTTGTCCGCGTCCTCGCGGGGGATTCTTCTACTTCTGCTGGGCCTGCTGGAAGAGTGCTGCTTGTGGTGCCAAGGGTGGCCTCGGCTAATATTCTCCTGGGGCAGGTGGTCTGACTTCTCCAATTCCCGTTTGTGGTGCTCCCAATGCTGGATAGGCTGGCCTCGGTACTGGTAACGCTTGTTGGTTTACCATCGGTGCTCCTTCTCGATGTTCGATGCATTCCCTCTCTAAATGCTGACTGGATCCGCAAGCTAAACATAATTTTCATTTGCGTCTGCACTCGTTCTCAATATGGCCTCGCTTGCGACAATATTGACAGACAGGTGGTGCTTGTGAAGATGCTTTTGGTGGCTGATGCAGGTGAGACCTCTTTGCAATTTTTTCCTGTGGTGCTCTAGCTGGTGCTGATGTGGCTGGTTGATGAATCATCAATGCTTTCTCTCGACGTTCAGGGCAATCCCTTACCGAATGCTTTTTGGATCCGCAAGATAAAAATAGTCCCAATCTGAGTCGGCATTCGCTAGCGAGATGGCCTACCTTGCCATAGTAGTGACAAGTAGGAAGGACTAGTGCAAGTGGTGTAGATGCTCTCTGTGGTGGATTCATCTGTGGTTGCTTTGCAACTCTTTTCTGTTGTGCTTGATCTGGTGCTAATGCATACGGTCGCTTCTGGCTGGACTTTATCCTTGTGGTGCACTCCATGGGTCGTGCTGCAGCAAGAACGTCCATTGCAACGGAGCTGATTAACTTCCTTAGCTCAGAGTTAAGTCTGTAAATGATCTCCTCCGTTTGGCTTGGCTGGGCTTCTTCATGAACCTTTCGATAGGCTTGCATCATCGCGTAGAACATTTGAAATATCTGTTGCCCGTCCATAGCTTGCCCTTGTGGGAATACGGGCATTGGTGGAGTGAACTGCGTCGAGGGTGGAATGTCTTCTTGCTGGTTTCTCGAGGCATGCTGATTCACTTATCCACTAGTGTTACTTCATCTTCGTTGGTTACCACAGCATCTCGTGGTGATCTTGCAGGAGTCTCATCGTTTGCTCGTGGATCCATTACTCTGCATTCAAAATAAATAATAAGAGGCGCACAGGAATCAAGGCATGATGCAAGTCAAGAGATTAATTTAAATCCGAGATAGATATCAAAAACAATTCAAGCATGTGGATGAGATCTTAAAAACTTATCCTATTTTTATTGCAGGCTTGCTCGGTCCCTAAGTTGAAACCGAAGCAATTTAGTCGTTGACCTGCATGGGCCACCACAAAAATTATGTCACGCCCCAGTCCCAAAATATCGAGGGACTAGACATGTGGCAATGGCCAGCAGCACACACCGATAGACAAACCCAATTTAATGGATCCATCGGGGCGTACTTAAACTGTAATACAACAATGAGGGTATAAAATACTAATCTCATCCATAGAAATGAATACAACAATATCAACAAAAAGAAATATAAACATCATCAAGTCACAAGTAAATAAATCGGGGAACAACCCGATAACAAGTCTGATACAATAGTCAAGATACAGAAATAAAGATAACAACTGTAAATGAGTATGGATAAAGCATATACTCAGAAGATATCTTCGGGGAATCACTCGTCTACTGGATCTGGTACTGCTCTAGTGCCTGCTCATGTTCCTGCTAATGTTCCTGTTCCGTATACCTCGGGGATCTCTTCTGCTAATCCTGGGGACTTAATCCGGATCCAGGTCCTCAGGGGACATAGCAAGGTAAAAAATAACTCAAGCCATAAATAATGCAGTGCAGCAATAAATGAAACAATAGGGTAAACTATATAACCAGCTAAGTGATATGCAATATGAGAGCATCACTAAAACTCAAGCTGAGACCACTACAAGCTCAGTGTCGGGGAGCCGGTAGCGGTAATATCACGTAATGGGTCAAGCTCGATTTTAGAGTCTTGAGCACCGCATTAATAAGGATTTATATATATAGTCAGCCTGTGGTCTGTGTGTCTCTCCCCACCCAATGTAATCACACGTCTCATGTCCATGTCACGCGAGGTCATATCTAATGCAGCAAGTCATATAATATCTAAGCAAAAGAATATGTCATGAAACCTGTAACCTATACAGAATCACCATAAATATCTCAGAAAGATTTTGTCTCATGAATAGTGTCAGGTGTCCTGGGTTATGACGTACTTGGTAATGCAAGCACGAGAATGTAAAGGGTGTCAATATCCATCTCTAGATGACGTTACACAACTCCGCGTACGGTGTTGGCACCCGAATATTAATCGGACGCTAAGTAAAGTCATACGGTCCTAGGTTAAGCATGTACAATAATTAATTAAGTCAAATAAATAAGTAACAAAACTGCAAGTTTAGCAAGGTACACTTGCCTGGGGGGTTCTGACTCCAACTGAAGCTCTGGTACCAGCAAAATTTGCAGGTAGTCCTTCGTTTGCTGAAATAGACATCACCATCAGATTCAAAAAATATCAAATAGCTAAAAATGTATGTCCTTGAGTCCAATTTGGACACAGGGGCAAAAATGACAGTTTCTGGTCAAAGCGGGGTCCACATGTGGGCCGCTTTGTACCGAAAAATGTGTCAGAAACAATGGTCTCCAAATTCGTCAAACTTAGTGTCAACAAGTCCAGAACGATAATACGAACCCAACGAAACTTTCATAACTGGATTCCGATGAGCCGATCACAAAATCGCCCGTCGAGTGGAGCCGCGGGGCCCACGATACGCGATTTTGTCAATGTTCTCAGAATCGAACCAAACTTGGGTCACAGGATTAGCGTATTGCTACGAGTCCGATGGCGTAAGTTTTGTTTCGATCCGACGTGTGTACACAAAATTACAACATATTCTGGAATATGGCCGATACGGGGCGTTGTCGGCGGATACGCGTTGATTCCGGTGTGCACGCACATCCAAATCAACTTCTGCGAAATCCCACACGTCTGTATCAACGGCGCGCACCTTTCGGTGAAGTTCGCACGCGACCAAGTTGTCCCGTTTGGCAGGGCGCACTCATTTCCGGGGGGAAATGGGGTATTTATTTTCCTTTTTTGGATCGCAGTTCGCGATCACCACAGGACGCGACACACCGAGCGGGTTACACGGGCATCGAGAGGGTCACGCAGGGTTCGCGTCACAACAGACGGAAGAAAAAATGGGGCAGCGAGGAGAGAAAAAAGTCTACCTGAACAGGGCTCCACGGAACTGGGATTCCTCGTGTCCGCGAGGCGACACGACTCGACACGGCGGATACTGTGTCCTAGGGTTAGGGTTTCGTCGACTCGCCAGAGCTTCGCCGGGGCTTCGTCGGAGGAGGGGCGACGTGCTGGCGGAGGCGGAGCGGAGCTCATCGGCTCGTCCCGGAGCAGGAGGCGGCGCAGGGCCTCGTGGCGGAGGGGAGACGCAGTGCTGGAGTTGCTGCGGCGAGGTCGAGGTTGGCGGAGGCTCGGGCAGGAAGACGGCTGAGGTTGTCGGGCTCTGGCGGAGAAGAGATGGCGGCTATGGCACGGTTCAGGCGGGGCTGGCTAGGGCTCGGGGTGCTGAATTGCTGCGGGGACGGCGGAGGATCTCGAGGCGGTGGCTCGCCGTTAAGGCGGCGGAGGACAAAGGGCAGAGCGGGGCTCGACAGGGACGACGGTGGCGGGTCCCTGGGCGGAGAAGGGTTTTATAGAGAGAAGAGGGAGGTCGACGGACGACCGGTGCGGGAGTGGAAGAGACGACGGCGCTGGGAGGGGCGGGGGAGACGCGGCGGTTACGCGGCGGCCGGAGGCGAGCGGGCGGCAATTGCGGGAAGGCGGAGCGGCTCTGATAAGCGGTACTGGTCTTAACCGCCGGCGGGGATCACGGTGGCCGGCGGCGGTTACAGGAGTCGAATCGTCGGAGAAAGAGGGGTTAGGGATTAGTCCCCGGTTCGGGTTTGGGTCGGGCGGATGGGGATCCGACCCGATCCACTAAGGCAAGGGTGCGGGTTTGGGTTCTCGGGTTTCGGGTCGGGTTCAGATCCGACCCGACCCGCTAAGGTTGGGTTCGGTTTAGTTAGACCGGTCTGGGTTGGGTTTTATTCAATTAAACCGGATTTATTTTAGGGTTTATTTAAAAATTAGTTTTTAGGGCTTTAAAAATGTTTTCGGGGTCCAATAAATTCCCGAAAAATTATCGTATGTCTAATTTTTTATTTTACACCTAAAAATATTATTTTTATGGTATTTTAATATTATTTAATCATTATTTAAAATTATTTAATTTCAAAATACCTTAATTTTAATTAGTTAAAATCCCTGAAATTTACAGAAAAATTATGAAAATCCATTTTAAAAATTCCTGAAAAATCAGGGGGTTTACAAATCATAATTACGTGTTTACTCGGTTCTATTGCAGCTCTTGTCGACTCACATTGCCATCTTTCACAGCTAAAAATGTTTAAAGATTTTTTTTTTCCAAAAGTTACAAGTATATACACACACACACACAAATATATATATATATATATATATATATATATATATATATATATATATATATATATATATATATATATATATATGTGTGTGTGTGTGTGTGCGCGCGCTCTAAAACTATCCGGGTGGTATTATATTATAGAACAATCCGGTGTATCATGAGTTTGATTGAGATTGAGTGGTTGAGATTAAAAGGTATGGACCCTATCACTTTTTAATCTCAACCATCCAATCTCAATCCAACTTATGTAACATATGACGGTTTCATTATATGAAACCATCTGGATGGTTCTATAGCACTACTCTCTCTCTCTCTCTCTCTCTCTCTCTCTATATATATATATATATATATATATATATGGTCCGAATAAAAAATGTAAAATAAAAATATATATAGGGTCCGGATCAAAGACTCCGCCTCCTAAGTTTCGTCTCCCTGCACCATCGGATCGAGGTGTCCGTGTGGAGTCCGTGCTAATCCAACGGCTGAGGGGAGAGTGGGACTTCCGCGGGACTTCTGATTCGGACCCATACATATATATGGGAGTGTTGGCTACAGATCACACTTTTTTTTCTAGATAAACATTTTTTTAAGTAGAGGGAAATCTAAAATTTTGGTGCTACTCTTCCCACCAAGACTTTATTAGAACCAACCAATTTTCAGTCTTAAATAAGATATATTATTTTTGTTTAATTACAGATCGGTCCTAGATAATATTATCTTTTATTATAAAATAAATAATTGTTTCAACTATTAGTCTTTTAGGACACTTCAAATTAATGTATCTAATAGCGTCGTCCCAAAAGACTCTTTATATATATATATATATATATATATATATATATATATATATATATATATCTTGGTCCGGAACAAAATATTCGTCCGCGGAGTTCCGTCGAAGTCTTGTCCCTTCTGCACTATCGGATCGGAGGATCCGTGTGGGGCTCCCGCTCGCGTCCCCATTTGATCTAATGGTTGAGGATCGCGGGACTTCGACGAGACTCCAAAAATGGAACTTTCAGTCCGGATCCTATATATATATATATATATATATATATATATATATATATATATATATATATATGTCGAAAAGCAACTTAATAGAGCTAGCTGTGGACGGAGTTCATCGCCTTGGATTCTCCCTTGTTAGTCAATATAACATGCTAGTGGATGGTCGTTGCTCTCTTGTCCTCCTCAATAGAATCTCTTAGTAGAAATTTTTGGTAGAAAATGGATTCCAGCTATCACGGAAGAGGGAAGAGAAGGACAAAGTTGCTGAAGTGCCGGTTTTGGCCTTGGTGTGGGGACAGTGACCATCGATGCAATCAATTGATTGTATTTTGCTTAATTGGACCGTCTATTTAATACATCGGATGGAGCACCTGAGCTTCACACACACACACACACACTCTCTCTCTCTCTCTCTATATCTCTCTCTCTCGAAAGTATAGCGATGGGTGAAGAAGAACCAGAAGGAAAGGTAGTTGATCCTGATATTCCTCGGGACGACATGATGATCGATGCTCCTAAGACGACGAAGCACAACACCAGATTTGCCATTGCATGTGCCCTTCTTGCATCTATGACTTCGATTCTCTTGGGCTACGGTGAATCCTTCTATATAACTCTACTGTTTATAAGAATGATTAAAAATGACTTAAAATTGAACCGTCTAGATCGTTCATAAATTTTCACATAATTAATAATTAAAAAATTTTAATATTTTTTAACTAGTCGTATATGTATTTTTTATAAAAATATCTTAAAATAATTATAATTACATGAATATATATATATATATATATATAAAATAAATTCAAATAAAAATATATTTAATATTTAAAATATATTTAAACTAACTTTTTTATATCTAAACATATATTGAAAGTTTTACAAACATATATATAACAAATTTAATTTAAATATAAATCATATTTAAATTATTTTAATATAATTTAAATTTTTATTAAATTTTTTAATTATATATATATATATATATATATATATATATATATATATATATATATATATATATATATATATATATATATATAGGTGCAGATCAAAAGCTCTGTCCGTCCCCGGAGTCCCGTCTCCCTTGCATAGGACTGTAAAACGATTCAAATAGCTCGCGTTCGGTTCGATCCAAGTTCGGTTCGAAGTTCATTCGTGGGCTGGTCGGTACCGAGCTTGATTGATTTTTTTTTCGTTCGAAGGTGTGTTCAAACCGAGTTCAACCATAGGTTGTTCGTCTCGATCTTGTTCACGAATGAATTCGAACTCGGTTCGAATTCTCGTATTATAGTTTTTTCTAGTATATATATATATATATATATATATATATATATATATATATATAAAAAGCAAATGACACAGTCCTTCTTTTAGATCATGAAAAGAGTCCACAACACCTGCCAACCTATATATTAAAGAAAAAGTTTAAACGAAAGCAAATGACCAATGTATATTAAAAGCCAATGAATATGTTACAAGCAAATGACCAGCCACACGTTGGTGTTGGAAATCAAGTCTGCTGAAGGGAGGCAGTGTTCGGTCCGAACTCGGTTCCTGATCGAGTTCGGATCGAACTCGGTGTGGTGTTCCAGAACTTTCGAACCGAACTCGGTCCGAATTCGGTGTCGGCGGCAGCTGCTCGGGTTTTGGCATTTTTATGTTAAATTTTGGACCGTTGGATGCTAGTGGACGGCTGGATCTTATTGTTGGCTATTTTTAGGGTTTTCTAACCCTAAAATAGGTTTCTCATCCTATAAATAGGGAGGAGCATGGAGGCACAAAGGAAAATTACGAGTTGGAGATTCGGGATGTTCGTCCACAAAAAATCTAAGAGAAAGTCCGTGCTTTGCTCTTAGGACTTCGTCATCCAAGACAGAAGGAAGAAGAAGATCTAATCGAGGAGTCGTCAACTTCGGTTAGGGAGATTGCTATGGGTTGATGAGTGATTTCAATTATAATCTTCTGATTTTCTTCTTGAGTGTGGTGAGGGGGGTTGAACCTATTAGGGCAAAGGGTTTCAACATTAGTTTTTTACAATCTTGTAAATTTATCGGAGTTATAAAGGTTGGAATTTGTCCAGGTGACGTAGTCACCGTCATATACTTGTCTTCATGTGTGCTTGATGTTCGTAGATTTGTTTGGTCATCTCAGGTGGGTTGGCAAGCGCTTCTTCCGCTGCGCGACCAACACGTGGTATCAGAGCCAGGTTCTTCTCGAGAGGGAAGATGCAACTATGTCTACGAAGCAAATGAACACTCGTATGATCACCCTCACAGGAAGAAACTGGACGATTTGGAAGCCAAGGATGGAGGATCTACTCTGGTGCAAGGACTTGCATGGTCCGTTGGAGGACGACAGCGCAAAGCCGACGGACAAAGGTTCTGATAACTGAAAACGACTGGATCGGAAGGCTGTTGGATTCATCCGCCATTGGCTGGACGACTCGGTGTTTCACCACGTGTCCATGGAGAGTTCTGTAAAAGTATTGTGGGAGAAGCTGCATTCGTTGTAAGAAAGGAAGACGACTGGCAACAAGGCGTTTCTGATTCGCCAACTTGTCAACTCGAAATATGTCACGACCCGCACCCGAAAATTCGGGCACGAGTGCGTGGGTACGTCCAGCCTACGCCGCAAAGTCGGCGGTAGTACGCTGTCTAGGTCAAATCCATATTTACTAACTAGCTCATTCACAATTAACATAGGCAAGATAATAATGAGAACAGAAACTTAAGATTGCAATTGAAATAAATGTGACAACAGATTCAAATGTTTAGTACAGCAAAATCAGAATGAAATCGGGGACAAACCCGATGAATAGGATAAGAAACAGAAATAAAAGATAGCTACTACTAGCTACTCTGCAGCAGGGGTCTCCTGGGTGGGATCTGGCTCCTCATAGGTATCATCAGTCCCCTCATAGGGACCATAATAAGTAGGGGCAAGATCCTCATCATCGCCTAAATCAACAGATCCAGTCAGGAAAGGAGCAAAGTACACAGTGCACAACAAGGTTAAACTAAATATTTATGACAATTAAATATTGAATATCAGGTTGAGAAACTGCATAATAGAACATCATTATCTCAAAGTTAAAGCTGTAAACAGGGATATGAGAAAGCAGAAATAAATAAGACCAGAAACTATCTGTGTGAACTTGTGTTTGTTTTTAGAATACATAGTTGGCATGTAGGGGTTTATAAGGCTAATCCGGCCGTCATAAACGGCTATTAAACAGGGGAAATCGAGATCCGGCTGAGGTACAGTCGTGTACCAACAGCTATTAAACATGACAAGGGAAAAGGTAAACTACATGCCTTCTAGGTATTCTCCCACCCGACATGAAAAACAAGACCGGAACTCAAATATTCAAGACATGAAATCTAGCATTTCTAATACTAGGTGTAATCATCAAGGGTACATGTAAGGCAGGGAATTAATTATCATATATATAAAGATTAACTTGAGGTGCAGGTACTTGCCTGTTGTTTGGATCTGATTAATATTGGCTCTTGGGGAAAAATTCCAGAGATGAGTCCAAAAGCTGAAATAGACATTACCATCATGCTCAGAAGATGTCAAATAGCTAGAAACGCCTGTCCTTGGGTCCAATTTGGAGACAAGGGCAAAAACGACAGTTTCGGGTCAAAACGGGGTCCACCGGTGGGCCCGCTTTGCACCAAAAAACGTGTCCAGGTCAAAGGTCTCCAAATTCACCAAACTTAGTGTCAACAGGTCAGGAACGCTGATATGAACCCAACGGAACTTCCAGATTTGGATTCCGATGAGCCGAACACAAAATCGCCCGTCGAGCGGGGCCTGTGGGGCCCACGACACGCGATTTCGTCAACGTTCTCAGAATCGAACCAAACTTGATCTACAGGACCAGCGTATCGCTACGAGTCCGATGGCGCAAGTTTCGTCTCGATCTGACGAGTGTACAAGAAGTTAGAGCGAATTGCAGAAAAATCGGATACGGGGCGATGTCCGCGGATACGCGTTGATTCCGGTGTGCACGCACACCCGAATCAGCTTCCACGAAATCTCACACGTCCGTATCGACGACGCGCACGTATCTGTGAAGACCGCACGCGACCAAGTCGTCCCGTTTAACGGGGCGCACTCAGTTCCGGGGTGAAACAGGGTCTAATTTTTCCTGTTTTTGGATCGCGGTGTGCGATCACCACAGGACGCGATGCCCCGAACGGTTTGTCCGGGCACCGAGAGGGTCATACAGGCTTCGCAACGCAATTTACGGAATTGAAAACGGAGATACAGGGTGCAAGATACAAGTACCTGAACGAGGCTCGAGAAACAGGAACTTTTTGTGTCCGTGTCGTGTCCGACACGACACAAAGAAATTGGGAATTAGGGTTAGGGTTAGGGTTTCTGGATCTTGGCCGGAGGCGACGGTTTGGGCGGCGGAGGAGGGCCGGGGTTGCGTCGTCGGGCTCGGGGGCTCTGCGGGGAGGTACGGCGAGGCGGCTGGGGGCTCGTCGTCGGCGGATGGCGTCGGCGACGGCTGCTGCGGCCTCTGCTGTTGTGCTGCGTCGACGAGGGGAGCCGGAGGCGGCGCTCGAGGAGGGGAGAAGGGAGGAGGACGGCGGCGTCGGGGCTGTACGGGGCTCAGGCGGCGGCACGGCGGCGAGTGGAGGCGGTTAGGGGAGATGGTGGCCGGAGGGGAGAGGGTTCTCGGGCTTTATAGGGGAGAGGGGCGGTTAGGGGGGCCGAGCCAGGCGGAGAGGGAAGAGGACGTGGCCGCGGAGGGCGGGACGAGCCGGGTGGAGCGGGGACGTGGCGCGGCGGGCGCGGGCGGCGGCGCCGGACGCGGGGCAGCGAGGGTCGTGCGGGGTGAGGGCTGGGGTGCGGGTGACGGGTGGCGGGTCGGGTTCGGGTGGACCCGCCCGACCCGCTAAGGATGGCTGGGCTGGGTTGGGCTTCGGCCTACTGGGCCGGTCCACTGGGCCGGGACGGCCCAAGGAAAAAATAAAATAAAAATATTAATAATAATAATAATAAAAATTTAATAAAATCATTTAATTAATAATTACTTAATAAAAATAGTTTTTAGGTATTTAAAAATAGGTCTGAGGCCCAAAAAAATCCAAAAAAATTACCCTAAGTCCAGTTTTCCATTTTACACCCAAAAACATTATTTTCATGATATTTTAATATTATTTATTACTAATTAAAAATTATTTATTAATTAAAAACCTTAATTTTAATTATAGAAAATTCTCAGAAAATTCCAGAAAATTGGAGAAAATCCAAGATTTAATAATTTGAAAATTCAGGGGGTTTACAACCTACCCAACTTACAAAAATTTTGTCCTCAAAATTTAAGAATAACAAAGGCACGAAAAGGAAAGGCCGAGAATAAAATATACCTCAGGGTTCAAAAAAGATAGGGGTATCGCTCTCTAATCTCGTCTTCTCGCTCCCAGGTGGATTCGCCGGGGGAATGGTGCTTCCAAGCTACGCGAACCAGGAAAATGACCTGGTTTCGTAGAACTTTCTCCGATCGATCCAGTATCTCCACGGGTTGCTCTTGGTAAGTCAGACTTGGGCCTACTTCGAGCTCTGAGTGATCCAAAATGTGGCTGGGGTCTGACACGTACTTTCTCAGCTGCGACACGTGGAAGACGTTATGGACTCCATCCAGAGAGGGTGGCAATGCCAGTCGGTATGCCACTTCTCCAATTTTCTCCTGTATGCCAAAAGGTCCAATAAATATCGGGCTGAGTTTTCCACTCCTTCCGAACCTAATGGTGCCACGTGTCGGGGAAATCTTCAAGAATACCAGTTCTCCAACCTTTAACAAAGTCATAATCAAGTCTTAGTTCTATAATCAAAATGTTTAAATTGACTTGAATTTCATAAATTTAATTACCTCAAATTCCAAGGGCCTTCGGTGGCTATTTGCCCAATGTCGTTGCCTGTCTTGAGCCACTCGAAGTCTGTCCCTTATTTGCTTTACCTTCTCAGCTGAATCGATCACCATCTCTGGTCCCAGCAGGGCTCTTTCTCCAACGTCGTCCCATGATAGCGGGGTACGACATCTTCGTCCATACAGAGCTTCAAATAGAGTCATCTCAATACTTGCTTGGTAACTGTTATTATAAGAGAACTCCACCAGATGTAGATAGTCTTCCCAGGATCCTCCAAAATCCAGAACACATGTACGGAGCATATCTTCAAGTGTCTGGATTGTACGTTCCGATTGTCCATCGGTTTGGGGATGATAAGCTGTGCTGAATTTGAGTTGCGTCCCCAAGCTGGTTTGTAAGCTCTTCCAGAAGTGAGAGGTGAATCTTGAATCTCGGTCGGAGACAATACTTACTGGAACTCCATGCAGCCTGACAATGTGTCTGATATATAGATCTGCCAGCTTCTCTGTAGATAGCCCTACTTTGAAGGGTAGAAAATATGCAGACTTGGTCAGTCTATCTACTATCACCCAAATTGCATCATTCCCACTAGGTGTCCTTGGAAGTCCGTAAACAAAATTCATTGTGATATGTTCCCACTTCCACTCCGGAATGGGTAGTGGTTGAAGCAATCCTCCAGGTCTTTGTATTTCTGCCTTGACTTGCTGGCACACTAAACAACGAGATACGAACCTGGCTACTTCTCTTTTCATGCCATGCCACCAAACATGCGTCCTCAGGTCCTTGTACATCTTGTTAGCTCCTGGATGTATAGAGTATTGCGATCTGTGCGCCTCTTGCATAATTTCTTCTCTTATGTCTCCTTGGGGTACACATAATCTATCGCCATGCCTCAGTGATCCATCTTCATGAATTCTGAAATCTTCCACTAATCCAGCTTGCACTTGTCCTCGGAGGCTTCGCAGGCCTTCGTCTTGAAACTGAGCCTCCTTGATCTTGTCTATTAAAGTAGACTGAATCTGCAAGTTCATCATTTGGCCTTCTTTTCCTGGGATGATTACTCCAATACCTAAACTTTCCAAGTCCTCTAGCAGGTGTCTGTCCATAGTCAAGTACATCGCCATAGGATATCTGCTTAGAGCATCAGCAACTACATTGGCCTTCCCAGGATGATATTGAAGGGTGATATCAAAGTCTTTCATTAGTTCCAGCCACCTTCTTTGTCTCATGTTTAGCTCTTTCTGGGTGAAGATATATTTTAAACTTTTATGGTCTGTAAATATTTCCACCATTTTTCCATAAAGATAATGCTTCCATAGTTTAAGAGCAAAAATGACAGCTGCCAATTCTAAATCATGAGTTGGATAGTTCTTTTCATGGGGTCGAAGCTTTCTAGAGGCATATGCTATTACTTTCTTGTTCTGCTCCAAAACACAACCTAGACCTTTTCCGGAAGCATCACTATAAATAGCGAAACCTCCGGTTCCAGAAGGTAAGGTCAGAATAGGGGCAGTAGTCAGCCTTTTCTTCAATTCCTCGAAAGCATGCTGACATTCATCAGTCCAGGTGAACTCTTCATCCTTCCTTGTTAATTTTGTCATGGGCTCCGCAATTCTAGCAAAGTCCTTCACAAACTTCCGATAGTAGCCAGCTAGTCCCAGGAAGCTTATAATCTCTGCTACAGAGCCTGGAGTGGGCCAGGATTCTACTACAGCTATCTTCTTAGGATCTACTGCTATTCCATCTCCAGTCACAACATGTCCCAAGAATTCTACTTTGTCTAGGAAGAAAGCACATTTAGATAATTTTCCATAAAGTTTTTCCTTCCTCAAAGTCTCCAATGCTAACCTCAAATGTTCTTCATGTTCTTCGGGGGTCTTGGAGTAGATCAAAATATCATCAATGAAGACCACTACAAATTTGTCTAGGTATGGCTGGAAAACTCTGTTCATTAAGTTCATAAAAACTGCTGGAGCATTCGTCAACCCGAACGGCATTACTAAGAATTCGTAGTGTCCGTTCCGGGTATTGAAAGCAGTTTTAGGGATGTCTTCCTTCCTCACCCTTACTTGGTGGTAACCAGACCTCAAATCAATCTTTGAAAATACTCGAGCTCCACTCAACTGATCAAATAGGTCATCTATCCTGGGCAGGGGATACTTATTCTTAATTGTTAAGGCATTCAATGCCCTATAGTCAATACACATTCGGGATGTTCCGTCCTTCTTGGGCACAAATAATACTGGAGCTCCCAAGGGCGAGACACTAGACCTAATGAAACATTTGTCTTCTAGTTCTTTGATTTTCTCATTTAGTTCTATTATCTCCTTCTTGTTGATTCTGTAGGGATTTTGAGATACTGGTGCTGCTCCTGGCACTAAGTCAATGGAGAATTCAACTTCTCGGTCTGGGGGTAAGCCTGGGAGATCCTCAGGAAAGACATCAAGGTATTCAGAGATGATAGGTAGTGGCACTTCTTCTGTTATTAGGGCTCCACAAATTTTGTTATTACCCATTTCTCTAGAACCTCTAGCAAATTCAAATTCTGGCTTGTCAGGGGGCCTGAAGATTACACTACCTCTGTGGCAGTCTATTGTGGCATGATGTTGACTTAACCAATCTATACCCAGTATAATGTCAAAACTGGGCACTGGCATTACAAGTAGTCTAGCATACAGTTCTCTTCCACATAATGTAATAGGACAATTATTACAGGCATCACTAACCGGGATGATTCCTCCACCGGTAATGATCTTATAACAATTCCTAAGGGGTTTAGTGATTAAGCTATGCTTCATAAGGAAATCTACTGACATGAATGAATGTGAAGCTCCAGAGTCAAATAAAGTAATAGCTGGTATTGAATTTATAAGCACAGAACCTGTGATCACGTCTGCTGTGGCTTCAGCTTCTTCCAGAGTCATTGCATAAGCACGGCCTTGCTGCGGTGCACCCCTCTGTTGCTGCTGGTGCTGAGCAAAGCGTTGTTGTTGTGTTGGAAGTGGGGGTCCCCTCTGTTGTACTGCTGGGGCCCTGGCCTGGGCTGGAGCCTTTGGTGCAGCGGTGCGTCCTTGAGCAGCTGGACAGTCCCTCATTTGATGCGCTGCTGAGCCGCAGTAGAGGCAGGCACCTAGCCTCTTCCTGCAGACTTGCCAAGTATGACCTGGTTTTTGGCAAAAGTTACAAGCAGCAGCTTGTTGGTTCTGTCCCTGAGCCTGGTGTTGAGGTGCTGGAGCTCTAGGGAGAGGACGCTGAGTTTGCTGCGGGGCCCTCTGCTGTTGTTGTTGTTGTTGTTGAAAAGGGCGTTTGTTGGTGTCACGTCCCGATCTCCCGCAGGCAAATCGGCCGTTCTCGCTAGGCGGGAATTACCCTCGCCAGCGCTCCCGCGGAACGATCGCTTGACCCATCCGGGCGTGATGCCGCACGAGCGTGAGCCACGCCCGTGCAAGGCCATGGTTCATTGGCTGGCGGCAAGAGTTCTAAGCCACAGAGTCGCACAGATTGTCCGAGTGCAGCGGAGTCATGAACGCATAGGCGATCGGTAACAGGTTCACTGAGTCGACAATTATAGCGGAAGTATTGGAACAAGTAAAGTAATCTCTTTATTGATATGAACAAGTGTTACAGGCGGCTTATAGCCGAGATTACAAGTCGCTCAAGCCTCTCTCTCTGAAACAGTAAAAGTGTGCCAAGTGGCTACAACTGTGGAATGAATGTACAGGCGATGGTTAGGCGATGTTCACAACTTATGTCTTGTTTATGTGCTTCAGTCCCGGACGCACCGTTGCAAGGCTTCGGAGGGAACTCCTGGCCTTAGCACGTACGAAGGAGGCGTCCGCACTGCACGAGGTTCTCCCGCACCCTGCATATCAAACTGGTGGATTATCAGTACATTGAATGCACTGGTGGGGAAGCTACTCGCCCGCTCGACAAATCCAAACACGTAATACAGGTTCCGTGCACAACTATTAAGTTGTCTTTCTAGTTGCCTTAGGATCAGTTTCATACAGATATTGAACAGCTTAACGTGTCGGGCAGTGCCCCGTGCGATGTTTGAGAAAACACGGCGAAACTTACCAACTTACCATTTCTCCTTCCCTGTCCAAGGCAACATTGAGGCAAACATGTTAATTCAAGCAGGGGCAAGCATAAACATTCAGGAGCATAGCATATGCAAACATGAGGGTCGTTATTTTCAGATCGTTCAGGTGTTCAGAACATTGATGCTATGCAATGACTCGCACGCGGATAGCCGCTAAGCGAGGATGACTTATCTATATGAACAGAAGTCGCTGGCATAGCCATAAAGGACCAGATGTAGTCTCAGAGTCGAGGATGAAGTGCAAGCAACAGAAACGATGGGCCTTGCACTTATCCCGCCCTATACAGACGACTACGCTTTGTAGTCTCATGGTCGAGGATGAAGTACAAGCATGCAGAAAACAGAGAGTCTTGCACCTATCCCGCCAAAACAGACGACTACCAGAAGTTTCGTCTAGACCGGGTCGTCCCCAGTGCCCCGGTGACCGCCCGCGGAACGAGATCCGAAGATCACCTTTCACAAGTTGTCCGCGACATGCAAGTCAGGGTCTCAGGTCAGATACAGAAACAAGTTCGTGGCAGAATATATATATATATATGAACAAGTCCGGTATGGAACGAGTTCGAAACAGAATATATATATGAACTTGTTGAGACAGGATTCAGTAGTTTGCTCCTCGAGCTGTAATTCAGGGATTTATTCATTCTTGCTGCAGATTCCCTGGTTCAGAATTTGCCTTGGTGACCTAACGGTCCCGGATACTTGCAGGTTCGTTCAGGCACGGAACGACTACTTAGTAGTCTTCCGGGGTTTGGATGAATACAAGGCAACATACAAGCAGACAAGCATGCGTTTCTAGGAACATAAGCAGGAACGTTGCTCGGGCCCGAAGGTAGTCCGAGAGATGAAACCGTTAAGGGACTTAGCATGCGAGGGTCTGAATATAAGCAGTATTTCCTTTTCCCATGTTCTAGCATAGCAATACAGGTTGGGATTATTCCCTTAGCTAGGTGCGTTGGATTTATTAGCATGCAGGGGTGAATCATCTAGCGACTAGCATAAATATTCCAGATTTTATATGTGCTGGCTAAGCAAAGACAAGTTCACCGTAGCCACCCACCTTAGCGATGATTCGCCTCGGTAGAGCGATACGTCTGAGCGAGCCTTTGAAAGTCCAAGCCGGATTCCTGTAGGGACAAGTCTGGATATCCTTTGCTTCTTGATTGAGGCAAAGCGGGTCGGGACAGCTGCACGATTGCCGATTGAGACGGCAGTCCGCTTGAGCGGAACAGGGTGTTACATCCTACCCAACTTAGAAAAAGTCTCGTCCTCGAGACTTACTAAGGACAAGCAGAAATCTAGGGTTGAGGCAATCCTAGACAAGTCGTTTGTACTTGTTTTATTTGGATCTTCACTTGCACAAGCTTCGAAATTAGCATACCGCTTAGACTGGATCGTGCGCACTTTCGAAGGTACCCTCTAGCGTGAACACGTCAACCAGCTCAGTGATAGCGAAGTCTTAGCACTCGAGTTTCACCTTTTTCTTAAGTCTTGGATGGTGTACTAGTTCAAGGCGTCCCTCGAATAGATGCATTCAACCAAACTTAGAGTTAGTGAAAATCTCGGACAAGCTACTAGCGATACACTCGATGAGTCCGCACAGGTTGGCACAAAGGCCACTCGCAGCATACAACCAGACAAGCAATCATATCATTACATTCAAAACGTATTTTGAAAGTATTTAGACTTATTGTTGGAACATCCCATCGAGGCATTGAGAGAGAGCATGCACGTAACCCACGAACGAGCTTTCGAAACAGAGATATCGAATTGAAATCCAAAGGCGTAGAAGCCAGGCTCTGATACCAACATGTCACGCCCCGATCTCCCGCAGGCAAATCGGCCGTTCCCGCTAGGCGGGAATCACCCTCGCCAGCGCTCCCGCGGAACGATCGCTTGACCCATCCGGGCGTGATGCCGCACGAGCATGAGCCACGCCCGTGCAAGGCCATGGTTCATTGGCTGGCGGCAAGAGTTCTAAGCCACAGAGTCGCACAGATTGTCCGAGTGCAGCGGAGTCATGAACGCATAGGCGATCGGTAACAGGTTCACTAAGTCGACAATTATAGCGGAAGCATTGGAACAAGTAAAGTAATCTCTTTATTGATATGAACAAGTGTTACAGGCGGCTTATAGCCGAGATTACAAGTCGCTCAAGCCTCTCTCTCTGAAACAGTAAAAGTGTGCCAAGTAGCTACAACTGTGGAATGAATGTATAGGCGATGATCAGGCGATGTTCACAACTTATGTCTTGTATATGTGCTTCAGTCCCGGACGCACCGTTGCAAGGCTTCGGAGGGAACTCCTGGCCTTAGCACGTACGAAGGAGGCGTCCGCACTGCACGAGGTTCTCCCGCACCCTGCATATCAAACTGGTGGATTATCAGTACATTGAATGCACTGGTGGGGAAGCTACTCGCCCGCTCGACAAATCCAAACACGTAATACAGGTTCCGTGCACAACTATTAAGTTGTCTTTCTAGTTGCCTTAGGATCAGTTTCATACAGATATTGAACAGCTTAACGTGTCGGGCAGTGCCCCGTGCGATGTTTGAGGAAACACGGCGAGACTTACCAACTTACCATTTCTCCTTCCCTGTCCAAGGCAACATTGAGGCAAACATGTTAATTCAAGCAGGGGCAAGCATAAACATTCAGGAGCATAGCATATGCAAATATGAGGGTCATTATTTTTAGATCGTTCAGGTGTTCAGAACATTGATGCTATGCAATGACTCGCACGCGGATAGCCGCTAAGCGAGGATGACTTATCTATATGAACAGAAGTCGCTGGCATAGCCATAAAGGACCAGATGTAGTCTCAGAGTCGAGGATGAAGTGCAAGCAACAGAAACGATGGGCCTTGCACTTATCCTGCCCTATACAGACGACTACGCTTTGTAGTCTCACGGTCGAGGATGAAGTGCAAGCATGCAGAAAACGGAGAGTCTTGCACCTATCCCGCCAAAACAGACGACTACCAGAAGTTCCGTCTAGACCGGGTCGGCCCCAGTGCCCCGGTGACCGCCTGCGGAACGAGATCCGAAGATCATCTTTCACAAGTTGTCCGCGACATGCAAGTCAGGGTCTCAGGTCAGATACAGAAACAAGTTCGTGGCAGAATATATATATATATATGAACAAGTCCGGTATGGAACGAGTTCGAAACAGAATATATATATGAACTTGTTGAGACAGGATTCAGTAGTTTGCTCCTCGAGCTGTAATTCAGGGATTTATTCATTCTTGCTGCAGATTCCCTGGTTCAGAATTTGCCTTGGTGACCTAACGGTCCCGGATACTTGCAGGTTCGTTCAGGCACGGAACGACTACTTAGTAGTCTTCCGGGATTTGGATGAATACAAGGCAACATACAAGCAGACAAGCATGCGTTTCTAGGAACATAAGCAGGAACGTTGCTCGGGCCCGAAGGTAGTCCGAGAGATGAAACCGTTAAGGGACTTAGCATGCGAGGGTCTGAATATAAGCACTATTTCCTTTTCCCATGTTCTAGCATAGCAATACAGGTTGGGATTATTCCCTTAGCTAGGTGCGTTGGATTTATTAGCATGCAGGGGTGAATCACCTAGCGACTAGCATAAATATTCCAGATTTTATATGTGCTGGCTAAGCAAAGACAAGTTCACCGTAGCCACCCACCTTAGCGATGATTCGCCTCGGTAGAGCGATACGCCTGAGCGAGCCTTTGAAAGTCCAAGCCGGATTCCTGTAGGGACAAGTCTGGATATCCTTTGCTTCTTGATTGAGGCAAAGCGGGTCGGGACAGCTGCACGATTGCCGATTGAGACGGCAGTCCGCTTGAGCGGAACAGGGTGTTACAGTTGGATCCCGCATTTCCGGTATCTCTCTCCCATTTCAGTTTATGCCCCATATCTCTCTCAACGCCCTGTGCCACGCTCAGGATTTCTTCATAGGTGCGAGCTCGGCTGGTGGTGACAGCAAGGCGAATATCCGGAGACAGCCCCTTCTTGAATCTACGGGCTCTGTCCTCCGGGGTACGAACTATGTACTCCGTAAAGTGGCTTAACCTGCTAAATTCAGCAGTATATTCATCAACAGACAGGTTACCTTGTTCCAGTCTCTCGAATTGGCTTTCGAGAGCTTCCCGAGCCACTTTGGGGTAGAATTTCTCCTTGAATAGTCTCTTGAAGTCCTCCCAGGTGATGTCAGGAGCAGATAGTTGGGGTTCATCTCTGAACCAGGTTTGAGCAATGTCGAACAGTTGCAGGCTTGCGGACTCCACTTTGAGGTCATCAGGGACCCGAGCAGTCTTCAGGAGTCTCTCGACATTCTCTATCCACTCATCGGCATAGAGAATGCCCTCAGTTCCGTAAAATTCCAGGGGTCTTAGATTCTTGAAGTCTTTGGCACTCCCTGGCCTCTTGAGTGGCGACTCCTGGGACCTAAGAGCTTCTGAGAGGCTGGTCCGCAAAAGTGCAGTCTGTTCTTTCTGGGATTCCACCAATCCCTGGAACACTCCAAGTAGCTGTACCCCATCCAGAGTAACTGTCGGAACAGATGGAGGCGGCAGGAGTGCAAGAGTCTTGGGCACATTCTGCTCAGCTGGTTCTGATGTGCCTCCTACTGTGTTCCTTGTCTGGACCATTCTGAAAGATTAAGGGATAGGGAAGATCAGAATAGAATACTTGAAAATCAAAGGCGATAGGAAAATTGAGCAGCAATGATATCAAGAATTGAAATAAGGACCATATACTGTGAATGAGCTCTTCCTAGAATCCTCAATTTTATTCCATACCCTGTCCTAGGGTATTACCCTATTTAAGGATAGGACCTGCATGGGCCACCATAAAAACGTGTCACGACCCGCACCCGGAAATTCGGGCACGAGTGCGTGGGTACGTCCAGCCTACGCCGCAGAGTCGGCGGTAGTACGCTGTCTAGGTCAAATCCATATTTACTAACTAGCTCATTCATAATTAACATAGACAAGATAATAATGAGAACAGAAACTTAAGATTGCAATTGAAATAAATGTGACAACAGATTCAAATGTTTAGTACAGCAAAATCAGAATAAAATCGGGGACAAACCCGATAAATAGGATAAGAAACAGAAATAAAAGATAGCTACTACTAGCTACTCTTCAGCAGGGGTCTCCTGGGTGGGATCTGGCTCCTCATAGGTATCATCAGTCCCCTCATAGGGACCATAATAAGTAGGGGCAAGATCCTCATCATCGCCTAAATCAACAGATCCAGTCAGGAAAGGAGCAAAGTACACAGTGCACAACAAGGTTAAACTAAATATTTATGACAATTAAATATTGAATATCAGGTTGAGAAACTGCATAACAGAACATCATTATCTCAAAGTTAAAGCTGTAAACAGGAATATGAGAAAGCAGAAATAAATGAGACCAGAAACTATCTGTGTGAACTTGTGTTTGTTTTTAGAATACATAGTTGGCATGTAGGGGTTTATAAGGCTAATTCGGCCATCATAAACGGCTATTAAACAGGGGAAATCGAGATCCGGCTGAGGTACAGTCGTGTACCAACAGCTATTAAACATGACAAGGGGAAAGGTAAACTACATGCCTTCTAGGTATTCTCCCACCCGACATGAAAAATAAGACAGGAACTCAAATATTCAAGACATGAAATCCAGCATTTCTAATACTAGGTGTAATCATCAAGGGTACATGTAAGGCAGGAAATTAATTATCATATATATAAAGATTAACTTGAGGTGCAGGTACTTGCCTGTTGTTTGGATCTGATTAATATTGGCTCTTGGGGAAAAATTCCAGAGATGAGTCCAAAAACTGAAATAGACATTACCATCATGCTCAGAAGATGTCAAATAGCTAGAAACGCTTATCCTTGGGTCCAATTTGGAGACAAGGACAAAAACGGCAGTTTCGGGTCAAAACGGGGTCCGCTGGTGGGCCCGCTTTGCACCGAAAAACGTGTCCGGGTCAAAGATCTCCAAATTCACCAAACTTAGTGTCAACAGGTCAGGAACGCTGATACGAACCCAACGGAACTTGCAGATTTGGATTCCGATGAGCCGAACACAAAATCGCCCGTCGAGCGGGGCCTGTGGGGCCCACGACACGCGATTTCGTCAACGTTCTTAGAATCGAACCAAACTTGATCCACAGGACCAGCGTATCGCTACGAGTCCGATGGCGCAAGTTTCGTCTCGATCTGACGAGTGTACAAGAAGTTAGGGCAAATTACAGAAAAGTCAGATACGGGGCGATGTCCGCGGATACGCGTTGATTCCAGTGTGCACGCACACCCGAATCAGCTTCCACGAAATCTCACACATCCGTATCGACGACGCGCACGTATCTGTGAAGACCGCACGCGACCAAGTCGTCCCGTTTGACGGGGCGCACTCAGTTCCGGGGTAAAACAGGGTCTGGTTTTTCCTGTTTTTGGATCGCGGTGTGCGATCACCACAGGACGCGATGTCCCGAACGGTTTATCCGGACACCGAGAGAGTCATACAGGCTTCACAACACAATTTACGGAATTGAAAATAGAGATACAGGGTGCAAGATACGAGTACCTGAACGAGGCTCGAGAAACAGGGACTTTTTGTGTCTGTGTCGTGTCCGACACGACACAAAGAAATTGGGAATTAGGGTTTCTGGATCTTGGCCGGAGGCGACGATTTGGGCGGCGGAGGAGGGCCGGGGTTGCATCGCCGGGCTCGGGGGCTCTGCGGGGAGGTACGGCGAGGCGGCTGGGGGCTCGTCGGCGGCGGATGGCGTCGGCGGCGGCTGTTGCGGCCTCTACTGCTGTGCTGCGTCGACGAGGGGAGCCGGAGGCGGCGCTCGAGGAGGGGAGAAGGGAGGAGGACGGCGGCATCGGGGCTGTACGGGGCTCAGGCGGCGGTACGGCGGCGAGTGGGGGCGGTTAGGGGAGATGGTGGCCGGAGGGGAGAGGGTTCTCGGGCTTTATAGGGGAGAGGGGCGGTTAGGGGGGCCGAGCCAGGCGGAGAGGGAAGAGGACGTGGCCGCGAAGGGCGGGGCGAGCCGGGTGGAGCGGGGAAGTGGCACGGCGGGCGCGGGCGGCGACGCCGGACGCGGGGCAGCGCGGGTCGTGCGGGGTGAGGGCTGGGGTGCGGGTGACGGGTGGCGGGTCGGGTTCGGGTGGACCCGCCCGACCCGCTAAGGATGGCTGGGCTGGGTTGGGCTTCGGCCTACTGGGCCGGTCCACTGGGCCGGGCCGGCCCAAGAAAAAAAATAAAAAAAAAATAATAATAATAATAATAATTTAATAAAATCATTTAATTAATAATTAATTAATAAAAATAGTTTTTAGGTATTTAAAAATAGGTCTGAGGCCCAAAAAAATCCAAAAAAATTATCCTAAGTCCAGTTTTCCATTTTACACCCAAAAACATTATTTCCATGATATTTTAATATTATTTATTGCTAATTAAAAATCATTTATTAATTAAAAACCTTGATTTTAATTACAGAAAATTCCCAGAAAATTCCAGAAAATTGGAGAAAATCCAAGATTTAATAATTTAAAAATTCAGGGGGTTTACAAAATACACGGAGGGTGCACCGGTGGCACAACATCTGAACGAGGTTTAGGACGTCATCAATCAGCTGTCTGCGATGAAGATGTTGATTGAGGATGAGCTTCAAGTCCTTCTGCTTTTGAGTTCTCCGCCGGAAAGCTGGAAGACGTTGGTGGTGTCAGTGAGCAACTATGCTCCTGATGGAGTTGTCACGATGGAGGCAGTCAAAAGCAGCTTGTTGAACGAGGAGATCCGGCGTAAGCAAGTGAAATCGTCACAGGAGTCCGCTTTGGTGGCTTCCTACGGAAAGGGAAGACCCAAGTCACAGGCGAGGACAAGAGGGAGTTCTCGGGATTTTACGACTGTGGACCGCAAGGAGGACTGCTACCACTATGGCAAAATGGCTCATATCAAGAGGAACTGCATGAAGCTCAAAGCTGAGAAGGCCAAAGGCAAGGATGATCATGAGGATCTCACGGCTATAGGAGATCTCATCATCGCAGCAACCGACGCAAAGGAACCTTGTGGCATGTGTTATGATGACAACTGGGTCATAGACACAACGACGTCGTATCACGCCACTCCATATAGGAGGATCTTCACGTCATACTGCGGTGGCAGGTTTGGACATGTGAAGATGGGCAACAAGGGGACGGCTGCTGTTGTAGGCATCGGTGATGTACACTTGATAACGGAGCTTGGTGAGAAGCTCGTTCTCAAGGATGTGCGACATGTACCGTGTTTGCGCTACAACTTAGTTTCAGTAGGGAGGCTGACAGATGATGGCTATCGCAGTTTGTTTGGGGACAAAGATTGGATGCTTACGAAGGGTTTCCAGCAGCTGGCTCGAGGAGATTTGTATTGTGGCATGTACAGGCTCAAGTCGCTAAGGTGTACATGCATGTCACAGACACTGGATGGAGGCCGAGGGGTATTCGACAGGAGGTGGTTCGTCGAAACTTGTCTTGGAGGGACTTCTAGATACTTTGAGGGATACAGAGAATTCGGTTCGTCGAGACAAAGCGACGAATGGTGATGAGTCAAAGATTGAGGGTCAGTCTGTCGGTCCCATGACAGTTGGTCGGTCTCCAGGCGGGGGTTGTTCCACCGATCCGGTTTTGGCGACTGGTGGTTTGCCAAAACTTCACGGAGCGACATTGGTTTTAGCAGTTCGAGGTCATGGAGGAGATCAAGGTTTGCAGCAAACTCAATCTGAGGCAGGAGCATCATCATTCAAACAGTTTAGGAAAAGCTGTGGGTCATCGACGACATGCACAATGCGTGATATTCTGCTCGAGGACACATGTGTATGAGGGAGCAGGTTCGGACACGAAGGTCGGCAGATTCAGGAGTTCGAATATCGGGAGAATGAATATTAACCCGTTCGCTTGGTTGGGCCAGCAAGGGTGAAGAAGCTCGTCGGAACGTTAACACGTTTCGGTGGAAGACGAAAGTCGGGGACATGCAGCCAAGACTCACGGTGAGGCTGATCGTAAGGGACTTCGGTCTTAGCCATGTCATCGATATCGGCATGATCCCAGTAGTGCAGGATGTGCTACGCATGATAGCTAGCGTCGACGTGACGGTCGAGGAGCTGGAGATGACGGAAGATGCAAAGCAACTCGAGGGATCCATAGATCGGTGGCATGGGGGAGCAGGTTTCTGTCGCGGGACGACATGGATGGAGTCCAGTTGAGGAGCCATGGAGCCAACACCTCTCATCAGACTAAAGGAAGAGATTGTTGGGAATCAAGTCTGCTGGAGGGGGGGCATAGTTCGGTCCGAACTCTGTCCCTGGCCGAGTTTGGGCCAAACTCGGTGTGGTATTCCAGAACCTGCGAACCGAACTTGGTCCGAGTTCGGCATCGGCGACTGCTGCTCGGATTTTGGAGTTTTTATGTTATATTTTGGACCGTTGGATGCTAGTTGACGGCTGGATCTTATGGTTGTCTACTTTTAGGGTTTTCTAACCCTAAAATAGGTTTTTCATCCTATAAATAGGGAGGAGGGTAGAGGCACACAAAAAAGCACAAGTTTGAGATTCGGGATGCTCGTCCACAGGAAATCTAAGAGAAAGCTCGTGCTTTGCTCTTAGGACTTCGCCATCCCAAGACAGAAAGAAGAATGAGATCTAATCGATGAGTCGTCAACTTCGGTTAGGGAGATTGCTACGAATTAGTGAATGATTTCAATTGTAATATTCTGCTTTTCTTCTTGAGTGTTGTGAGGGGGTTGAACCTATTAGGGCAAATGGTTTTAACATTAGTTTTATGCAATCTTGTAACTTCATCTGAGTTATAAATGTTATGATTTGTCCATGTGACATAGTCACCGTCGCCATATACTTGTCTTCATTTGTGTTTGATTTTCGTAGATTGGTTTGGTCATCTCAGGTGGGTTGGCAAGCGCTTCTTTCGCTGCACAACCAACACGTGGTATCAGAGCGCACGTGTTCCCAACAGTTGGCTCCATAGGCTCCTAGCCTTCTATGCCTTCATTGAATGAGGCATTTCTTCGTAGGTTCATAGCTAGCCACAAGTTAAATACTCCATAGATTTGAAGTTTGTTGGAGTCCCAATACCTAAAGGAGGGCGCTAAAGGAGGATGCTTTAAAGACATGATGGACTCTAGATGGGGGCTGCCGACGCTGGGAAGACTGGAAACGGCAGACAAAATTTTGTTCTTCTTAATTTTGTTCTTCTTCTTGATTCTCATCTTAATTTTGGTTTCCAACACGTATATAGCATTATTTTTTTTGCTTTTGTAGTTTTGTGGACATACTAAATGTGTCTACAAATGATTCAGTGATACCAGTTCAATAATGATTTATACAGTAGGTTTAAAACTTTGACTCGGTCTTGGCTCAGACTCGGTTTGTGTTCGTCCGAGCCCGCGAGCTAAATCGAGTCGAGCTCGATCCTTTCGAGTCTCCAATCGAACCGAGTTCAAACATCATTTTTGGACTCGACCTTAAGCTCGGTTCGATTCAAACTCGCTCGATAGGTTAGTTGAATCTAGTTCGAGGATTCTTTGTTCGAACTCGTTCGTTCGATTTTCAATTCTACTTCTGCATATCGGATCGAGTGGAGTCCGCATGATGCCTCTCGATCCAACGGTTAAGGAGAACGGAACTATATATATATATATATATATATATATATATAGTCCACTTGGGTATATATTTTCGATTTCATAAGTACAGTTTATTATATTAGTTAAAAAAAATTTAGGCTTCACTAACTGTTTCGTAATAAAAAATACATTCTTTAAATCTAAGTGATAAGACTATGGGGGCAATGCATAGGGATTGACTGAAAAGTTGTACGTGTTTTGGAGTGTGTGGATTAATTCATTCTGAAAGTATCCTAGACTGAAACTAAATTAAACTTATCATCAAAACTTCGTATGTATCGCACTCTCGACGTGGCTTGTTTAGAAGTATTTTTTTTTTTTTCAAACAAAAACTTGTCACTCTAGCGTCCAAACACTGCACCCCAAAATGGAGTTGCTCTCCAAGGATTATTATTATTATTTTTAATATAGGACAAAGCTTGAATTAGCTATGTAAAAGTTACCATTAGTCTAAGCTGTAAATATATTATCAATTTTATTCTCACGTAAAAAAAATTTAAAAATCACCTAATTTTATATTCTTCTCACGTAAAAATTTAAATACTACTGAATACTAGAATATAAATTATGTTTAAACTAACTACATAATATTATTTAATTAAACATATATCAAGAATTTAAAAAGAAAAAAAATTATTACAAATCATATTCAAAATATATTTAAATCTAAATTTAAAAATGTTTAAGAACTAAATTTAAAAATAAATTCAAAGGAATAAATATTAGAAATATTTAAATTTTTGTCCAAGCCCGAGCTCTTAACTTACTCTTGGGCTAGTCCTGATCTTAGGTGACATATCCGCTAGTCTTGAGGTAGATCAAAGATGGTTGAATAAATGTCGAGAACAGAGATTTACGCAATCTTTTCGGTCTACTCTTTATTTGATCATGTTATTGTAGTCGAGGCTCAGAGATCCACGCAAAAAGTTTGCCTCGTAAAGAAACTCGATTCCAAAGGAATAACTTTATATATATATATATATATATATATATATATATATGTATAAAAGGATATATATATATATAAAGTGCATTTCCAACATCTCCATGATAGCATCCGTTGGATGTTATTTAAGTCTTCTAATCTTAACCGTTGAGTTGAACCATTCAACTCAACGGTTAAGATTAGATGACTTAAACAATATACAATGGCTCTCATTTCGGAGATTGATGGAATGCAAAGATAGCAGGGATGTCGATCATTCCTTATATATATATATATATATATATATATATATATATATATTACAAAAACTCGAGAATCAAAATACGTTCTATTTTTGCTAACGTTTTGCAATTGAGACAGAATGTTTACAACTTGAAGAAGAGAGAAATAGAAGAAGACATAAAGTCATAAACACGACTTGTTGGGGTGATAAAAACCACCGTTGCTCAAAGTAAGATTCGTCCTATCGACGATCCGTTCCCAGGAACCAGCAAGTTCTCAAAGAACATCTAGAACGGTTGTCGCCACCTCTGTTCCAACTAAAAAATGAACCCCAGACTTTAATGGTGGCAGCAGCCCTTAGACTCATATGTCTTTCTTAATTTCTTTAATCTCCAAAAGGAGGCACAAAGAGATTATTTATAGGGAATGGTTGAAACTCTAACTCTAATCTGGCTCCATCATAATATGAAAGGTAACAATCAATTAATTTTGAATCCTACAATAATCAAATTTGAATAAATTGACTTAATATTTTCATAACCGTCAAAATTTCGCAATCAGCGGAGATATGCGCCCAACCAGCGATGTCTACGCATATGCGCGAAATAGCAGTTACTCATGTACGCATATGCCCTGCAACGCAGCGACTCATGCGTGCATACGAACAACAACGCATACGCACAGACGCTCATACGCGCATAGTCCGTATATAAAACGAGCACAACATATCCGTACAAGCACCATATGACCGATGCTGACGTGCTAAGTGTGCCATCAAAGCGTCACTTTGCGCCATTCGTCCGTGTCCGAGTCGGGACTTAGCTCCTAAGAATTTTTTTTTTCAAGAGTGACAAAAAGCTTAAATATCTTTTTGAGGAGTTTAAATTTAATTTCTCTAGAAAAACATTCAACATGGCACCCACTTGGGCCACCACCCCATTGCATGTCCCAATACCAAGTATAGCTATATATTAAGATACCCACTTAAAAGTATTTTTAAATGTGGGACTAACTTTCTAGCCTTTAAGAAAAAATTGTAACAATTTCTATTGGTCGGTATCAAGCTATATTATCTTATGTACAAAATTAAATTTTTTTCACACAGCATAAAACTTTTCTAAAATTTTAACAACAAAAGTTTGTCTGTCAAAATCCTATAGAAAGAATCCAAACATCCATATTAAGGATGTTCTAGTTGATTCATTGCTAAATCCTCCAACCCTACTAAATTAGATCATAAATATTAAATATTAAAACGTGCCAACAACATAATTACTAAGGGAGTTTTATGCTTTAATAATGCTTACATCCTTATCCTTAATAAAGAGATTTTTTTTATTCTAGCTAAGAACGTATATAATTTTTTTTAACTTGATTTTATTTAATGATGGTTGGAATAAATTTTGGTGGGTTTCCCATATCATTAAAATTAAAAAAAAAAATTCATAGATTTTCCTCATCCAACACTAAATGACGCTGAGCATCGTTAGTAAGACCCATTATAGAATCTAAATTATAGATTCAGAATTTAAAATATTATTTTATTAAATAGTAAGATCCATTCCAAGTTCAAAATTTTAGATTCTCAGGTCCAACAGGTTCGACCAACCCACATGAATTATAGGTTGGGTCTAAGAATTTCGAGATTCAGAATGTAGAAAATTATTTTGTATAATAATAAGTCACAATTTAGATTCAGATTCTAGGCTTACATTATTTTTCTCATATTAATTTTTTACCACACAATTTTTGAGACAAAAAATTATTTTATTATTTTTCTATCATTTTCATACAAATCCAACTCATATATATATATATATATATATATATATATATATATATATATATATATATATATATATATAAATAAAAGGATGCTCTCAAGAGTGATTTCCACATATAAAAAATATTAAAAAAAATCAAGGTGAAAGAATTTCAGGACGTTTTTCTCACATCACATCAAATAAATGAGGGTTTTTTTATGCCCTTTTTTTTTTTCTTTTCTTAGGAAAACGTCGGCATAACTTTAAAGTAAATAAAATTATTAAATTTTTTAAAACAATGTCCTTACTAACAACGTATTATTATTTATTACACCAAAATTTGCCCTTAACATATATATATATATATATATATATATATATATATATATATATATATATATATATATATACTTTCAACCAATTAATAATTAAATTTTTTTTTAAAAAATGTTAACTATTCCTGTACGTGTTTTCTTTACGTAGAAACATCTTAAAATTTTTATAATCTAAACATATATTCAAATGTATATAAATATATATACAAAAAATCCAAAAAAAAAAAAAATATTCAATATTCAAAATATATTTAAACTATTTTTTTATATCTAAACATATATCCATGATTTTACAAACAATATAACAAATTTAAATTTAAGTATATTCAAATCAAATCTAAAGTATTTTAGTATAATTTAAATTTTTATTAAATTTTTCAGTAATATCAATAAATCTTATAAATCTAATTTTTCATATATATATATATATATATATATATATAGGGAGGGGATATTGCATTAAGGATTATTGCAATAATTTGATGCAATATTTTGTTTGTTTGTTTGTTTGTTTGTCAGTTTGTTTGTTTTTTTATTTTTTTATTTCTTGTCAGTTGGAGGAACCGAGGAATAAACTAAAATGTCCTGAGCATGAACATTTTGGTTCTTTTTCTATAATTTTTTCAAATTTTGTTCTTATGCTATTTCCTATAACTTCATTATCCTGTGTGAAAAACTTGTAATTTGTTTTTATATAATTTAAATTTTGAATAAATTTTAGAATTTATTATATGTTAATATGGTTTTAATTTTTTTTGTTCTCAACTATTTAAGAAGTAAGAAGAAAATCGTAGATAATTTTTTTTAATTTAATAATTGATGGTATACATACGACTTAGACGACTTATTTTTTAGCTATTTCTAAGTCATATTATAATAGTAGAGATATGATGTTCATAATTTTTTTTTTCTTTTTTCTTTAAGAAATTTGTTTCCTTCTTAATTTTTTCAATTTATTTCTTTCTTAAAATTTTATCATATATTCTATCATCCATAAATAGAATTTGCTAACACACGTATTTAGCAAACTAGATATTAACACAGTCAGAATTAAACCAAAATAATTGATCTAAGCACAACTATTTAACTAAGTCTTGGCCACTTCATATGTCCTCCTGGTAATACCTTCTCGACATCCTTAGTCTCCGCTTATATAGTAGTTATACAAAATAATATAACAATTACTTGATAGTCACTCAAAACATAAGAATTAATTACATATATAACTATAATTAATATAATTATTTTAAATTTTATGTGTAGTTAGCTAGGTCATTCACACAAATACGAACATCACTCTAATATAGTTAAAATAGAAGTATTAGTACCATGTCATAGTATTTCTATTGTACTTATGGATAACCTAATAATATATGCAATGAAATTTATAATTGCTAATACGGATACGGATACTATTAGCATATAGTTATTCAAAAACCATATTTGTTGGGCTTAAAATGTTTGTACTTGCCCTATTGCAAATATTTGTATCAGTCATATTTGGTTTTAGAATGTTTGTAGAAAATGTTTAACAAGTAAATTTTTGTAAAATGAATGTATGTAATGAAATGGCTTTAAAAGTCTGTGCAATAAAATACTAATAACAAAATGTCTGTATCTAAAGTCTTAGTTTATTTATTTATTATTTTTATTTTATAAAAACGGTCTTCTCAAACCCAAAGTCCAACAATTTTTTTGTTTCTTGTAACAAAACCTGGCCAGTTCGGCCCAGCCCGAAACCGATCCGCATCCAGTCCGGTTAAGCCTATCCCGAATTTTTTTGACTAGTTGGCCGTGCCGGGTTTGGATATGATTTCTGAACCGATGTCCGACCCGACCTGAACATTCTAGTTATGTTGGCTCTGCCCAACCCAGATCCGGTCAAACTCGATCAAAATTGGGTTGGATCGGCCTATTCAACACCTTGAGATACTGTACAAGCGTACGTAGGGAAGCGAACAGTATTAGGCCTCATCCGGATTGGACTGTGGATGCTTTTCAAGTAAAAACAGTGTTTTCAAAAGAATCTGTAAAATTTGAACTAGTTTTCATGAACAAAAAATAAAAAGAAAAGGTTTTTCTATATATATATATTTTTTCAAAAATCGCAATCGAAGATTTTGTTTTCAATTAATAAAATACTGGATTAACTTTGGATTAAACAAGCTACCCCTATAATTTTGTGTCATGTCAGCAAGAACCAAACCAAAACATAGTCTACATAACAAAATGTCAAACTAACAACAACAAACAATATTCTTGGTTTAAGATTATTAAAAGAAACCGTCTAGTAAGTTGATTTCTGAAGATTTTATGTATTTTTGTTTTTTTTTGATTTTCTGAAACTGACTTTGAACTTTGTCTGATTTAAATGGAATTTTATTTGAGGTCATCATGACAACGGAATTTTTTTTTTATTATTTAAAATAAAATAGAAAGGCTGAAAAATAGTTATACATGACATACATTGCTTTGAACAAAAGTTGGTAATGATTAAGAATGTTGAATATTTTTTTTTTCTAAACGGAAACCAGTTGCCTTGAAATTTATTTATTTTTGATAATTTTTTATTATTCTCATAGTTTTTAAAATTGGACCGGACTGTTCAACGGGTTGCGGTAACTTTTCGGAATTGTATCTGTGTTGACCTACTATTTTTTCAAAAATTGATTGTTAATAAATATTTTTGTAAAAGTTTGTATCCTAAAGGAATTGAACTTGGATTACTTAAATTAACCTACGGGTTGAATTACTGAATGAGTCGATTTGATCCGACCCAGTGTCTTGTCGGATTGATTTTTGGTAAGATTTTAAAGACAATGCTTATTCCCACATAGTAGCTAGCTAGACTGTCAAAGTGATACCAAACTTGGATAAAACTGAAATATGACAATCCTTAAATTGAAAGGTGAATATCCACACTACTTTTGACGTATGAACAAAAAATAGATTCAATCTATCGTTTCAGTGTCTTGCGTCTCACTTCAGCCGCTAGCTACTCATGGGATAATTTACATTATTCATATTACTTGAACATATCATATTTAATAGTATTTTAGTGTCAATTGTTATATGTAACAATATACAAAATTTGTTGACATCTTTCAAATAAAAACGTGTCACGATCAGCACCCGGTGTAGGGATACAAGTAGTGAACAACGTCCAGCCTACGCCACAGCATCGACGGTAGAACACTGTTTGGATAAACTATCTATCTAATAATCAAGACATAACAATGCAACCAATGTAATATGAATATTCAATCACAGATCTATAAGATGGAATAAAGCACGGATATGATAAAAGAATAGAAGAGTCACAATACACCTCACAAGTCCAAAATAATATTCAATAAGTCAGAGAAATACTATTAACAATGCTGGAGACAAATCAAGTACAAAAGAAAACTAACCACGAAGCTACGAGTCAAGGTCGTTTGTCTCAGTAGGGATGAGACATTCCTGAGCCAAGGTCTCTGGCTCTAAGCCAACCACGTCCTGAGGCCCGTAGTGAGTGGGGTACCACTCCTCAGTATCATATGGAAAAAAATATATCCAGTTAGGAAAGAGACAAAGTACATCTCTAACAACAGTTCTAATAAATGATATAAACTATGTAACAATAAGTAGATGTGAATATACAAGATGCAATATACAGATACAAGAGATATACAATAAAGAAAATACTGAAAATAATTACGAGAATTAGTAATATAGAAATGAACAAGAAATACTAATGACTAAGTGGGTGAGTACCAGCTTTAACATGTGATCGGCTTGGAAACTTGATACAAGAATTATGGTCTGGTTAATCATACGTGCGGTATATGATTAACACTATTCAATGACCAAGACATGATACAAGAAGGGTATGATCACAAATCTACACTACATACTTTTCGTCCCGACTGGTATAGTGGATCCAACCATAGTACGTTATGACACATGATTCTCTGGGTAGGTAGCAAGTCTTCCAAAGAATCAATGTCTGTACATGTACAAGAAGAACAAGGAAACAAGGTTTGCACGATATACACCATACATACCAAGAAATAACATCTCATGACGAGATCCGAATATACCAATCCGTATAACCATCGTGTCAAAAAATCAAGGATATCTACACTAGATACAAGGAACATAGAGGATATCATAAATGAGAAACTATCAGAAAATGTATTCGTCTGAAATCCGGTGAATAGTATCAAAGATGTCTGGTACGGTGCCTCGAAGACCTAAATATGGAATATTATATCGATACAAGATTTTGGAATAAAAATAAGTTAAACTAGTTAACTTCTAGGTAAAAAAGTCACTTCTAAGTCAAAACAGTTAAACTAGGTCAACTCTAGGTCAAACTAGTCAAAGTTGGTCAAACTAGTTATTTCTAGATTGTACGAGTCTATCTCTAGGATATTGGGTTCCATATACTATGTAACTAAGCCACACTCACTATACTAGGATACTAGAAAACCAATAAGATACCGTATCCTAAGATACGCAAGTAATTAGATATGAAAATAGTATAATATATATATATATATATATATATATATATATATATATATATATATATATATATATATATATACAATCAACAATATATAATATTTCTAACTAAACTAATGCTAAGTGGATACCTTGGTTTTGAACCAATACGGTATCATACTACTTTTAGCACGATTTAAGGTAAGGTTGAACAAACTAGTGCTATTTTATTGGATAAAATGTTAATTACATGTTATTTTGTTAAAATAAAAATAAACTTTGCTATTTTGAATTTTTTTTTTCCATCAGATTGTATAACATATATTATGTATATTTTTTTTCTCGCCATCCTTTTTGTTTCTTGAACAAGTTTTGATGATTATCATTTCATCTTTTCTTTCTACAGACATCGGGGTGATGAGTGGTGCAATTTTATTCATCAAGGACGACCTCCGCATTAGCGACACCGAGGAGGAGGTCCTCCTTGGCATCCTGAACCTCTACTCTCTCATCGGCTCTGCTGGGGTCGGACGCACCTCCGACTGGCTTGGCCGTCGCCTCACAATCGTCTTCGCCGCGGTCATCTTCTTTATCGGGGCCCTCATGATGGGCCTTGCCCCCAACTACGCCTTCCTCATGGTTGGTCGCTTTGTTGCCGGCATCGGCGTGGGTTACGCCCTCATGATCGCCCCCGTCTACACCGCCGAGGTCTCCCCCACCTCCTCACGTGGCTTCCTCACCTCCTTCCCCGAGGTCTTCATCAACATCGGCATCCTCCTCGGCTACGTCGCCAACTACACCTTCGCCAGATTGCCGCAACACCTTGGGTGGCGAGTCATGCTCGGCATCGGCGCCATCCCTTCTGTTTTCCTAGCCGTTGGCGTTCTCGGCATGCCCGAGTCGCCTCGTTGGCTCGTCCTGAAGGGTCGGCTCAACGAGGCCAAGATAGTACTAGAAAGGACCTCCGACAACAAAGAGGAAGCTGCGCTCCGTCTCGCCGACATCAAAGCAGTCGTCGCAGGTGTTAAGAATAATTGGATTTAGTGATAGATTATCTCTTTACTATCTGTGTTCTCTTTCTGTATATTATATATATATACATAGCTAGCTGTATGACTTTTTTTATATTATCCATTAATAAATTCAATTTTGTTGAGTTGTTACAACAGGAATCCCCAACGACTGCAATAACGATGATGACGGCGTAGTTCCCATCTCTAAGAAGAGCCATGCCAAAGGGGTGTGGAAAGAGCTGTTGATCACTCCAACCCCAGTTGTTCGACGAATTGTAATCTCCACAGTCGGCATGCATTTCTTCCAACTGGCCTCCGGCATCGACTCCGTTGTTCTTTACAGCCTTAGGGTTTTCAAGAAAGCCGGAATCACGGACAAGGACAAACTCCTCGGCATGACAATCGCGGTAGGGTTCACCAAGACCATATTCGTCCTTGTGACGACGTTTCTGCTCGATCGGATCGGCCGGCGTCCGCTACTGCTAGCCAGCGTTGCGGGTATGATCCTTTCGTTGGCACTGTTAGGGTTTGGGCTGACCATGGTAGACAAACATCCAGACAAGAAGCTTGCGTGGGCGATTGTATTATGCATCACCGTGATCATTATGTACGTGGCATTCTTCTCGATAGGGCTCGGTCCGATAGCGTGGGTGTATACATCGGAGATTTTCCCATTGAAGCTGAGAGCGCAAGGGGCAAGCATCGCTGTGGCAGCGAACCGGGTGACGAGTGGTGTCCTCACAATGACGTTTATATCTCTCTACAAGGCGATAACGATCGGCGGGAGCTTCTTCTTGTACGGTGGGGTGGCGGCTGTGGCTTGGGTGTTCTTCTTCACGTACCTGCCGGAGACGAGGGGGAAGACTCTGGAGGAGATGGAGGAGGTATTTGGGGTGAGCTCCAAGAAGGTGAAGGTGATAGAGATTCAAGCAAGAGTCGTCTAATTAGATTTAGAAGTACACAGCAGAACAGAACGGACTGAAGAGGACACGAAAATAATTGTATGATAAAAATGTTTATTTTTTTATTTTTATTTTTTTTTGATTTTTCGACATAACGCACGGGGTCCGGCGTAACGCTCAGGACTTTTGTGCACACTGCATAGCATGTCTTTCGGCCCACTGCTCCCAACTCTTACCATTTATAAATGGAATGAATAATACGCTCCCGTGGCTCGATCCACTGACCTTCTGCCACTCAGCCGGGGTCTTATACCTCTCCTCCGTAACCACAAGAGTCACTCGAGTTCGATTTTTTTATTTTTATTATTATTATTTTAAAATCATTTTGAATTGGTTGTTATTCTTGTGCCTTGAACTATTTGATATACAAAAGGATTCCGACATTTGTGTGAGAGGGGTCTATCTATGACGATGAACCATATTTTGATTGTTATAGTGTGCTTCGAGATGTTGTAGAGTTGCTATACCCACCCCTTATGGCATAAAAATGGTGATGTTCAAATGTGATTGTTTGGACACAACACCAAATCAAGGTGGAAAACTAAGAAACAATTTGGATTTTTCAATATAAACTTTCAATGGATCAGATATAGAGAGTACTGACTCTTTTGTGATGGCAAGTTGTTCAAGTCTATTATACAAGTTATCCAAGGCATCATAGAGATTGATTTGACTGGTGGGTCATATATATATATAAGACTAAAACTAGAAATACATTCAATATTGGAGACCTAGCAAACCAGGAGGACAAGGTCGAGAAGGCTCAACGTATATGGGTCAATAGTTAGATGAAGGCACAAGGGGTGATATAGAGGTTGAAATATTGTAGAGTGACAAAGAGGTTGATATACAAGACTTAACTCACAATCGGGAGATTGGCTTTGTCTAAGATAAGGTGAAAGAGGTATCTAAGAAGAAGAAGAAGGAGATGAAGACGATGAGGAGGACGAAGATAATAACTAGGTGTAACTATATATATATATACACACACACACACACACACACACACACACACACACACACACACTCACTTGATAGAGACGGTTCTGATGTAATAGATTTACATCACATGTAATCATATATGACCTTGAATGAAAATTCAGATATAATATGGCCAAAGTATTGAATGGAAACCTATCGTGCGGACAAGGATTCACATTTAATGTTTATGGAAGGTAAATTTGACAGAGTAGAAGCTTGAGAAAGTTTGGTAATTTGGAAACAACGAAAGCCAATATGACCGGTATACTGACGATACACTGACAACGGTATATCGATGGTATACCGCTGACTTTGATAATATTTTTCTAATATATCTTGATACATGCTCAAATCAAGCCTCCTTTGTTATCTTCGATTCTTCGAGCTTTTTTGACATCTGGATGGCGCTCGTCGCACTTCGCGGTGTTCTCTACATAGGTTGGAACCCTACCTAACGCCAATATGATACTACAAAAATACAGGACTTTAGCGACGGACGAACAGCTATAACTATAGTCCATCGCTAATTAGTGATGTACAAGCATTAATTGAACAACCAATGAAAGCTATCTCTAATATTAAACACATGTACGTTGCCTTTATGTCAGATATAGGTCGCTAATCTACGTGGGTAACCGTGGGAATCCTGTGCGACAATCTAGTGACGACCTAGTGACGCCTTTTCGTATATGACATTTTAGATGCCGCCTAACCAGCCGTAGCCCAACTATGTGCCTTACTTTTACAAAATCAGAAACCCAATCCCCTTCACTCACTCTTTCGATTTCTCACTCGTTAGTGACGATTGTGCTCCTCAACCTCCTTCTTGACGTCGATACTGTTCCTCCTCCTCCTCCTCCCCAACCCCTCCTTCTCCTCCTCTGTACTTTCTGCCTCGAGGTGGACTCTTCTACATGGCCCCCTCCTTCTCCTCCTATGTGTCTCAATCACCAACAAATAAGTAAAGATAAAGCTAATGATTATCATGGTGTATAAAATAATAAAGCGTCCCAAACCATAATATATAGATAATCAAGAAGTTAGTAATACAAAATGAGATACTAGCAAGAGAGTAATAATAATGCATGATCATTCTAGCTACAATATAGAATATAAAAAAACAGTGTAAGCCATCGTGGCTGAAATATCAAGAACAAAATACAAGCTAAACATGTGCTCGTTGGCTATACGCTCAAAAGAATATACAAAAGTCAGTGGATAGAAGGAATGAAAATCTACTCAAGTGATCGGTTGGGGGTCCTCCATATGGACACCATTGAGCGAAAGATGTGGTACCGGTTCTGCTAGTAGGTCTGGCCAAGGAAGCCATAGGATGAACTAAAACCAATATGTAAGAATAATATCAATAAGCAAAATAATATATGACATAAAGTAAATGATTATGACGTAAAGTAAATGAGGGGCATGTAAAATAAACAGGGACATGCAATAGTAAGATAATTTGGAGCATGTGAACATGTACAGGACAAGGACATGAACATGAAAATAAACAAGTACATGAACAAGACTGGACTAGACTCCATCAATAAATCACGGCCAATCAAGACCTATGACTTGCTACGTTAGCTAAATAGGGTATCACAAATCCTAGTTACTAACACATACAATTTAAGAAATTCCAAAGCGTCATACGCCATGTAGTCTATCCAAGCTATCCAGGAGAATCCATGATCATAAACTATGTACCAAAATTTTACTACCAAAATATGATGAAATAACGACGTTTTTAGTGACGTCATATTAAAAAGTCGCTAATATTAAAGATTTGAGCGACTCCAAAAATAAATGTCGCTATACATCTCCACCGCTGCCACCACCACTTCACCACCACCATCACCGCCTCTCCAGCCCCAGTCCCAAAATATCGAGGGACTAGACACGTGGCAATGGCTAGCAGCACACTCCAATGGGCAAACCCAATTTAATGTACCCATTAGGGTGTACTTAAGCTGTAAAACAACAATACAATGATCTACGATATATGTCACACGAATAAATCTAATCTCATCTACAATAGATAAATTCAATCAATATCAAAATAATCAAGATGCAATATAAATCAACAAGTCTTAATAAAAATCTCGGGGAACAACCCGATAATGAGTTTAATACAATAATCCCACGAGATATGAAATAGAGTATCAAGAACAGAAATGACTGAGTATATAAAGCAAATACTCAGGAGAAATCTTCTGGCATCACCTCGTCCTCTGGTGTTGGTACTACTCCAGCGTCTTCTCCTGTCCCTGTCCCGTATACCTCGGGGTAAATCTCTTCTGCTATACCTGGGCACATAATCCGGATTCCAGGTCCTCATGGGACATAACAAGGTACAAGGATAACTCAAGCCAAATAAATGCAGTATATAAAATGTATCAATAGGACAAACTGTGTAACCAGTTAAGTGATATACAAATGAGAGCATTAATCATATTCAGACTGAAACTACTATAGGCTCTGGGAAACCCATAGCAGCATTTATTATCTTGAAGGGCCAGTACGTGTGCCAAAGATCTGGTCAGAGTCTAAGGCACTCCCAGAATAACCATATATATATAATCAGCTTTCGTATGGTAATACTCTCCCCACCCAATGTAATCACATATCTCATGTCCACGATGTCTCATGTCCATAACACGCAAGATCATGACCTCTAACTAATGCAACGAGTCATAATGATAGCTATGCATATGTATAAAGTCTATGTCACAAATCCTATAACCTATACATAATCACCATGAATAACTCAGGAAGATTCTGTCTCATGAACAGTGTCAAGTGTCCTATGGTATGACGTACTTGATAATGCAAGCACGAAGATGTATAGGGTCGCGATATCAATCTCTAGGTGACGTTACACAACTCCGCGTACGGCGTTAACACTCGAATCTTATTCGGACGCTAAGCAACGTCACACGGTCCTAGGTTGAACAGATACATCATATAAATAGATCAAGGGAATAATATAAAGCAAGTACTGCAAGTATGACAAGGTATATTTGTTTGGGGTTTGGTTTCCAACAGTTGCTTCTGTAACAGCAGGATCTTCAGGTACTCCTCCGGATGCTGAAATAAATATTATCATCATTCTCAGAAGATATAAAATAGCTAGAATTGCCTATCCATAAGTCCAATTTGGACAAGGGGCAAAATTGACAGTTTCTGGTCAAAGCGGAGTCCACATGTGGCCCACTTCGCACCGAAAAATGTGCCAGAGACAAAGTTCTCCAAAATTTTCAAACTTACTGTCTACAAGTCCAGAACGATGATACGAATCCAATGGAATGTCCAAAATTGAATTCCGATGAGCCGATCACAAAATCGCCCGTCAAATGGAGTCGTGGCGTCCGCGATACGGGATTTTGTCAACGTTCTTAGAATCGAACCAAACTTGGGTCACAGGACCAGCGTATCGCTACGAGTCTGATGGCATAAGTTTCGTTTCGAAATGACGGGCACACACGAAGTTACAACAAGTTCCAGAACAGGGCCAATACGGGGCAATTTCGACGAATATGCGTTAATTCCGGTGTGCATGCACATCCAAATCAACTTTCGCAAAATTTTACACGTCCGTATTGACGATGCGCACCTTTTGGTGAAATTCACATACGACCAAGTCGTCTCGTTTAGCGGGGCGCACCTAGTTCGAGAAAATTTGGATTTTAAAGACCAAGTTTTTGGCCAATTTCACCCACGAATAAATTATAATCTACAGCTTATTAAATTAAACTAAATGCAGGGTTGTAATCTTGGTTATATTATCTAATTAACTGTTCAAGTAAATTTTAAATTTATTAAACAGGTTGCACACAAAACGGTCGTAAACTTGTGAGTTCGGGACCAATTTCTGATTTTCAGAAATAGGGTTTTTTTTTCCTGTTTTTGTGTCACGGTTTGCGACCGACACAGGACGCGATACCCTAAACTGATTGCACGGGGTTCGAGGGGGTTACACAGCGAACGTGTCGCAATAGACCATTCGAAAAATTAGGTGACGAGGAGAGAGAAACGCTTACTGGAACAGGACGTCGAAAACGACTATTCTGCATGGGGATGAGGCGGCGCGACGCACGTCGGCGGCGGGTGGCGGCACTGCGGTGGCTGTTATAGTCGATGCTGGCGGCGACGAAGGTCGTCGACAGAGGCTCGGGCTCTCGGAGGCGTCGCCGGGGCTGGAGAGGCGATGATGGTGGTGGTGAAGTGGTGTGGCAGCGGTGGGGATGAGGGTTTTATAGTGGAGGTGGCCGACGGTTAGGAGAGGGGGACCGTCGGCCTGTGGGAATTGGAGAGGTCGACGGGGAGGCGAAGGGGTTGGCGGGTGAGGAGGTGAAGGGGCAGCGGCCAGTCGGCTGGTCGTAACGGTCGAAAGGGGTGACCGGAGAGGGCTGGGTCGGGGGATTTTATAGGGGAAAGAGGCGGGGGAAGGGGCCGAGCGAGGCGGAGGAGAGAGTGGAGGACGTGGCGAGGGGTGCGGGACGCCCGGCCGGGCGGGGCGCCGCGTGGCCGGGCGGGGCGCCGCGTGGCCGGGCGGGGCGGCGGCGGATTCGGGGCTGATCGGATCGTAGGGGGGGCTGGGGAGAAGCGGGTCGCGGGTAGCGGGTCGGGCGGCGGGCAGACCCGACCCGACCCGGTAGGGGAGCGGGTGGGCCGTGGGCCGGGCTGGGGGAAATGGGCCGGGCTTAATATTAATAATAAAAATAATAACAATAATAATAATAATATTAATATCAATTAATTAATTAAATAATTATATTTAGGTGTTTTAAAAAATAGGTCCGGGGCCCAATAAATTCCAGAAAAATTGCCCTAACTCCAGTTTTTCATTTTACACCAAAAAATATTATTTTTATAATATTTTAATATTATTTATTATCAATTAAAAATTATTTAATAATTAAAACCCTGTTTTTAAATTACAGAAAATCCCAGAAAATTCCAGAAAATTGTGAAAAGTCTAGATTTAAAATTTTTGAAAAATCAGGAGGTTTACAATCTACCCTCCTTAAGAGGATTGTGTCCTCGCAATCAAAGAATAACCGTTCAACAGAGATGACACGGTTGCAAGTATCGGTCGAAACACATCACAAGATACTTAAGAAAATACCGTTTTCCTAAAAATGAAAGTTATACACTTTTCAGAAAAATCTAGTTGAAGTAAAAGCACTACAACTTTTATGAAAACTAGGTTATTATTAACAAGTTACAAATTACTAGGTTGGGGCTGAGGTCACGAACCAATAGGCACGAACTAAACAAGACTAGAAACGAATAACTACGAATCACTTACGCGCATTAGCTGCTCCCAGAGTCTGCGCGTTCTCCACGGTCTTCGCTGGAGCTTGTCCGTGTCCTTGCAGTTGATTCCTCTGCTGCTGTTGAGCCTGCTGGAAGAGGGTTGCCTGAGGTGCCAAGGGTGGCCTCGGTATTGGTGAAGCTTGCAATGCTGGAGAGGCTGACCGTGGTGCTGGTAACACTTGCTGGTTACCTGTTGGTGCTCTGTCTCGACGCTCAGGGCATTCTTTTAATAAATGCTGACTGGATCCGCAAGCTACGCACAATCCCTTCTTTCTTCTGCACTCTTCCTCGGTGTGGCCTCGCTTGCGACAATATTGACAGGCAGGCAGTACTTGCGGAGATGCTTCGTATGGTTGGTGCAGTTGAGACTTCTTTGGAGTTCCTTCCTGTGGTATTCCGGCTGGTGTTGATGTGGCTGGTTGGTGAATCACCACTGCTTTCTCTCGACGTTCTGGGCAATCCCTTACCAAATGCTCCTGGGATCCACAAGATAGACATTATCCCAGTCCACGTCGGCATTCCTTAGCAATGTGGCCTACCTTGCCACAGTAGTGACAAGTAGGAAGGAATGAGGCTCCTGATGCTGCTCTCGTTGGTGGATTTATCTGTGGTCGCTTTGTAGCTCTTTCTTGTTGTGATTGGTCTGGTGCTGACGCATACGGCCGCTTCTGGCTGGACTCGATCCTTGGGGTGCACTCCACGGGTCTTGCTGCAGTTAGGACGTCCTCGTCGAAGGCGGTTGCATTTGAACTGTTTGGCCTCCGTGACTCCGAGCTAGTTCTATCGATGGAGTTCTCCGATTGGTTTTGTTGAGCTTCTTGTTGCACCCTCTGATAAGCTTGCATCATTATGTAGAACATGCGGAACATCTGCTGTTCGTCCATAGGCGGTCCCAGTGGGAAGGAAGGCATCGGTGGAGTAGGCTGCGTCGAGGGTGGAACGTCATCTTGATGGATTATTGAGGCAGGCTGACTTGCTTGACTGCCTTGTGATGATTGGCCTTCACCGACTGTTATCACATCGTCTTCTTGGGTAACCACAACGGTTTGTGGTATTTCCGCATGAGCCTCGTTGCTTGCTTGTGGGTCCATTTCCCTGTGTCACGCCCCAGTCCCAAAATACTGAGGGACCGGACGCGTGTCAATGGCCAGCAGTACGCACCGATGGACCAACTCAATATAATGGATCCATCAGGGCATACTTAAGCTGTAAAACAAGTCTACGACAATTATGGCACAACTAATCTCATCCACACAAGATATAAAATATGATCCACAGAATAAATAAGGAATGTAAATCATCAGCAAGTCTCACAAAGTACTTCGGGGAACAACTCGATAAAAATCTAGTACAATGGTTCAACAGACCAGAAAGTAAATGACTGAAATAAATGCTAAAAGCTGAGCATGAACATGGATGCTCAAGAGAAGTCTTCAGCTAAGACCTCGTCCTCAGATGGTGGTACAGCTCCTGGATCAGCTCCTGCTCCGGTCCCGTAAACCTCGGGATAAACCACGTCTGCAAAATCTGGGGACAAAAATCCGGATCCAGGTCCTCAGGGGACATAGCAAGGTACAAGAAAACTCATGCCAAATAAATACAGATAAGCAGTGCAGCAAATAAATAACTAAATGATCAATGGGTAAATATGTAACCATCTAAGTGAAATGCAAGTGAGAGTAACACTAAAACTCAGGCTGAAGCCACTACAAGCTCTGTGTCGGGGAGCCGGTAGCGGTAATAAACACGTAATGTGCCTAGCTCTGCTACGAGAGTCTGAGGCCTCACAATAGTAGTAGATAGATATATGAAACAGCCTGTAGCATGTGTGACTCTCCCCACCCAATGTAACCACGCATATCATGACCACAACGTCTCATGCCCATGTCAAGCACGATCATAGCTAATGCAACAAGTCATAAGTATCTAGGAGTATAATGTCCATGTCCTGTATCCTATACAGGATCACCACGAATATCTCGGAAAAATCCTGTCTCATGAATAGTGTCAAGTGTCCTGGGTCATATGGTACTTGATAAGACAAGTACGAGAATAAAGTGTCACGAATGTCCATCTCTAGATGACCGTACCCAACACTGCGCACAGTGTCGGCACTCGACTGATAATCGGACGCTAAGTACGTCACACGGTCCTAGGTTGAGCATGCACCGCACTATAATAAAGCAAGGAATATATATAACAATACTGTAGAGTTTGGCAAGGTACACTTGCCTGATGTTTGAATATCAACTATCGTCCTGGTATCGGTGGATCCGGTAGGTACTACTCCGGAAGCTGTAATAAATATCACCAACAGTCTCAGAAGATGTCAAATAGCTGGAAATGTCTGTCCTTACGTCCAATTTGGACACAGGAGCAAAAAGGTCATTTTCGGGCCAAAGCGGGTTCCACATGTGGGCCCACTTTGCACCGAAAAACGTGCCGAGGGTAACAGTCTCTAAATGGGACAAACTATGGGTCAAACAACTCTAAATGTCAATACGATCCCAACGGTATGTCCAAATTTGGATTCCGATGAGCCGAACATAATTTGGTCCAAAAAGTCAACTATGGGGCCCGCCAATTGGCGATCTGGTCAACCGTCTCAGAAATGCGTGAAAATTGGGTCACAGGACCAGCGTGTTACCACGAGTCCAGTGGCATAAGTTTCGTCACAATCTGACAAGCGTGCACAAAATACTCGCGAGTTCCATAAAAGTGGCGACACGGAATGTGTTCGCGGATACGGCCTGATTCCGGCGCGCACACGCGTCCAAATCAGTCCCCACGAAATTTCACGTGTCCGATTATGCTACGTGCACCATTCGGTACACTTGGCACACGGCGGGGCGGTCCCGTTTGGCGGGGCGCGCTCCGATCTCCCACTTTTAGAAAACCGGAAAAAGTGGGCGCGCGCAGTTTTGTGACGACTACAATTTGGTCCACAGCAACTAATAGCACAAAGTTATAATACAGAAATTAAACTAGGTCATGTAATCTACAGGTATCAAAAAGAATCGTCAAATTCGGATCTCTGTGGTGGGAGATACGAACTCGACAATATAGGTGGTCATCGCAAGTTTCTGCGATTGCAGAATTCTGTCTGCTCGTGCTGACTTGGGCGCTATTTTTCACCTAGGGGCACACGTTTTCCGAGGTAGACTATAAAACAAATATTTTAAAGGGTTAAGGGAAGATCATACCTATGAAAACGGATCTGCGTTTGGTCGAGCGAGTCAACGGGAAATTACGCCGGAGCGAAGGTGCCTCGAGTGGGAGACTGCAGTTCGCGATGTCGGCGTCGACGGGATGGTTGGATGGCTTGGGGAGGCTTCTCTGGCTGCGGTGACGGCTCTAGATGGGAAGGAGAAGTCTGGAGTTTTAGGTTAGGGTTTTGGGGAGCTAATGATATATATATATATGATTTATATATATTAGAAGAGAGGGGGATAGTCGCGGGTTTTGAAAGGGTCGGCGGGTTCACGGAATAATAAAGAGGCGGGTCCCTGCTGACTTATTCCAGCGGAAATCCGCAGCAATCCTGTTGGGAACTAAATCCTAAAGTACTAAGTCCTAAAGTACTAAGGTTCTAAGTAGCAGCTATTGCTACTACCATGATTTTGTTTATTATTAAGTATTATTATTATTATATTATATTAACTTTTTTTCTTTCTTTCTTTTCTTTTCTTTTCCTTTCTTTCTTTAATTAAAATATATATACATATATATTTGTTTATTTATATATATATATTTTCACACATAAGAAAATTTATAAAATGGGGTATTGTACATCGTTAGGCTAGCAACTGCTCAAGGGGTCTCCTACATGGAATAAATTCCGAAAAATTCCTGATGGTCCCACAAGTCCTCTAAGTGCCCGAACACCTAACATAAAAATTATAAAAAATCTAATTCTCCTATTTGGACCTAATTACTACAATTTAATTAATAATAAATAAATAAAGGGCTTATACGATTTTCTGGGAAGGGGTTTTACATTCTACCCAACTTATAAAAATTTCGTCCTCGAAATTAAAATTAAGCCACGATAGAATGCAAGGATGGTATAAGATATAAATTAACAATATAAATTCATACCTTGGTCTGCGAATAGGTTCGGAAAACGCTTGCGCATGTCGTCCTCGCGTTCCCAAGTTGATTCTCCTGGCGCGCCATGCCTCCATGCTACGCGAACCAAGGGAATAGACTGGTTCCTCAATACCTTCTCTCGACGATCAAGGATTCCCACGGGTTGCTCTTGGTATGACAAGCTCGGCCCAATGGTGATCTCTGAATGGTCGAGGACATGACTGCTGTCTGCCACATATCGCCTGAGCTGTGACACATGGAATACGTCATGTACTCCCTCCAGTGAAGGTGGTAGCGCAAGTCGATATGCCACCTCTCCAACTCTCTCGAGTACGTCAAATGGTCCAATATACCTTGGACTCAACTTGCCGCGCCCTCCGAATCGGATGGTGCCTCTGGTCGGTGATATCCTCAAGAAGACGTGATCGCCCTCTTTGAACTCCAAGGGTCGACGATGAAGGTCTGCCCACTGCTTCTGCCTGTCTTGCGCTGCTCGCAAGTGTCCCTGAATCTTCTTGACTGTCTCTACGGTGTTGACCACCAACTCGGGTCCCAGAATCTGACGTTCTCCCACGTCACTCCAACACACAGGAGACCTACATTTTCTCCCATACAATGCTTCAAACGGAGCCATCTGAATACTCGCTTGATAGCTATTGTTGTAAGAAAACTCTACAAGATGTAGGTGGTCCTTCCATGATCCTCCAAAGTCTAACATGCAAGCCCTCAACATGTCCTCCAAGGTCTGAATAGTACGCTCCGACTGCCCATCTGTCTGCGGGTGGTAAGATGTACTGAACTTCAGACGAGTACCAAGACTCTCTTGCATGCTCCTCCAAAAGTGCGAGGTGAAGCGCGAATCTCTGTCCGATACAATGCTGACTGGTATGCCGTGCAATCTCACGATCTGCCTCATATATAAATCAGCTAACGCTTCTGTAGACTGACCCACTCTAAAAGGTATAAAATGGGCTGACTTGGTGAGTCGGTCCACTATTACCCACACTGCATCTCTCCCACTTGGACTCTTGGAAAAACCCGTGACGAAGTCCATAATGATGTGCTCCCACTTCCACTCTGGAATCGGAAGTGGTTGCAATAATCCTGCTGTCCTCTGGTGCTCCGCCTTCACTTGTTGACATACTAAGCATTTGGCCACAAATCTCGCGATCTCTCTCTTCATTCCATGCCACCAGTAATACTGTCTCAAGTCTCGGTACATCTTGGTTCCTCCTGGGTGGACAGAGTACATAGAGCTATGTGCTTCGGTCATTAACTCCTGTCTCAATTCTCCATTTGGAACATACAAGCGGTTTCCAAACCTTAATGTTCTGTCTTCGTGGATGCGTAGTCCTGTCTGCATACCGGCTTCTGTCCTTTCTTTGAGTCTTCGGAATCTAGCATCGGTGGGCAATGCCTCCTTAATCTTCTCCACGAGTGATGACTGAATCTCAAGGTTAGCCATCAAGCCATTCTGTCCCGGTAAGACGACCTCTATCTGTAGCTCCTGTAGATCTCTCAATAACTCGGGCTGCATCGTCAAGAAATAAGCCGTAGGCTTCCTGCTGAGTGCGTCTGCAACAACATTCGCCTTTCCCGGATGATACTGCAGATCGATGTCAAAATCTACCATCAGTTCCAGCCAGCGTCTCTGTCTCATGTTAAGCTCCTTCTGAGTATACACATACCTCAGACTCTTGTGATCAGTAAAGATTTCTACCCTCTCTCCATAAAGATAGTGCCTCCATATCTTTAATGCAAATATAACTGCTGCTAGCTCCAGATCATGTGTTGGGTAGTTCTTCTCGTGGACCTTCAACTGTCTCGACGCATAAGCAATGACTTTGCCATGTTGCATCAAAACGCATCCTAGTCCACTGCCTGATGCATCACTGTAAACAACAAAACCTCCTGACCCTGAAGGAAGAGTCAAGACAGGTGCTGTTGTTAATCTTCTCTTCAGTTCTTCAAAAGCCTTCTGGCAGTCTTCTGTCCATACAAACTCCTGATCCTTCCGTGTCAGCTTTGTCATTGGTTCTGCAATCCTTGAGAAATTTTCTACGAACCTTCGGTAATATCCCGCAAGTCCTAGAAAACTCCTCACCTCTGCGACTGATGTGGGTGTAGGCCAAGTCTCTATTGCCGCAACTTTCTCTGGATCTACTGAAAGTCCTTCTCCTGAGATGATGTGTCCCAAGAAAGGCACTTTGTCCATACAGAACTCACACTTACTGAGCTTGGCATATAACTTCTCCTGTCTCAAGGTCTCTAACACGATTCTGAGATGTTCCTCGTGCTCTTCAGGGCTCTTGGAATATATGAGAATGTCATCAATGAACACCACTACAAATTTATCCAAGAACTGATGAAAGACTCTGTTCATTAAGCTCATAAACACTGCTGGTGCGTTGGTTAAACCAAACGGCATCACCAAGAACTCATAATGCCCATACTTCGTCCTGAAAGCTGTCTTCGGGATGTCTTCCTTCCTCACCTTGATCTGATGATAGCCGGATCTAAGGTCAATCTTCGAGAATACCCTTGCACCACTCAATTGATCGAATAGATTATCAATGCGTGGTAAAGGATACCTGTTCTTGATGGTGACAGCATTTAGTGCCCTATAATCAATGCACAACCGTACTGTTCCATCCTTCTTCGGCACAAATAAGATGGGTGCTCCCCAAGGTGAAACACTGGGACGAATGAAACCCTTCTCCAAAAGATCATCAACCTGTTCTTTCAACTCCACTAACTCCTTAGGTGCTAGCCGATATACTGATGAAGTGATTGGCTCTGCTCCTGGAGTTAAGTCTATCGTGAATTCTATTTCCCGATCAGGCGGTAAACCTGGAAGATCATCAGGAAATACATCCACAAATTCTGATATGACTCTTGGGTAACCTGTCTCCTCTTCTACAGATAGTACCCTAAGAGTAGGCTGAACTCCTTGCTCTACTGCTCCTCGGAGAAACTCGAATTCTGGGTGTCCAGGCGGTCTAAATATAACCCGCCCAAGTCAGCAATCAAGAGTCGCATGGTACTGACTTAACCAGTCCATACCAAGTACGACATCATAATCCGGCATGGAGAATATCAGAAATTGAGCTCGCATCTCTCGGCCACATACGACTACAGAACATGATCTACAGACGTCACTAACCGGAATAATTCCACCTCCCGTAAGAATCCTCTTCATCTTCGGGAGGGGTGCGGTAGCTACTCTATGGGTGGCTACAAAGCTAGCTGCTATAAATGAATGCGATACTCCAGAATCAAATAATGCTACTGCAGGTAATGAAGCTACTAAAATAGTACCTGCGATGACTTCACCTGCTGTAGCCTCCTCCTCAACAGCTAAAGTGAATGCCTGCCCTCGCCCCTGTGCTGGACCTCTCTGCTGCTGCTGAGCCTGCTGAAATAAGGCTGCCTGTGGTGCCAGTGGTGGTCTCTGCTGGTTCCCTCCTGGGGCTGGTGGTCTGACTCCACCAACTCCTGTCTGCTGTGCTCCTACTGCTGGATAAGCTGGTCGCGGTGCAGGTAGAGCTAGTCTGGGTGCTTCTCCTCTATGGTGAGTGCAGTCTCTGGATAGGTGCTGGTTTGATCTGCAAAGCAGGCATAGTCCCAACTTCCGTCTGCACTCTCTCTCAATGTGTCCTACCTTGCCGCAGTGATGACAAGTAGGAAGGGATATGGCCCTGTGTGCTGCTCTATCTGGCGTACTCCTCTGGAATCGTTTTGCAGAATCTCCATGTGCTGGCCTGGATGGTGCTGATGTGATAGGCCTCTTCAGATTAGATTCCCTCCTGGTGATGCGCTCCAAGCGTCGGGCTGCTGCAAGGACATCGGTATAAGAGGTAGGTGCTACCGTTCCAATCACTTTCTGAAGCTCGAACTTCAAGCCGTCAAAGAACTTCTCTGCTTTTTCTTCCTCCGTCGAAATCAGTGTTGGGGCGAAGCGGCTCAGGCGAATAAATTCCGCATTGTAATCCTCCACTGACATGCTGCCTTGGATAAGGCGGTTGAACCTGTCTCTGAGCTCTGACCGTGCAATGGCTGGAATGTACATCTCTTGGAAGAGTCTGGAGAACTCTTTCCATGTGACTCTGTCCTGTCCAAGCCTCCTCTCTTCTGCTAGCCACCAGTGATGCGCGTTATCAGTTAACTGCATTCTGACGGCAGTCATCCACTTCTCTCTTGGAAGTTCAGCGGCTTCCAACTGATGCTGAATGTTTGTGAGCCACTCATGAACTTCCGTTGGCCCTTCTTTACCAGAAAATGTGCGTGGCTTGAGATGACGGAAATCGATGATAGATCCCGTCGATGTTCGCCTCCCTGGGGGATTTGCCTGCTCCAATGCGGATACCAGGCTGGTCCTCAGATACTCGGCCTCCTGCCGATGGGCCTCTTGCTGAACTTGTTGTTGTGCTTGCATCATAGCATACATCATCTGGAATATTTGTTGCCCGTCCATGGCTTGTCCTGGCGGGAATACTGGCATCTGGGGAGTGAACTGTGGTGGTGGTGGAATGTCATTTCTCCGGAACCTTGGATTAGGCTGTCCGGTTTGATCATTCTGCGATGCTTGTCCACCATCCCCTGGTGTCACTTCGTCTCCATAAGTAACCACAGCGTCGTGTGGTGTCTCCAAAGGAATATCATCTCTGTTCCCGGAATCCATTGCTCTGAAATCAAAAGATAAACTATAAGAACGCTCAGAGGAATCAATACAGGATGCAGTTCAAGTAACAAATTTCGAGTTTGATATAGAGTTCAACAAATGGTTAAATGATGGATGAGATCCTATAGTTTATACTATCCTTAGGGCAGGCTGGTCCGGTCCCTAAGTTGAAACCGAACAATTTAGTCGTAGACCTGCATGGGCCACCACAAAAATTATGTCACGCCCCAGTCCCAAAATACTGAGGGACCGGACGCGTGTCAATGGCCAGCAGTACGCACCGATGGACCAACTCAATATAATGGATCCATCAGGGCATACTTAAGCTGTAAAACAAGTCTACGACAATCATGGCACAACTAATCTCATCCACACAAGATATAAAATATGATCCACAGAATAAATAAGGAATGTAAATCATCAGCAAGTCTCACAAAGTACTTCGGGGAACAACCCGATAAAAATCTAGTACAATGGTTCAACAGACCAGAAAGTAAATGACTGAAATAAATGCTAAAAGCTGAGCATGAACATGGATGCTCAAGAGAAGTCTTCAGCTAAGACCTCGTCCTCAGATGGTGGTACAGCTCCTGGATCAGCTCCTGCTCCGGTCCCGTAAACCTCGGGATAAACCACGTCTGCAAAATCTGGGGACAAAAATCCGGATCCAGGTCCTCAGGGGACATAGCAAGGTACAAGAAAACTCATGCCAAATAAATACAGATAAGCAGTGCAGCAAATAAATAACTAAATGATCAATGGGTAAATATGTAACCATCTAAGTGAAATGCAAGTGAGAGTAACACTAAAACTCAGGCTAAAGCCACTACAAGCTCTGTGTCGGGGAGCCAGTAGCGGTAATAAACACGTAATGTGCCTAGCTCTGCTACGAGAGTCTGAGGCCTCACAATAGTAGTAGATAGATATATGAAACAGCCTGTAGCATGTGTGACTCTCCCCACCCAATGTAACCACGCATATCATGACCACAACGTCTCATGCCCATGTCAAGCGCGATCATAGCTAATGCAACAAGTCATAAGTATCTAGGAGTATAATGTCCATGTCCTGTATCCTATACAGGATCACCACGAATATCTCGAGAAAATCTTGTCTCATGAATAGTGTCAAGTGTCCTGGGTCATATGGTACTTGATAAGACAAGTACGAGAATAAAGTGTCACGAATGTCCATCTCTAGATGACCGTACCCAACACTGCGCACAGTGTCGGCACCCGACTGATAATCGGACGCTAAGTACGTCACACGGTCCTAGGTTGAGCATGCACCGCACTATAATAAAGCAAGGAATATATATAACAATACTGTAGAGTTTGGCAAGGTACACTTGCCTGATGTTTGAATATCAACTGTCGTCCTGGTATCGGTGGATCCGGTAGGTACTACTCCGGAAGCTGTAATAAATATCACCAACAGTCTCAGAAGATGTCAAATAGCTGGAAATGTCTGTCCTTATGTCCAATTTGGACACAGGGGCAAAAAGGTCATTTTCGGGCCAAAGCGGGTTCCACATGTGGGCCCACTTTGCACCGAAAAGCGTGCCGAGGGTAACAGTCTCTAAATGGGACAAACTATGGGTCAAACAACTCTAAATGTCAATACGATCCCAACGGTATGTCCAAATTTGGATTCCGATGAGCCGAACATAATTTGGTCCAAAAAGTCAACTATGGGGCCCGCCAATTGGCGATCTGGTCAACCGTCTCAGAAATGCGTGAAAATTGGGTCACAGGACCAGCGTGTTACCACGAGTCCAGTGGCGTAAGTTTCGTCGCAATCTGACAAGCGTGCACAAAATACTAGCGAGTTCCATAAAAGTGGCGACACGGAATGTGTTCGCGGATACGGCCTGATTCCGGCGCGCACACGCGTCCAAATCAGTCCCCACGAAATTTCACGTGTCCGATTATGCTGCGTGCACCATTCGGTACACTTGGCACACGGCGGGGCGGTCCCGTTTGGCGGGGCGCGCTCTGATCTCCCACTTTTAGAAAACCGGAAAAAGTGGGCGCGCGCAGTTTTATGACGACTACAATTTGGTCCACAGCAACTAATAGCACAAAGTTATAATACAGAAATTAAACTAGGTCATGTAATCTACAGGTATCAAAAAGAATCGTCGAATTCGGATCTCTGTGGTGGGAGATACGAACTCGACAATATAGGTGGTCATCGCAAGTTTCTGCGATTGCAGAATTCTGTCTGCTCGCGCTGACTTGGGCGCTGTTTTTCACCTAGGGGCACACGTTTTCCGAGGTAGACTATAAAATAAATATTTTAGAGGGTTAAGGGAAGATCATACCTATGAAAATGGATCTGCGTTTGGTCGAGCGAGTCAACGGGAAATTACGCCGGAGCGAAGGTGCCTCGAGTGGGAGACTGCAGTTCGCGATGTCGGCGTCGACGGGATGGTTGGATGGCTTGGGGAGGCTTCTCTGGCTGCGGTGACGGCTCTAGATGGGAAGGAGAAGTCTGGAGTTTTAGGTTAGGGTTTTGGGGAGCTAATGATATATATATATATGATTTATATATATTAGAAGAGAGGGGGATAGTCGCGGGTTTTGAAAGGGTCGGCGGGTTCACGGAATAATAAAGAGGCGGGTCCCTGCTGACTTATTCCAGCGGAAATCCGCAGCAATCCTGCTGGGAACTAAATCCTAAAGTACTAAGTCCTAAAGTACTAAGGTTCTAAGTAGCAGCTATTGCTACTACCATGATTTTGTTTATTATTAAGTATTATTATTATTATATTATATTAACTTTTTTTCTTTCTTTCTTTTCTTTTCTTTTCCTTTCTTTCTTTAATTAAAATATATATACATATATATTTGTTTATATATATATATATATATTTTTTCACACATAAGAAAATTTATAAAATGGGGTATTGTACATCGTTAGGCTAGCAACTGCTCAAGGGGTCTCCTACATGGAATAAATTCCGAAAAATTCCTGATGGTCCCACAAGTCCTCTAAGTGCCCGAACACCTAACATAAAAATTATAAAAAATCTAATTCTCCTATTTGGACCTAATTACTACAATTTAATTAATAATAAATAAATAAAGGGCTTATACGATTTTCTGGGAAGGAGTTTTACACCCTGTATCCAAAATAAATGATAAGAGGCGCACAGGAATCAAGGCAGGATGCAAGTCAATAATTTAATTCGAATAGATACAGATATCAAAAACGATTCAAGCAAGTGGATGAGATCCTAAAAACTTATCCTATCTTATTGCAGGCCTGTTCGGTCCCTGAGTTGAAACCGAACAATTTAGTCGTAGACCTGCATGGGCCACCACAAAAACCATGTCACGCCCCAGTCCCAAAATGTCGAGGGACTGGATGCGCGGCAATGGCCAGCAGCACACACCGATGGGCAACCCAATTTAATGGATCCATCAGGGCATGCTTAAGCTGTAGTCTAACAGGAAATAGATCAATGATACAGGTCACAGACTAATTTATTCTCATCCACACAGATAAACACAGAGTAACTGCCAGAAATAATGCAATAGAATAAATAAGAAAATCTCAATAAATATCTCGAAAAACAATCCGAGAATATGACTGGTACAACAGATGCAAATGGACAGGAAATAATCAACTAAAAATAAAAATAAATGACTACATACGGCCAATGCTCAGGAGAAGTCCTCTGGTGCGAGCTCGTCTTCAGGTCCTGGTACAGCTCCTGGAAGTGCTCTGGTACGGGGTATCTCTGGATGGATCTCTTCAGCTATACCTGGGGACATAGTCCATTCCAGGTCCTCAGGGGACATAACAAGGTACAGATAATACAAGCCAAAATATAAGCAGTGCAGCAGAATTAAATAAAACAGCAGGGTAAACTATGTAACCAGCTAAGTGATAAATGCAAGTTGAGAGCATCACTAGAACTCAGGCTGAGACTACTACAAGCTCTGTGTCGGGGAGCCGGGTAGCAGTAATAACACGTAAAGGGTCTAGCTCTGCTGGAGAGTCTACGACCTCACACTAATAGTATATATATAGGAAAACAGCCTGTAGCCTGTGTGTCTCTCCCCACCCAATGTAATCACACGTCTCATGTCCATGACACGCAAGATCATAACTAATGCAGCAGTCATATAATGTCTAGGAATAAACTGTCCATGTCATAACCTGTATCCTATACAGAATCATCGTGAATATCTCAAGAGGATTCTGTCTCATGAATAGTGTCAAGTGTCCTGGGTTTTATTGTACTTGATAGGACAAGTACCAAGAGTAAGGGTATCGAATATCCATCTCTAAATGACGTACCCAACACAGCGTACGGTGTTGGCACCCGACTATGATCGGACACTAGGTACGTCACACGTTTCCTAGGTTAAGCAGTTAAAACAAGTTTATATAATTTTACACAAGAACTCCAGCAAAATATTATCATAGGAACTACTGAGAATTGACGAGCTTTACTTGCCCAATGATGCTAAATTAAGTCAAGGAAATAAATAGCAGACTGCAGGGTTTGGCAAGGTACACTTGCCTGTGGTTCCGGCTCTGATTGCGACTCTGTCTTCGGTTGGATTTGCAGGCGGTACTCCGATTGCTGAAATAAATATCACCATCAGATCCAGAAAATATCAATCAGCTAGAAACGCCTATCCTTGGGTCTAATTTGGAGACAAGGACAAAAACGACAATTTCGGGTCAAAATGGGGTCCACATGTGGTCCCGCTTTGCACCAAAAAATGTGTCAGGGTCAAAGGTCTCCAAATTCACCAAACTTAGTGTCAACAGGTCAGGAACGATGATACGAACCCAACGGAACTTCCAGAATTGGATTCCGATGAGCCGATCACAAAATTGCCCGTCGAGTGGGGCTTGTGGGGCCCACGACACGCGATTTCGTCAACGTTCTCAGAATCGAACCAAACTTGACCCACAGGACCAGCGTATTTCTACGAGTCCGATGGCGTAAGTTTTGTTTCAATCCGACGTGTGTACACAAAGTTAGGGTGAATTATAGAAAAGTCGGATACGGGGCGATGTTCGCGGATACGCGTTGATCCCGGTGTGCACGCACACCCGAATCAGCTTCTGCGAAATCTCATACGTCTGTATCAACGACGCGCACGTATCTGTGAAGACAGCGCACGACCAAGTCGTCCCGTTTGGCTGGGCGTACCCAGTTCCGGGGTGAAACAGGGTCTAATTTTTTCCTATTTTTGGATCGCGGTGTGCGATCACCACAGGACGCGATGCCCCGAGCGGTTTATCCGGGCACCGAGAGGGTCATACTGGCTTCGCAACGCAATTTGCGGAATCAAAATCCGAGCTACGAGCAAGAAGATACACGCACCTGAACGGGATCCGAAAACCGGGATCGAAATCGTATCCGACACGTGTCCGACACGTGTCGGATTCGGGAATTAGGGTTAGGGCTCTGGATTCCTTGCCGGAGCTGGGCGGAGGTCAGCCGGGCCGAGGCGGAGGGGGCCGGGGCTGCGGCGGCGAAGGGCGGCCGGGGGCAGCGCGGCGAGGTGGCGGCGCATGGGAGGCAGCGCAGGCGGCCGGAGGGACTGCTCGAGGTCGGCTCGAGCTCGGTGAGGGGAGGGAGAAGGAGAAGGAGGGAGGAGAGGGGGCTGGGGGTGCTGACGGCACGGCGGCGCTGGTGAGGCGGGACACGGCGGGTGGCGGCCGGAGTAGGGGAGGCGCGCAGCGGGGAGGGGTGACCGGAGAGGGCTGGGTCGGGTGATTTTATAGGGGAAAGAGGCGGGGGAAGGGGCCGAGCGAGGCGGAGGAGAGAGGGGAGGACGTGGCGAGGGGTGCGGGGCGCACGGCCGGGCGGGGAGCCGCGTGGCCGGGCGAGGCGGCGGCGGATTCGGGGCTGACCGGATCGTGGGGGGGGGGGCTGGGGAGAAGCGGGTCGCGGGTAGCGGGTCGGGCGGCGGGCAGACCCGACCCGACCTGGTAGGGGAGCGGGTGGGCCGTGGGCCGGGCTGGGGGAAATGGGCCGGCTTAATATTAATAATAAAAATAATAACAATAATAATAATAAAATTAATATCAATTAATTAATTAAATAATTATATTTAGGTGTTTTAAAAAATAGGTCCGGGGCCCAATAAAATCCAGAAAAATTGCCCTAAGTCCAGTTTTTTATTTTACACCCAATAATATTATTTTCATAATATTTTAATATTTTTTATTATCAACTAAAAATTATTTAATAATTAAAACCCTGTTTTTAAATTACAAAAAAATCCCAGAAAATTTTAAAAAATTGTGAAAAGTCCAGATTTAAATTTTTTAAAAAATCAGGGGGTTTACATATAGCGTGGACAGAGTGCAGCATGACGGAGCTGCAGGCATTACAGCTATCCATAGGCGAGAGGCTGACGATGATGCATAATTCAATGGTTCATAGCAATACGAGGCTGTTATCTACCATGGATTCATACAACCATCGACTAGCAGAGTTGGAGCAGATACGTCCTCCTGGCGCACCTTCATCGACACAGACTCCGCCGACGTCACTGCTTTCTTCATCGACATCGGTATCGATTTCACGGGAGCAGTATGATCTGTTCTTATCCCTGATGAGCTCCGGTGGTCATCCTCCTGCAAATCCATAGTAGTCCTAGTTAGGATAGTTTATTGATTTTTTGTGTTTTAGACCTATGATATTTGGTCATTTATGAATATTTTTTTGAGGCTTTCAGACTTTATTTGTTGTATTCTTTACGATGAGGCTTTCAGACTCAGTTGTGTGGATATTTATTGTATTCTTTACGTCGAGATTTTCTTCTGACTCTATTTGTAATCTCAATATTTTATTTTCTTCAAATTTTACTATATTATTCATATTAAATATATGTTAATTTTTTGGTGTTGAGTGTTCAGCCGAAGGGGTCGGCGAACCCAGCAAATTCAACGGAGGTTTGCTCCGGGTCTATTTGTATAAATTATGAATTCATAAACTGCAGGAAGATTGGTTTGAAAACAATTCAATATTTTTTTTTACTGAATCTTTAGCGACGTTTTTAGCGATGTTTTGTGATGTTTAAATATGTCGCTAGATACGTCGCTAAATACGTTGCTGATTGTCGCTAAAAATATCGCTACAGATGTCGCTGAACGTCGCTAAATTGCTGACATGGCAGTATTGTCAGGTCAATATAACGTCGCTAAATATGTCGCACAATGTCGCTAAAAAGAAAAAAAATTGCGACATATAGCGACAAATAATACGTCGCTAATTTAACAACGTTAAGTCGCTAAACGTCGCTAATATAGCGACGCATATACGTCGCTAGAAAATATCGGTATAGCGATGTTTATTTTTCTGGTCAATGACTAGCTTAAAGGTGACTTCATCGAGACGTCGCTACAGACATTGCTAAAATTATGCAGCGACATTTTTTTGTCATTTAGCGACGTTTTTAGATGTCGCTATTTTGACTTATTCTGGTAGTGTTTTAACACTTGACGATGTGCTCGAAGTGTGCGTCTCACGTCAGAGAGGTCCAAATATGAATAATGTGGCCGAGATAATGAGACTGCATGCAACATGAAAATCTTCCCTCCCAATGCATCTATGTTATCAATCTAGTCATTAATTTTGAGCGGTTTAATCAAGAATTCTCGGTCGTGGCATCCATAAATCCATCCTAGACATGAGACTTCTCCATCGAAGAAAATATAAGATTGGACACTAGCCTTATCAAACAAATCCAGGACACAAGATAGAAAATAACCACGAAATACAATCAACATACATGAGTGCGCTACAACGAGCCAATATAGGTACAATATAGGAATCTAGGTCATGAGTACGCTACGACGAGCCACTATCTGGAATAATGATGTACAATGACTTGATATCAGAGGGACATGTGCTCGTATCAAGTATATAGGGTATACAAATTTCCTAACCATACTAGAACACAAGATCATGATAAGGAATCAAAATAGTAAAAAAACCAGTAAAAACAGACACAATAGCCAAAAAAACAAGTCTGCGCATAAAAAGTCAGTGTAGAAAATGGTCTGCATAGAAAATAGTCTACATGGAAAATAGTCTGTGCAGAAAAATGTCTGCGCATAAAATATTCTACACGAAGAATAGTTTGTGTAAAAACTACTCATTTAGTCCGAATTCGGCTAGGACATAACAGACGGTATATGAGAAAAATTTTAAACTTATTTCGGCCATAAAAATATTATTTTTAAATTGGAAGAAATTTGATAGATCAACTCCACAAAATACGCTAAAAATAGGTCCTCAAAAAATTAAAATGTGTCTGTTTCCATCAAACCCAAAACCAACACGATACAAAGCTAAGGGAGGGTCACTTATAGCATATAGGACCAAGATGCACAAAAAAAAGAGAGTACCATACAAGATACCAAGATCAAATTTTGTATCTCATAGTTAGATCTAGAAATTAACAAGAGCACAAATATGACTAAAATTCATGGAAATATACAAAGCCTAGAACTAAACTAGTAGAGAATCAGGTAGGAAATATTTCTATGTAATTATATTCAAGAAATAAAGATATTACAAGAAAATCCTAATCATAGGTTCAATCCATGATAAGTTGTACCTGCCTAGGTTAAAGTTCAAAGCCTAATCTTTCACTCAAACTCCAAGCGGTCTTCCGAAAACCACAATCTAGGCTTCAAGGTCAAGCTCCAAGCTTTTCTTGAGGAAGAGAAGTAAGGAAGAAAGACAGAGTAAAAAAGTGACATAAGAGAGGGGAGAGAAAAGGAAAGGGTTATACGAAGTAGAATTTAATCCCATCCATCTAAACCCGCCACCTCAACAATCCGTGTCTCACCCAAGCCATCTCCACCATCCAAAGAAACACAAGGGTCCATTGGACAATAGAGCAATCCTGGTAACCACTCATATAAAAATATCCAATATAAAAAATATATCAAATATGATATACAAAAATACAGAACACGGTATAAGTTAATATTTAGAAAATATTTAAATATCAAAATTCAGGAATACGAAATCCAAGAACGAATGTTACAAAGTTTGAGCCATAATTTTGATGTCCAAGATTTTATTCGTCTATTGCGGCTTCCTAGCCATCCCTAATTTTGATGCCCAAAATCTTATGGAGAATTCTTAGTAATATTGAGGAGTATTATTCTATCTTGCTTCCCTCCGGACGTCTTTAGTCATCTACTGGATCGGATACCACCGTCAGACCAGTGATGTTTATTGATTTGAGGATTATATTTGTTGTTATAATTTATTATGGATGTACTTGTTGACTTATTCGATGTACTTATTGACTGGAGTTTCCCCTCCCTATGGATTGATTTGTTTAGTGTATTCTATTCTATTATGTATTGTGGGTTTCCAGCGTATGTTTTATACCACCGAAGGTCCGATTGGACGAAAATTCTATGATGGGTTGTGCTGGATGGTTGCTATATTGTAATTGACAGGTCATATAGTGCATATATGCTGTGAGTTCTGTAATTCAATTTTTTTTAGTTATGCAAATCCTAGCAACAGGCAGCGACACCAGTGCGTCTCGGAGGTGGCGTACAAAACCATCATTAACCTGAGAATTCTCAAGTGAGCGACGTACGACGATGCCCATGCGACTTACGGTGACGCTCATTCGACGCATAGGCGAAACATAAAGTAGTCGTGTAACTCTTTAATTTTTTTTTGTATAAATATTTAAAGTTGAATTATTGTTAATATTAATATTTATATAAAATTTCTTAATTATTTAGTGCCAACAAAATTAATTTTTGTTATTTTGTGTATATATGTGGTTCCACACAAGCCTAGCAACTTGCTAGCTTGGAGCTAGTATGCACCATGCATGGTGCATGGTACTATTCACACTTTGTCAGCTTATTTTGACTCAACTTAGAGCCAACCCTCAAAACCAACGTTAAAACCTAACTAAGTGGTCAAGTAGAACACCAAACACCCTCTCTAAACTCCAAACACCATACACCAAAATATATTTTTAGAAGAATAATTCAGCCTATAATCATTTGTAACCACAACCCCTTCACCTCCCTCTCATGACCAAAATTCTCTACCTTTTTCTCTCTCCACTAGAAGTTTGTAACTCAACTTCTTCTCTCCCCATTAGGCTGGCCATAACCCCCATCTCTTCACCCCCCATTCAAACCACCTGAAAAACATTTCTTTCTAACCCTCTTTCTCATATTTTTTTCTTTACAAAATATCTCCAAAATCTCTCTCCATTTCCCTCCACACCTCCATTTATCCTGTCCTACCCAGGCTGAATTTGAATTTAGCAACACCCCCACTAATCCGGCCATATCTCTCTCTACAGAAATTATCTTTCTCTCAAATTTAGTATGCTTATTTGTCTCCCTTTTCCTCACACTTTTTCTTCACAAACCTTCCATCAAAACCCCCTCTAAGTTTCTCAAAATAGTCCCGCCATTAGATGTGTCCAGGCTGAATCCGAATTCAGTATAACTACTTCTCAGACCATCCCACCACCCCCACATCCTCCAAACTACCACTAAAGCACCCAAATATCATTAACCTATCATCCTACCATCTTCAATAGTCACCACAACCCCTAGAAAAAACTACACAAGCATCACAATGAGCTAAAAGGAGAAGTCAAATCTGGAATTATTTCGAAGAAGGTGCGATTCGAGGCACTTTAACATATTCTTCCAAAGATGTTAGTGATCAAAATTCTTCTCCTTGAACCCCCTTAGATGTCCTAAGCAATACTCTTTAGATTCTATAAATATTTTATCAACTTGTTATATATACTTTGCATGCTACACTAAGAAACCCGATACCAACCTAGTTTTTATCCGTAGTAAGCACCAACTTGTAATTCTTAATATATTCGTAAAATAACTTTAAAATAAATTATTTTATGATTTATACTTAATTTTACATATTTTTCAGATTATAAATTATTTGTTTTAGAAATAAGATTGGTAGAAATTCATAAGAGTAATAGTGTTGAGCATGTGTAAACACTAGATTAATATAACTAGTTTGTATTTTTATCATTAGAAGGACTAATTTCATGTTAAGAAAGTAATTATATATTATATTTTGGTTAATTTCAAAATTTTAATTAAAGTTTTTAAGGGTGTTATGCATAAGAATTTATGAAGAGTTTGCATTGGAAAGATGTGCTAAAAACTAGTCTATACCAACTAGCTTAATTTTATTATTTTATAATACATAAAATAGTGAGATAAATAGAGAAAATTATAAATTTTTACTTTAATTTTTAGAACTTATAATCATGTTTTTGGAGTTGGAATATTTGTATATTTTGGAAACAACTTTGGTTTATAATTGTACAGTTACTGGTACTAAATAAACTAGTGTTTGGTTGTTATTGATTTAAAATAGAATTTAGAGTGCTTAAATAAGGGTTAAGGGTAGATTTAGTTAGTTAGATATTATCTAATTGTGGAACCTAAGTTGTACCCTCTTTTGCACACGGTGAGAGGACCTGGGACATTATCTCTTCTTAGCTCTATACCCTATCTTGGAGAAGGCAAGTACACTACATCTTTTACTAAACTGAACATGAACTATAACATTGTATGTTGAACATTCAGGACATATTTTCTTCTTATTACCAGTTGTATTTACTTTCCAAAATAAGTTATATTTAATTTTTGTAATTCGATTTACTTTACACCAGTTGCCTTTACTTTTCACAATTGCGTCTCTACTTATTCATGTTTTCTTTTGTGCATGGGATTTGTAGCGCCCCGTTCTCCCGATGCGGAGAGCGCGGCTAAGAAACACAAGACGGTATCGTTCGATCGGGATAGATTGAATTAAGAACTCGTCCTCGTTATGGATTTGTTTCTTCGGAATCGATTCCCATATTCAGTGGACTGCGCCCCAAGGATCGGCTTAGCGGCAGAGTCAGGAGGGACCTCTCCGCTGCTATCTTTTATTGCCTCAGTTTTCGATGTCGCTTGTTGCTTTTGTGCTTTGAGTTGGTTTTAGGATTCGCTTGTTTTCCTTGAACGGTTTCGATGGTTTTCATTGTTTTCGTTCATTGACTTGCACTTCTATTCCGAGATTGGAAAGAGAGAAAGAAGTATTAATCGAGCTGTTCGTGTGCAGGTGAACGAGCAGTAGGCGGCTTGCGAGCGGAGTCGTGAAGCGCCTCTTTCCTTCTTCTTTCCAAAAATCTAAGTGAGTGGCTACCAACCCGATTAGCTAGCCCTGCTTCCAAGCTTCACTCCTTTGCCCCGATCAAACGATACCAAGTAATAACTAAAAGAAACCAAGATAAAAGAGAATAGACTTGGCACTTATGCTTGTCAATGAAACTTTTGAACGGTTATATCTTTGCATGCTTGTTCGTTCGGAAATGTTCATCAAATGCATAGATACAAGTTTAAACGTATATCCTGATGCATAAATATAACGTAGTTGTAATGTAAAATGAATCATGCAATACCGCTTGTCTTGTACTCACGTAGCCTCCGGGCGAATGCTTGTTAACGTAGCCTCCGGGCGAATGCTTGTCAACGTAGCCTCCGGGCGAATGATTGTTAGTGTGCGATCACGGACAACTTGTGCACAAGGTATAGTTCCTGCGGGCGGCTGCTGGGGCACTGGCACCGTTCCGGCTTCGGACGGAACTAACGTTTAGTCTCACGTACTAGGACAGGGTGGTATGCGGCGCCTAACGTTCTTGCACGTAGCAAACCATCTTCGTCACAGACTAGTGTCCATTATGGCAATCAAGCCAGTGATCATCGTGTATATTTAAACCTGTTGCATACTAACTTGTGTCTTCGTGGCAGAGAAGGCAGGGTAAGTATTGTGCAGGTAATTCAGACGGTCAGGTAAAATCCACCTAACGGTGGCACGTTCATTTCAGTAAATTCAATATGCTGCTTACTTGTAAATGAACTAAGGCAAGATAGAAACCCACAAAAATATGCATGCTTCACTAAACAATGTGTTGATTGGTATAGTCAGGCTAGCTCGCCTTCACCAGCATGTTTCGATATGCTGACCCTCGTTGAAACAGGTTCTCCGCACCAAGGTGAACCGAGCGAGGAGCCAAAGTCGTCTACCCGATCCAGTCCAACTGTTGGCGTATCTTCACCGCGCTCCCTGAAGCATTTGAAGACAGGAGCTGCAACTCTTCATACACAAATGCAGCTCCGTGGCAAAGCCGTCCTCCAGCCTGGAGGTCTATACATTTTGAAGTTATAAAGGAATGTAATGTACAGGACTGCTATCTCATTTTGAGTCATCTCTTTTGTAAGCCGTTCGGCATATTAGCTAACTCGTTTAAGAGTTTGTAATAGATGTTCATTATCAATAAAGAGAACTTTTCTATGTTTCAAATCTGTGTTTCAATTTATCTGCGTACTCTGAATATGTGCTTGCTATGCAAATCATTAAAGCCTTGTGCGGGCGCAACTCCAGGCCCGCACGGCGGTCGCGACTCGGGGGACGCCTCGGGACGTGACATAGTGGTATCAGAGCACAGATTCAAAGTTCCTTAGACTTCGTGCTGGAAAAGTTCCTTTAACGATCAAAATTCCTGTGCGAACTCTTGAACTCGCTAGGCCAAAATGAGATACGTTCATGCAATAAGTCCATAATACATTATGATCCTAATATAATTTACCTTCTTTTGAAGGAATAGCTCCAGCGCAATCTGCAGCGCAAACTCCGGACGAAATGCAAGGCCAAGAAAGTAATTCGGATACTTCGGGAAGTTCAAAGAGCCAGCGAGCCGTGCCAAGCATCGATCCCGTCCAACGAATGTTGCAGATGTTGGAGGCAAACCAACAAAGGGACGAGGCTCGCTATGAACGGGCCGAGAAGCGGGCAGAAGAGAGTCAGCTCAAGTTTCAAGACAATATAGAAGCACGATTCTCAGTCCAACAAAAGCAGGTAGATACCCTGCAGCAGATCGTTCAGACTTTGGCATCCAACCAGTCCGCGGCAACGCCAGCGACTCCGGTGGAACAGCCCGTGCTTGAAGTAGAGACGCCACAAATTCCAAGGGCGAGGGACGTGACTGCCTTCGACTTTGGCCACTTCAAGAAAGTCTGCAACACCCCATTCAACGGGACTGAGGACCCAGTCGTAGCTCTAGATTGGTTGGCCAAACTTGAAGATCACTTCGCTCTGCTAGAGGTCCCCGAAGAGAAGTGCGTCGCCTGCGCGCAACTACAGCTCCGCCTCAACGCACACGATTGGTGGGACGTGCATCGACGATCTCTCTAATTTGATCACGGAGAGGAGGCGATCTCGTGGACGACTTTTCGTGCCGCGTTCGAAGAGGAGTTTGTACCCCCTCCAGTACAATGTCAAATGGAAAACGAGTTCGTGCAGCTGCGGCAAGGCAGCATGACAGTTAAGGAGTACTCCGCCGAATTCAACCGACTCTCCAAATTCGCTAGGGCCTATTTACCTGATGCAGCGAGTCGAGCTAGAAGGTTTGAAGGTGGACTACGCCCTACCATCCATTCGCACGTAGCCGTTCCTCAATATCGTACGATGCGTGAAGTCATGAATCATGCCCTGTCGCTCGAACCACTCTATCCTCATATTGCTGCCGGCGCTGTGCATACATCCAGTCACAAACGCCAAAGCAACGAAGGAGGAAACACCGCTACAAAGTGCCGCAACAACGGTGGTCCGCAGAGAGGGCAGCTATGTCACTTCTGTAGGAGGCCAGGGCACCTGGTCAAAGAATGTCGTCTGAAACAAGGATTATGCCTCATCTGTGACGATGCAAACCACAGAATTCGTGACTGCCCCAAATACTCTGCTAAACATCCCCAACGTAACGTTCCCTGATGGTAGGTCCTGTTCTTAAGTTTCGGGATGAAACTTCCAATTAGTTGGGTAGGATGTAGCGCCCCGTTCTCCCGATGCGGAGAGCGCGGCTAAGAAACACAAGACGGTATCGTTCGATCGGGATAGATTGAATTAAGAACTCGTCCTCGTTATGGATTTGTTTCTTCGGAATCGATTCCCATATTCAGTGGACTGCGCCCCAAGGATCGGCTTAGCGGCAGAGTCAGGAGGGACCTCTCCGCTGCTATCTTTTATTGCCTCGGTTTTCGATGTCGCTTGTTGCTTTCGTGCTTTGATTTGGTTTTGGGATTCGCTTGTTTTCCTTGAACGGTTTCGATGGTTTTCATTGTTTTCGTTCATTGACTTGCACTTCTATTCCGAGATTGGAAAAAGAGAAAGAAGTATTAATCGAGCTGTTCGTGTGCAGGTGAACGAGCAGTAGGCGGCTTGCGAGCGGAGTCATGAAGCGCCTCTTTCCTTCTTCTTTCCAAAAATCTAAGTGAGTGGCTACCAACCCGATTAGCTAGCCCTGCTTCCAAGCTTCACTCCTTTGCCCCGATCAAACGATACCAAGTAATAACTAAAAGAAACCAAGATAAAAGAGAATAGACTTGGTACTTATGCTTGTCAATGAAACTTGTGAACGGTTATATCTTTGCATGCTTGTTCGTTCGAAAATGTTCATCAAATGCATAGATACAAGTTTAAACGTATATCCTGATGCATAAATATAACGTAGTTGCAATGTAAAATGAATCATGCAATACCGCTTGTCTTGTACTCACGTAGCCTCCGGGCGAATGCTTGTTAACGTAGCCTCCGGGCGAATGCTTGTCAACGTAGCCTCCGGGCGAATGATTGTTAGTGTACGATCACGGACAACTTGTGCGCAAGGTATAGTTCCTGCGGGTGGCTGCTGGGGCACTGGCACCATTCCGGCTCCGGACGGAACTAACGTTTAGTCTCACGTACTAGGACAGGGTGGTATGCGGCGCCTAACGTTCTTGCACGTAGCAAACCATCTTCGTCACAGACTAGTGTCCATTATGGCAATCAAGCCAGTGATCATCATGTATATTTAAACCTGTTACATACTAACTTGTGTCTTCGTGGCAGGGAAGGCAGGGTAAGTATTGTGCAGGTAATTCAGACGGTCAGGTAAAATCTACCTAACGGTGGCACGTTCATTTCAGTAAATTCAATATGCTGCTTACTTGTAAATGAACTAAGGCAAGATAGAAACCCACAAAAATATGCATGCTTCACTAAACAATGTGTTGATTGGTATAGTCAGGCTAGCTCGCCTTCACCAGCATGTTTCGATATGCTGACCCTCGTTGAAACAGGTTCTCCGCACCAAGGTGAACCGAGCGAGGAGCCGAAGTCGTCTACCCGATCCAGTCCAACTGTTGGCGCATCTTCATCGCGCCCCCTGAAGCATTTGAAGACAGGAGCTGCAACTCTTCATACACAAATACAGCTCCGTGGTAAAGCCGTCCTCCAGCCTGGAGGTCCATACATTTTGAAGTTATAAAGGGATGTAATGTACAGGACTGCTATCTCATTTTGAGTCATCTCTTTTGTAAGCCGTTCGGCATATTAGCTAACTCGTTTAAGAGTTTGTAATAGATGTTCATTATCAATAAAGAGAACTTTTCTATGTTTCAAATCTGTGTTTCAATTTATCTGCGTACTCTGAATATGTGCTTGCTATACAAATCATTAAAGCCTTGTGCGGGCGCAACTCCAGGCCCGCACGGCGGTCACGACTCGGGGGACGCCTCGGGGCGTGACATTGGAAAAAATGATACTTAAATACGTGATCAAAGTCCATAGTGTAATATGAGTGGATACCTTAATTCACATGGCACAACTGTGAATTTTGCCGGATCGACTATATGCCATATCAGTTGCATTTATTTTTACCGTCCTATCAGCCGATCATGTATTTACTATCTTTTCAGTTGCATTTACTTTTCACTTGAGCATGTTGCAGTCTATTTTATTGCACCTTCCCTTATTATTAGTTTTTTACATACATTCCTATTTGATAGTTCTATATTATAGTGTACGTAAATTGTAGGGTTGTACTTTGCTCCTTTTTTGATTGGATCGTTGCAGGTGAATTGACTGAGGGGGAGTTGCTTTGCAACTCATACTATGGATCTGCTCCTGAGACACTAGCTCACATCCCTGTCCCTGCTAAGGAATACCTTATATCTTAGCTTACATTTAGTATTTGATTTTGGTTTGTAATAAATAGTTAACATTTATTTTGCTTGATTTATCTCCAATTACTCTTGCTTTGGAAATGTAACTAAAATGGCATCTTGGACTTATTCTAGTTTATCTCGATATAGATGTTGTGTCTATTATGATTCAATATATTATAATAATAATTAAAGGTTTAAAATTGCTTACTAAGCGGTGTCTCACCGTGTAGGCTGGATGTGTCTGACTCGTATCCGAATATTCGGGAGTGATCATGACATATTTTTAGTGGTGGCCCATTCATGTCATCCTAATAACACTTAGGACATATAGTGTTAATTAGGGGACTTGTTAGACTAAGAAGAATCATCACAACATAGGACCGGTAGTATATATACTTAGGATTATTAATTAGTTTAGTTTTCTGCCTAGATAGATTACTTATTTTTTTCCTTGCATACCATAGAATGACTACTTTGCGAGCTTCTGAGGATGAGGCTTCTTCTGCTCGTCCTAGACCCACTATGAGAATTGGTAGAGTCATGACTGGAGGGGGAGCAGTATCCAATAGTGATATGTATAGCTACCCTATCATTATAGCTGGAAGAGAGTTTAGGTCACAATTTTTTGTAATGCCTCTTCCCGGTTACAATATTGTATTGGGAATGGACCGGCTTAGTGACTCACATGCAGTCATAGATTATTTCGGGGGCAGTATATTGTTCAATTCCCCAGGTAAGGAGGAGTTTAGAGTGAGAAGAGCTATGCCAGAGATTATGGACGAGACCAACTTTGCTGCTACAGTTGAAGAGCAAGTACCTCCCCATCCTATCATCACGGAATTCATGGATGTCTTTCCAGAAGATCTTCCCGATCTTCCGCTTAACAAAGATGTGGAGTTCTCTATAGATCTAATTTTGGGATCAAAATCGATATCTCAGAGTTGCTATAGAGTGAATTCCAAAGAATCCAAGGAGATGAAGGACCATATCGACGAGTTGCTGAGTTAGGGCTTCATTAGATCTGGAGCATCACCATGGGGAGCACCAGTTCTTTTTGTACCAAAAAAAGATGGCACAGTTCGGATGTTGTCACGCCCCAGTCCCAAAATATCAGGAACTAGGCCACGTGTCACTGGCCAGCTGACACGTCACTAAGGGCTTAATGGACCCAAAGGAACGTGCTACGCTGTCCTAAAATACTACAAGTATAAAACAGGTAAATCTATCTCATCCACAACAAAATATCAGGAAAGTAAGTGCTGTATATATATAAAAACTGAGTCTGATAATGTCAAAGTACACACTGGTGGGTACAAGCCCACTACAAAATCTAATAATAGCACAGAAAAATCAGATAGACTAAGTAGCGTCGATCTGAGGAAAACATCTCCATCTCCAGGTGGCAAGCTTCTAGGGTCAGGCATACTCTGAGGGTGTCTCCTCTAGCTCCTCCTCGGTAGCACATCTAGCCTCCTGATCAGGGCCGTACACAGTGGGGTAGAAGGCTTCGTCTAGATCTGGCAGTGAACCAGGTCCTCAGTGGGACGTAACATGATACAGAAAATGACATGTCATGTAATGTAAATACTGAATAGATAAAATAAACACAGGGTGCTAACCATCTAAGTGAAATGCAAATAAAGATCTCGTAGTACGCATGGGAATGTGTCGGCTAGACATATGCTGACGTAATTCACCAATCGTGGTGACTGGCTAGTATATGTGTCATATGCCCCCTGACTCAAGGGCACTCTGTAATCGACCATCATGGTACGAAGGTATAAAATATTTTAAGGAGGGGGTGTCCCATACGTCTACCCGTTATCTTTCCCATCCCAATGTAACTAAGTCATACTTTTTCTGAATTATGCTAATCCGTGATGCGGGTCACACGTACTGGTAGCTAATCAAATACGCAGCTCGTATCCCAATATGTATTGAAACCTTGTTGCGTGTTCCCGTGATAGGGTCTAGGAGAATATCAAGATACTCTCACAATTGTTGGTGAGTCTGTAAGACTAAGTTAATTACGCTAAATGTCAACGTATCAGTTGACTGTACCCAAGGCAGTCTCAGGTAATTATGGCTATATAAAATTCAGGAATAAACAGATATCAATAATTGAATTTAAACGGTAACTTGGCAAGGTATACTTGCCTACTCCCTGATAGTATTGGAAACTGGATTTCACAGTCAAGTTTGAGGTTGCTTGTGACAGGGGGTCACTGGCTGTGCTGGAGATGGTTTCTGTTAAAACAGACAGGGTTCGTGAATATCATGGTTGTAATATAAAGTATATATATATATATATCTATTCTTATATACATATACAATATATAATATAGATATATATATAGTATGTATATATATAGATATAGTATATATATAGTAGTATATATACAGCATATATATAATAAAGAACAAAAAAATGCAGGTATATATATAGCAATTATAATAGTAGCAGGGTATAACCACTGATATATATATAATATAATATTATCAGGGTGTATCCACCGATATATAATAATATAATAATCAGGGTATATCCACTGATACATATAATAAAATGAAATGACAGTACAGAATTTAAATATAACTTAGGTACTGTATTTATATAGTACTATATGATATATATATATATATATATATATATATATATATATATATATATATATATATATATATATATATATATATAATGAATTGAAAGACAGTGCAAGAATTATAAATTTACATATATATATAGGCTGTATTATCCAGCGCAGATAATATAAATATATATATATATATATAATATATGTACTGTATATCCAGTACTATGATAATAATTATATATAATAATATATTTATAAATAAGTGCATATAAATAAATAAATAAAAGAAAATGCATAGTATATATACATACATATATACTATAAATATAATAGTAATAATATAACATATATATAATATGTTATATATATACATATAAATATACATAACATTCATATAAATATATGAATACATATATTTATATATATTACATATATATATATAAGTAAAACAGAATTAAAATACATATATACATATTAATAATTATTACATAATAATAATATATAACATATAAATAAATATGTTATATATAACTATATACATATGTATATATACTTATATATTATATATAATAATAATATAGTTATATAGTATACATATACTGTATTTAATATACTATATTTATACAGTATATTAAATATAATATCTATTATATATTATTATATATATAGATATACATATATATATACATATATACATACATATATGTTTTTATACTATTATAAGTATATATAGGGTTTAGGAGTATACCTACTGACAGGTGGGACCTAGGGGTTATCGACGGCGGGAGGACGGCGGCGAAGACGGCCGGAGGTGGCCGAAGGAGTAGCAACAGCAGCAGTGGCTGCTAGCAGCAGCAGCAGCTGTAGCAGCTTGTGGGGGCTGCCGGCGGCGGAGCAGTGGCGGAGGCGGCGGTGCGGGCGGAGGGTTCGACGGAGGGAGGAGTGGTGGTCAGTTTGGTGGTGGTGGCGGAGGTCCACGACGTCGGTGGCGGTGGCTGGAGGCGACCGGAGGTGGAGGGGTCAGTTAGGGTTAGGGGGGTGGGAAGGAGCTGCGGGGCTCTAGCCGGCGGAGGATGTATCGTGGGTCGGTGAGGGGTGGTCCGGTGGAGGGGAGAGTGGCGAGTCGAATGGTAGGGGTGGTGGCGGAGGGTGGCGCAGGGGGTGGTTCGGGTGGTGGTGGCTGCTGTGGACAGTGAGGGAGTGTGGGGTTGCGGGGGCTGCTCACGACGGAGGAGATGGCCGGAGACGGAGGGGCTTGGCCGGAGGGGAGAGGGGGTCAGGGCGAGGGTATGGCCGGAGTTGGGCGGCCGGTGGTGGTCGGAGGTGAGGGCTGTGGGAGTTTGAAAGGGAAAGGGTTATGGTTTATATAGAGTTTAGGTGAGTGGTAGAAATGTAAATAAGTGGAAGTCTTTGGATAATTTGGTAATTTTAGATTTTTGGATATTTTTGACTTGATTTTCTGGATATTTGGGTGGGTCCCATGCCACCTATTGTCTAGCCAATGATGGTATGCCACCTCATAAGCATTTTTGCATAAAAACCCCTAACTTTTCATAATTTACATAAAAGCCTAAATTTGGTATTTTGCGTAATTTTACAATTTACCTGATTTAAAATACTGATTTCCCAAAATTCTGAATTGTACAGAAATGAGGGAAACAACTGGAGAAAATGTTTTGGACAGTGTGGGATGAGTCTAGGCAGAGGCAGGGTCTGATTTCTGAGTGATACAGATCCTCGTATTTATTATTTAATAAATACTGCGCACGGTGTTCACTAATTATTTAGAGGCAGTTAGGGTCATAATTTTTCTACGGTGTCAATACGATAATTGTAATATAATTAGAGTAGAATATTATCGTATTTTTGTTTGGGCAAAACAGGTGCCTACTGGTTCTCAAATCCCTAGGTGTACAGAGATGGTAAATAGCAGGAAATTAAATAGGTAATAAATACGTACGTCTGTAACGATATTTGTACGACTAAAACGAAGCACCAAATAAGATTTTTGGGAGTTGCACAAAATACAGAAAAAGTAGTCTAACATGTCTAGGGCAGGTATGTGAACTTTATTTAGGGTTAACAGCTAGTGTAATGCCCTAATTAATTGTGTAATGAACAGGTGCATAATCAATAGAATATATAATAAATAAATTTTTAAAAAAATTTGCAATAATTCTAATTAGTCAAAACTAATCCTAAATTACTGATATCTGGTCGAGGGAGTTTACAATCTACCCTCCTTAGAATATTTCGTCCTCGAAATAAAAACAATCATATAAATAATGAGAATGGAAGATTGAAAAATGATTACTGAAGATTGAGTTTGAAATATTTGGACATACCCTGATTTGGAAATAGATGGGGATAACGCTGTCGAATATCCTCTTCTCATTCCCAGGTTGATTCACCTGGCGCATGATGTCTCCATGCAACACGAACGAGAGGAATAGTCTGGCCTCGCAACACTTTCTCGCTACGGTCCAGGATCTCTACAGGCTCCTCCTGGTACGATAAACTCGGCCCGATGGTGATCTCTGAATAGTCCAGCACATGACTCGGGTCTGGAACGTACCTTCTCAGCTGAGATACATGGAAGACGTCATGTACTCCCTCTAAGGTCTGAGGTAGAGCTAGCCTGTAAGCAACTTCTCCGACGCGATCTAGTACATCGAAGGGTCCAATGTACCTTGGACTCAGCTTTCCTCTTCCTCCAAATCTGATAGTTCCTCGGGTAGGTGAGATCTTCAAGAACACATGCTCTCCCACTTGGAACTCTAGAGGTCGTCGATGAATGTTGGCCCAGTGCTTCTGCCTGTCTTGTGCAGCTCGTAGGTGTCCCTGGATCTTCTTTACTTTCTCCACCGTACGAATAATCAATTCTGGCCCCAAGATCTGTCTCTCGCCAACATCGCTCCAGCATACTGGGGAACGACATTTCCTTCCATACAAAGCTTCAAAGGGAGCCATTTGGATGCTCGCTTGATAGCTGTTGTTGTAGAAAAATTCCACCAGGTGTAGATGATCTTCCCAGGATCCGCTGAAATCAAGCATGCATGCTCTCAGCATGTCTTCTAGGGTCTGGATGGTGCGCTCTGACTGGCCATCTGTCTGCGGATGATACGAGGTGCTGAACTTGAGACGGGTACCAAGACTTTCTTGCATACTTTGCCAAAAGTAAGATGTAAACCTCGTATCCCTGTCAGATATTATGCTGACTGGTACTCCATGTAGACGTACTATCTCCTTCATGTACATATCTGCCAAGACTTCTGTAGATTGTCCGACTCTGAAAGGTAGGAAATGAGCAGCCTTGGTGAGTCTGTCTATGATCACCCAGGCAGCATTACGACCACTAGGACTTCTTGGGAAGCCCGTAACAAAGTCCATCGTAATATGTTCCCATTTTCACTCGGGTATTGGGAGGGGTTGAAGCAGACCGGCAGATCTCTGATGCTCAGTCTTGACTTGCTGACACACCAGGCATTTAGCCACAAAGCGTGCTATCTCCCGCTTCATTCCATGCCACCAATAATATTATCGCAGATCTTTGTGCCTCCTGGATGTATAGAGTATGTTGAGCTATGAGCTTCTGACATCAGTTCATTACGAAGTTCTCCATTTGGAACATAAAGACGATCACCACATCTTAGAGTCCCATCTTCGTATATGCGATATCCTGTCTGAATTTCAGCCTCTGTTCTTTGTCGAAGCCTCTGAAATCTTGCATCTGTTGGTAGAGCAGCTTTGATTCTTTCGACCAAGGTTGATTGCAGCTGGTAGTTTGATAGTTGGCCGTCAAGTCCTGGCATAATGACCTCTATTCCCAACTTTTCAAGATCTCTCAGTAGACCTGGTTGGGTGATCATAAAGAATGCCGAGGGTCTTCTTCTTAGAGCATCAGCTACCATATTAGCTTTCCCAGGATGGTACTGCAGATCAATCTCAAAATTCGTCATCACTTCTAGCCATCGTCTTTGCCTCAGATTTAAGTCTTTCTGAGTGTAGACATATTTCAAGCTCTTGTGATCGGTGAAAATCTCCACTCGTTCGCCGTATAGATAGTGTCTCCATAGCTTCAGGGCAAAGATGACTGCGGCAAGCTCCAGGTCGTGAGTGGGGGTAATTCTTCTCATGAGTCCTCAGCTATCTTGAGGCATAAGCTACAACCTTCCCATGTTGTATTAGGACACAACCAAATCCTTTCCCGGATGCATCGCTATAGATTACGAAACCTCCGGATCCAGATGGTATAGTCAAGATGGGGGCTGTAGTCAGACGCTTCTTCAATTCATCAAAAGCTTTCTGACATTCTTCAGTCCATATGAACTCCTGTTCCTTGCGGGTAAGACGAGTAATCGGCTCCGTGATTCTTGCAAAGTTTTCTACGAACCTCCGGTAATATCCGGCAAGTCCTAGAAAGCTTCTCACCTCTGAGACGTTGGTTGGGTTTGGCCATGTCTCCACAGATGAAATCTTTGCTGGGTCCACCGAGATGCCTTCTCCTGTGATCACGTGTCCAAGAAAAGCGACACGATCAAGGAAGAATTCACACTTGCTCATCTTAGCATAAAGGCTCTCTCGTCTCAGCGTCTCTAGCACCAGTCTCAAGTGCTCTTCATGCTCTTTGTGGCTCTTCGAATACACCAGAATATCGTCAATGAAGACTACCACGAACTGGTCCAGATATTGATGGAAGACTCTGTTCATCAGGTTCATGAATATGGCAGGTGCATTAGTTAGTCCAAACGGCATCACCAGAAACTCGTAATGACCATAACGAGTTCTGAATGCTGTCTTTGGAATATCTTCTCTCCGTACCTTGACATGATGATAGCCTGATCTCAAGTCTATCTTCGAGAATACTACCGCTCCTGTTAGTTGATCGAACAGGTCGTCAATTCTCGGCAAGGGATACTTGTTTTTGATTGTCAGAGCGTTGATGGCTCTGTAATCAATGCACATGCGATATGTTCCGTTCTTCTTTGGTACAAACAGCACTGGTGCTCCCCAGGGTGATGCACTAGGACGAACAAATTCCTTGATCTGTAGTTCCTCTAGTTGAAGCTTCAGCTCGTCAAGCTCCTTCTTCGCCAGTCGGTACACATTGGAGGATACTGGTACAGCTCCGGGTATCAGCTCAATAATGAACTCTACTTCTCTGTCAGGCGGTAGGCCTGGCAATTCTTCTGGGAATACGTCCTCGAACTCTGCTACAATTGAGGGGAGTGCTGTCTCTATCGCCATGTAAGCTCTAGGAGTCTGGCCTACTCCTTGCTCGATGGTGCCTCGAACGTATTCGAACTCCGGGTGATCTGGAGGTCTAAAGATAATACTTCCCTTTCGGCAGTCTAGGACAACATTATTCTTGCTTAGCCAGTCCATGCCTAAGACAACGTCAAAATTTGGCATTGGAAGTACCAAAAATCGCGCTCTTAGTCCTCTACTACAAACGACTACCTGGTATGTTTCAATAATGTTGGTAACTGGAACAATGCCTCCTCCAGTAAGTATCTTCCAACACTTAGGCAGTGGGGAAGTGGATAGTTTATGCATGGCTACGAAGTTACTAGATATGAAAAACAAAGTAGCCCCAGAATCGAATAATGCGGTTGCAGGTAATGATGCAACTAAAATGATACTTGTAATGGTTTCTCCTTCTGGCTCTTCTGCAACTGCAGCTGAAGTAAAGGCCTGCCCGTGCCTTTGTCCTCCAGATTGTTGTCTGGCCTTGAACTGGGCCTCCTGGGTAGGCAAGGGTGCTCCTCTCTGATATCCTCCAGATGTTGAGGGTAGCACCTTCTGGCCTTGTGCTCCTGGCTTCTGCCCTTGCTGAGGTGCTGCATCTCTGCGTTGTGGGCAGTCTCTGGCCATATAATTTTTAGCTCCACATAGCAAGCATAATCCTAGCTTCTTTCTGCAATCATTGGCAAAATGCCCCTTCTTGCCACAAAAGTGACAAGTCGGGAGCTCCTTCTTCTGATAGGTCCCCGTTGTCTGCTGCGTCTGATATTGTGGACGACGGATAGCTCCTCCTGCTCCTTGCTGGTTTTTGGCCGAAAAGGTTGGATTCGGGCGTCTTGTTCCACGGCCAATTGCTTCTTGCACCCTTGCTTCTGTAAGAACCTCATCATAGGAGATCCTGGACTGCGCCGTCGTATATCTCTGGAGCTCTAAGGTGAGGCCGCGGTGGAATCTCTTGGCTTTCTCCCGCTCGTTCGGTATCAGATTGGCACCGAATCGACTCAGTCGGCAGAACTCTGCATCGTAGGCATCGACGAACATGTTCCCTTGTTCCAGGTACAGGAACTGGGAATATAGGGCATCTTGGACTGTTACGGGGAAATACTTGGCATTGAAGTGCTCCAAGAATTATTCCCAAGTCTGGTCTTTGCCGACACTACGCTCTATAGATTCCCACCAGTGATGGGCGTTGCCGAGAAGTTGGGCCCTCACGACAGTCATCCATAGGTCGGGGGTGAGTTGTGAGCCTTCCAGAAGCATTTCTGTATTGGAGATCCAGTCTGAGATCTCCTCTGGGGTTTCGCTGCCTTTAAAGGTCCTCGAACTCATCTGGTGGAAACCTTTGACTGTGCCCACTGGTTGGACAGGTGCTGGTGCCAGGGCAGTGGTTCTCTCCAAGGCCGTCATCAAAGTCTGTCGCAGTGCTTCAGTCTGTTGCCACTGAGACTGTCTCAGGGTTTCAGTCTGTTGCCATTGAGTCTGCAACATAGCTTGGAGGAACTGGAACATTTGAGACTGTCCCTCAGGTTGTGGCATTAGAGCAGGAAGGGCTGGAGGTGGAGGTAAAGGTGTCTCCGCCTGCGGTGTTGGTGTTGTCTCCTGGCCAGAATTCTGGTGATTGGACGGGGTTCCTTGGACACTTGGCGAAGGGTCTGTTGCTTGGTCAGCCCCATTATTCGCAGGTTTCCCGGGTATGTCCATATTTCTGAAGAAAATAGAATAATTAGAAAACACAAAGGAGATAATGAATGATAATCAAGCAGGATGCAATAAAGAATTATTTAAAGATGGTGTCAGTGTGGATGAGACCTAATATTTCTATCCTATTGCAGGCTTGCTGGATATGTCATCATACCACTAGCAATAAAAACTAGACCTGCATGGGCCACCACTAAAACCATGTCACGCCCCAGTCCCAAAATGTCAGGAACTAGGCCACGTGTCACTGGCCAGCTGACACGTCACTAAGGGCTTAATGGACCCAAAGGAACGTGCTACGCTGTCCTAAAATACTACAAGTATAAAACGGGTAAATCTATATCATCCACAATAAAATGTCAAGAAAGTAAGTGCTGGATATATATAAAAACTGAGTCTGATAATGTCAAAGTACACACTGGTGGGTACAAACCCACTACAAAATCTAATAATAGCACAGAAAAATCAGATAGACTAAGTAGCGTCGATCTGAGGAAAACATCTCCATCTCCAGGTGGCAAGCTTCTAGGGTTAGGCATACTCTGAGGGTGTCTCCTCTAGCTCCTCCTCGGTAGCACATCTAGCCTCCTGATCAGGGCCGTACACAGTGGGGTAGAAGGCTTCGTCTAGATCTGGCAGGGAACCAGGTCCTCAGTGGAACGTAACAAGATACAGAAAATGACATGCCATGTAATATAAATACTGAATAAATAAAATAAATACAGGGTGCTAACCATCTAAGTGAAATACAAATAAAGATCTCGTAGTACGTATGAGAATGTGTCGGCTAGACATATGCTGACGTAATTCACCAATCGTGGTGACTGGCTAGTATATGTGTCATATGCCCCTGACTCAAGGGCACTCTGTAATCGACCATCATGGTACGAAGGTATAAAATATTTTAAGGAGGGGGTGTCCCATACGTCTACCAGTTATCTTTCCCATCCCAATGTAACTAAGTCATACTTTTTCTGAATTATGCTAATCCGTGATGCGGGTCACACGTACTGGTAGCTAATCAAATACGTAGCTCACATCCCAATATGTATTGCAACCTTGTTGCGTGTTCTCGTGATAGGGTCTAGGAGAATATCAAGATACTCTCACAATTGTTGGTGAGTCTGTAAGACTAAGTTAATTACGCTAAATGTCAACGTATCAGTTGACTGTACCCAAGGCAGTCTCAGGTAATTATGGCTATATGAAATTCAGGAATAAACATATATCAATAATTGAATTTAAACGGTAACTTGGCAAGGTATACTTGCCTACTCCCTGATAGTATTGGAAACTGGATTTCACAGTCAAGTTTGAGGTTGCTTGTGACAGGGGGTCACTGGCTGTGCTGGAGATGGTTTATGTTAAAACAGACAGGGTTCGTGAATATCATGGTTGTAATATAAAGTATATATATATATATCTATTCTTATATATATATACAATATATAATATAGATATATATATATAGTATGTATATATATAGATATAGTATATATATAGTAGTATATATACAGCATATATATAATAAAGAACAAAAAAATGCAGGTATATATATAGCAATTATAATAGTAGCAGGGTATAACCACTGATATATATATAATATAATATTATCAGGGTGTATCCACTGATATATAATAATATAATAATCAGGGTATATCCACTGATACATATAATAAAATGAAATGACAGTACAGAATTTAAATATAACTTAGGTACTGTATTTATATAGTACTATATGATATATATATAGATAATATATATATATATATATATATATATATATATATATATATATATATATATATATATATATATATATATATATATATATATATATATATAATGAATTGAAAGACAGTGCAAGAATTATAAATTTACATATATATATATAGGCTGTATTATCCAGCGCAGATAATATAAATATATATATATATAATATATGTACTGTATATCCAGTACTATGATAATAATTATATATAATAATATATATATAAATAAGTGCATATAAATAAATAAATAAAAGAAAATGCATAGTATATATACATACATATATACTATAAATATAATAGTAATAATATAACATATATATAATATGTTATATATATACATATAAATATACATAACATTCATATAAATATATGAATACATATATTTATATATATTACATATATATATTACATATATATATTTCATATATATATATATATATATATATATATATATATATATATATATATATATATATATATATATATATATATATATATATATATATATATATATATATATATATATATATAAGTAAAACAGAATTAAAATACATATATACATATTAATAATTATTACATAATAATAATATATAACATATAAATAAATATGTTATATATAACTATATACATATGTATATATATTTATATATTATATATAATAATAATATAGTTATATAGTATACATATACTGTAATTAATATACTGTATTTATACAGTATATTAAATATAATATCTATTATATAATATTATATATATAGATATACATATATATATACACATATATATATATATACATACATACATATATGTTTTTATACTATTATACGTATATATAGGGTTTAGGAGTATACCTACTGACAGGTGGGACCTAGGGGTTGTCGACGGCGGGAGGACGGCGGCGAAGACGGCCGGAGGTGGCCGGAGGAGTAGCAACAGCAGCAGTGGCTGCTAGCAGCAGCAGCAGCAGCTTGCGGGGGCTGCCGGCGGCGGAGCAGTGGCGGAGGCGGCGGTGCAGGCGGAGGGTTCGACGGAGGGAGGAGTGGTGGTCAGGTTGGTGGTGGTGGCGGAGGTCCACGACGTCGGTGGCGGTGGCTGGAGGCGACCGGAGGTGGAGGGGTCAGTTAGGGTTAGGGGAGTGGGAAGGAGCTGCGGGGGCTCTAGCCGGCGGAGGAGGTGTCTTGGGTCGGTGAGGGGGTGGTGGTCCGGTGGAGGGGAGAGTGGCGAGTCGAATGGTAGGGGTGGTGGCGGAGGGTGGCGAAGGGGGTGGTTCGGGTGGTGGTGGCTGCTGTGGACAGTGAGGGAGTGTCGGGTTGCGGGGGCTGCTCACGGCGGAGGAGATGGCCGGAGACGGTGGGGCTTGGCCGGAGGGGAGAGGGGGTCAGGGCGAGGGTATGGCCGGAGTTGGGCGGCCGGTGGTGGTCGGAGGTGAGGGCTGTGGGAGTTTGAAAGGGAAAGAGTTATGGTTTATATAGAGTTTAGGTGAGTGGCAGAAATGTAAATAAGGGGAAGTCTTTGGGTAATTTGGTAATTTTAGGTTTTTGGATATTTTTGACTGAATTTTCTGGATATTTGGGTGGGTCCCATGCCACCTATTGTCTAGCCAATGAGGGTATGCCACCTCATAAGAATTTTTGCATAAAAACCCCTAACTTTTCATAATTTGCATAAAAGCCTAAATTTGGTATTTTGCGTAATTTTGCAATTTACCTGATTTAAAATACTGATTTCCCAAAATTCTGAATTGTACAGAAATGAGGGAAACAGCTGGAGAAAATGTTTTGGACAGTGTGGGGTGAGTCTAGGCAGAGGCAGGGTCTGATTTCTGAGTGATACAGATCCTCGTATTTATTATTTAATAAATACTGCGTACGGTGTTCACTAATTATTTAGAGGCAGTTAGGGTCATAATTTTTCTACGGTGTCAATACGATAATTGTAATATAATTAGAGTAGAATATTATCGTATTTTTGTTTGGGCAAAACAGGTGCCTACTGGTTCTCAAATCCCTAGGTGTACAGAGATGGTAAATAGCAGGAAATTAAATAGGTAATAAATACGTACGTCTGTAACGATATTTGTACGACTAAAACGGAGCACCAAATAAGGTTTCTGGGAGTTGCACAAAATACAGAAAAAGTAGTCTAACATGTCTAGGGCAGGTATGTGAACTTTGTTTAGGGTTAACAGCTAGTGTAATGCCCTAATTAATTGTGTAATGAACAGGTGCATAATCAATAGACTATATAATAAATAAATTTTTAAAAATTTTTGCAATAATTCTAATTAGTCAAAACTAATCCTAAATTACTGATATCTGGTCGAGGGAGTTTACAGATGTGCATCGACTATAGGGCCTTGAACAATGTTACTATCAAGAATATATATCCTTTGACTCGGATAGACAATTTATTCGATCAATTGAGCGGGACAAAGGTGTTCTCGAAGATAGATCTGAGATCTGGATATCATCAGGTGAAGGTGAGGGCTGAAGACATTCCGAAGACTGCATTCAACACCAGATACGGGTAGTACGAGTTTCTAGTTATGCCTTTCAAACTTACAAATGCCCCTGCCATCTTCTTGAACCTTATGAACAAGATTTTCCATGAGTATCTGGATAAGTTTGTTGTAGTATTCATTGACAACATACTTATTTATTCAAAGACTCTTGTGGAACATGTTGAGCACTTACGAATAGTACTAGGGATTCTTAGGAAGGAGAAGTTATACGACAACCTATCCAAGTGCAAGTTCTTTTTAGACCAAGTGGAGTTTCTTGGTCATGTGGTCACAGGAGAGGGTATTGCAGTGGATCCGAAGAAAATTGCAGCAGTCGAGACGTGGACCACTCCAAAATCAGTTGCAAAGATTAGGAGTTTTCTGGGCTTAGCTGGCTACTACCGAAAGTTCGTGAAGGACTTTGCAAAAGTGGCTGAGCCTATGACCAAGCTGACAAGGAAGAATGAGGAGTACATCTGGACAAAGGAGTGCCAGGCAGTATTTGAGGAGCTGAAGAAAAGATTGACGATCGCACTAGTGTTGGCATTACCTTCGGTTAGCGGATGATTTTCTATCTACAGTGATGCCTCAGGGAAGGGGTTGGGATACGTTCTCCAGCAGAATAGGAAAGTAATTGCTTATGCATCTAGGTAATTATGAAATCATGAGAAGAACTACCTATCCATGACTTGGAGCTAGCAGCAGTAATATTCGCTCTGAAGCTGTAAAAATACTATTTATACGGAGAGCGTGTGGAAATCTTCACAGACCACAAGAGATTGAAATATGTGTTTACTCAGAATGAGCTGAATATAAGGCAACAGAGATGGCTGGAGCTGATGAAGGATTTTGACATTGACCTCCAATATCACCCTGGAAAGGCCAATGTTGTTGCGGATGCACTTAGCAGATACCCAGTGGCTATGTATCTGACTAGGGATAAATATCTACTTGAGGACTTGGAGAAGCTCGGTATGGAGATTATTCTACCTGGAGCAAAAATACAGATTATGAGCATGCAGATCCAGTCCAGTATAGTGGAGAATATCAAGGAGACTCAGTTCCTTGATACTAGATTTTGTCAACTAAGAGAACATATAGATGTAGGAATTCTAGATAATTTTAGTATAGCTGATGATAGATCGTTGAGGCATGGCACCAGACTGTGTGTACCGGAAGGCAGTTTGAGAGAGGAGATTCTACAGGAAGCTCACCAGTCGTAGTATTCCATACATTCCGGTGCCAATAAGATGTACAGGATATGCGGGAACATATATGGTGGTATGGCATGAAGAAGGACGTTGCCAGATTCGTTTCTCGATGCCTTGTCTGCCAACAAGTGAAGGCAGAGAGACAGAGACCAGCTAGATTGCTACAACCTTTACCCATTCCGGAGTGGAAATGTGAACACATCATAATAGACTTTGTCTCAGGACTTCCTCGTTCCCAAGGAGGAAAGGATGCCATTTGGGTCATAGTCGATAGACTGACCAAATTAGATCATTTTATTCCTTTTAAATTAGGAATTTCTACTGAGAAGTTGGCGGAACTGTATATGAGACAGATAGTACGAATTCATGGAGTCCCAGTAAGCATAGTGTCTGACAGAGACAGCCGATTCACTTCGAAATTTTGGAAGAGCCTGCAGGAAGGGCTTGGTATTCAGTTAAAGTTCAGCACTGCATACCATCCTCTGACAGATGGGCAGTCTGAAAGGATGATACAGACTTTGTAGGATATGCTGCAGACTTGCGCATTGGATTTTGGCGGATCATGGGAGAATCATCTGCACTTGGTAGAGTTCTCATACAATAACAGCTACCAAGCTAGCATTTGGATGATACCGTTCGAGGCACTTTACGGACGACGATGCAGGACACCGCTCTCTTGGGACGATATTGGAGAGAGAGTCATGCTTGGACCAGAGATGATCACAGAGGCAGCAAACAAGGTCAAGATGATCAGAGACAGACTCAGGGTTGCCCAAGACAGGCAGAAACATTGGACCGATAGCAGTCGAAGACCCTTGGAGTTCACTGATGGCGATAAGGTGTTTGTAAAAATATCTCCTACTCGAGGGATGATCAGATTTGGTCGAGGGGGAAAGCCGAGTCCCAGATATATTAGAGTCTTCACTATACTTAGCAGAGTTAGAGAGGTGGCTTACAGAGTTGCATTGCCACCAAACTTGGATGGCGTCCACAACGTCTTCCATATTTTTCAGCTGAGGAGGTACATTCTAGACCCCAGTCATGTCTTGGATCACCCAGAGCTGGAGGTTGGACCTAGTCTCACATACTCGGAGCAGCTCGTGGAGATACTGGATCGAAGGGAGAAGAGGTTGAGAAATACTGTTATACCCTTGGTCCGAGTTGCATGAAGGCATCACTCTCCGAAAGAGTCAACTTGGGAGAGAGATGATAAGATGAGGAAGGAATATCCTTACCTTTTTCAGGTATGATTCTTGTACCTTACCCTTTGAAAATTTTGAGGACAAAAATTTTTCAAGGAGGAAAGTTTTGTAACTCTTTAAATTTTTTATATAAATATATAAAGTTAAATTATTATTAATATTAATATTTATATAATATTTTTAATTATTTAGTGCTAACCAAATTAATTTGTATTATTTTGTATATATTTGTGGTTCCACACAAGCATAGCAACTTGCTAGCTTGGAGCTAGTATGCACAATGCGTGGTGCATGGTACTATTCATATTTTTTGAGCTTATTTTGACTCAACCTAGAGCCAACCCTCAACTAAGTGGTCAAGTAGAACACCAAACACCCTCTCTAAACTCACAAAACACAAAACACCAAACACCAAATACCATACACAAAAACCTATTTTTAGAAAAATAATTCAGCCTATAATCATTTGTAACCACAACCCCTTCACCTCCCTCTCATGACCAAAATCCCCTATCTTTTTCTCTTCCCACTAGGAGTTTGTAACCCCTAACTTCTCCTCTCCCCATTAGGCTGGCCATAACCTCATCTTTTTACCTCCCCCATTCAAACCACCTGAAGAACATTTTTTTCTAACCCTCTTTCTCACATTTTCTCTTTACAAACCATCTCCAAAATCTTTTTTCATTTTCCTCCACACCTCCATCTATCCTGCCCTACCCAGGCTGAATCCGAATTCACTAACACCCCCACCAATTCGGCCATATCTCCCTCCACTATAAGTATATTTCTCTCAAATTTAGTATGATTATTTATCTCCCTATTTCTCACACTTTCTTTTCACAAACCTTTCATCAAAACTCACTCTAAGTTTCTCAAAATAGTCCCGCCATCAGAGGTGTCCAAGCTGAATCCGAATTTAGCATAACTACTTCTCAGACCATCCCACCATCTCCACAGCCTCCAAACTACCACCAAAGTACCCAAATATCCTTACCCTACCATCCTACCATCTTCTATATTCACCACAACCCATATAACAAACTACACTAGTATTACAAGGAGCTACAAGGAGGAGAAGTCAAATCTGAAATTGTTTCGAAGAAGCTGCGATTCGAGGCACTTTTAACATATTCTTCCAAATATGTTAGTGATCAAAACTCTTCTCCTTGAACTCCCTTAGATGTCCTAAATAATACTCTTTAGGTTCTATAAATATTTTATCAACTTGTTATATATACTTTGCATGCTACACTAGAAAACCCGATACCAACCTAGTTTTCAGCCGTAGTAAGCACCAACTTGTAATTCTTATTATATTCGTAAAATAACTTTAAAATAAATTATTTTCTGATTTATAATTAATTTTACATATTTTTTCAGATTATAAATTATTTGTTTTAGAATTAAGATTGATAGCAATTCATAAGGGTAATAGTATTGAGAATGTGTAAACACTAGATTAATGTAACTAGTTTATATTTTTATCATTAGAAGGACTAATTTTTATGTTAAGAAAGTAATTATGTATTATATTTTTAGAATTTTAATTAAATTTTTTAAGGGTGTTATGCATAAGAATTCACGAAGAGTTTGCATTGAAAAGATGTGCTAAAAATTAGTCTATACCGACTAGCTTAATTTTATTATTTTGTAATACATAAAATAGTAAGATAAATAGAGAAAATTATAAATTTTTACTTTAATTTTCAGAACTTATAATAATTTTTGGAGTTGGAACATTTGTATATCATGGAAACAACTTTGGTTTATAATTGTACAGTTACTAGTACTAAATAAACTAGTGTTTGATTGCTATTGATTTAAGATAGGATTAAGAGTGCTTAAATAAGGGTTAAGGGTAGATTTGGTTAGTTAGACATTATCTAATTGTGGAACCTAAGTTGTATGCTCTTTTGTACACAATGAGAGGACCCGGGACATTATCTCTTCTTAGCTCTATACCCTATCTTGGAGAAGACAAGTACACTGCATCTTTTACTAAACTGAACATGAACTATATATAACTTTGTATGTTGAACATTCAGGACACATTTTCTTCTTATTACCAGTTGCGTTTACTTTCCAAAATAAGTTATATTTAATTTTCGTAATTTGCTTTACTTTACACCTGTTGCCTTTACTTTGCACAGTTGCGTCTCTACTTATTCATGTTTATTTGTGTGCATGAAATTGGAGAAAAGAATAGTTAAATACGTGATCAAAGTCCATAGTATAATATGAGTGGATAGCTTAATTCATATGGCACATCTGTGAATTTTGTCGATCGGCTATATGTCATACCAGTTGTATTTATTTTTACCGTCCTATCAGCCGATCATGTATTTACTATCTTTTCAATTGCATTTACTTTTCACTTGAGCATGTTGCAATCTATTTTGTTGCACCTTCCTTTATTACCAGTTCTTTATATACATCCCTATTTGATAGTTTTATGTTACATCGTACGTAAATTGTAGGGTTGTACTTTGCTCCTTTTCTTATTGGATCGTTGCAGGTGAATTAACTGAGGAGGAGTTATTTTGTAACTCATACTATGGATCTGCTCCTGAGACACAAGCTCACATCCCAGAGGATGTCCCTGCTAAGGAATACCCTATAGCTTAGCTTACATTTAATATTTGATTTTGGTTTGTAATAAATAGTTAACATTTATTTTGCTAGATTTGTCTCCAGTTACTCTTACTTTGGGAATATAACTAAAATGATATCTTGGACTTATTCTAGTTTATCTCGATAGATGCTGTAATTATTATGATTTAATATATTATAATAATAATTGAAAGTTTAGAACAGCTTACTACGCAGTGTCTCACATCGAAGGCTAGATGTGTCCGACTCGTATCCGAATATTCGGCAGCGGGTCATGACAAGTCGTCGAGCCATCACCAAGTGTGTATCAAAAACTCGTTTTATTAACTTAAACTTAAATGTCGTTACCTGTACGTTGCCAACTAGATGCCATATATATCGCTTATCCGTCGCTGACCAATCATTTAATGCATTGGACTATTGGTAGCAAGTGCATCTCTATGCTGACGTCAAACTAGTTCGTCACTAGTTTGATAACAAGAAGTTGCTAAGTAGTTCTTGCTACGTAGTCAAAAAGTACGTTGTTGAAGGTTCGACTGCTCGACGACAAAAGAATGATAGCGACGGTCCGTCACCGACACCCATAATCAGCCTTATATCCATCGTCAAGATGCTGCTAATGTTGTTTAGTGACATCTTAATTAATGACATCGTCTGTCGCATTTTTGTAGTGTGATGAACCCCTTTCAGCTTATTCATCAAACTCTATCCTTAGCAGAATCTCACTTTTTGCATCATCAACTTTGTGCGGCTACTCTCATTCATCGAACATTAATCATTTATCCCAACTAATCTCACGTGTTTGATATGTGTTCTATCCCATTCATCAAACCCTTGTCAGACGAGTTAGTCTAATGATCGACATCTACGGGAAGATGACATGGTTTATTGCATGTCTATCACTTCCGCGTACTAGAAAGTTTAAGGTACAATTTGAACAAATACAACTAGTTATTTAAGTATATAGGGACCAAAGTTCACGATATTATGTGTAAATTAGTCTGGATATTATGAATATTTAAAGTATAAAAACAACTATAGAGATGTTTTCATGTGTATTATATAATTTATGTTCATACCGTAATCGTATTCAATATTTTTTAAAAATACTCTATTTCAAGACAATATCTTGTTGTAACTCAATTCATATCCATGTCCGTTCAACATATGTGGAAACGCAAGCTACTTAGGAATTTTATTTAGCTTTAAGTTTGAGTGTTTTTTTTTTTTTTTCAAATGGAACTCCTAGTTATTGTAAATTGATGTTAAAACGCTTTTCCAAAATTGTATCTTCAGCTCTATATTTATTAAGCCAAGTTGGCTTCCCTTGTCCTAAGATTAAGTTGTTTACCAAAAGCTACACAAAACCTAATAATGTTACTTGGAACAACTCTCCCTCGAATCTAAGTTTTGGGCTCTATTTGACCCACCAAAGAATGATAGAAGCATAAGACAACCAATCCATGGTTGGCCCCCTTGGGGACAAGGATTGGTTATTCAAATTTCTAAATTCTTAATTTGTACATAACAAGGACATGCCATTATTTTGTTATGGATAGCTAGGGCCAAATACAAAAATGATGTATTCAGGTCTCCAAACTCCACACACACAAAGGAGGTCACCAAGGAGTTAGAAAGAAAGTAGGGCCACTGCCTAATTTGTATTCTTTTTTTCCTTTTCCTTTCACTTCTGATGGAAAAGTTGTACATGTCCCTTTATATTATCTAAAATTCTATGAGTTTCACCACTAAGTTATATTTCGGTATGGTTGATCCACGATTAGTAGCAATGTAACTTTTCTCTCTCTCTCTCTCTCTCTCTCTCTCTCTCTCTCTCACACACACACACACATATATATAATTTAAATTGAGAACTTGACTTTGGATCGTTACCTCATGTTACTATGAGTCCTTAGATAGTAACATAATGGTAAAAGGCTTAAGACACGAGGAGGGGGGGTGGACAGGGTTCAATTTCTTGTAGAGTCTCGAGTAATTAATTAAGAGGTGTTAGAGGGGTCTCGGGTAAAAAATAAAAAGAAAATAAAATAAAAATAAAAGTCTATGACATAAAGGGACAAGATTGACTTCATCCTCACTAAAACTAGCTGGTATGCCCAAGTCAAATGCACTAGTTGTGGTATGTTGTTTTTAATTGTTCTGTATTAGATTTCTCATGTGGCTTACTGTCTTCAATCACTATAGGAAATTCTTGTAAAATACTACCTTCCTCAAGGGACTTATGCAAGAGAAGGCTTACTCATGCAACCAAGCACTACAAAAATACTACAAATTAGTGACCGAACACAGCGACGGAAGCTGTGGCGGAAGCTAGTTAGTCGCAGTCAGCGATGAATTTAAAAAAGAAAAAGTCATATAAAAAAATATCTGTCGCTATATCGTCGCTACAGCGTCAGAAAAAGTATACCGAGGTGACGAAGGTCTTCCGTTGCTAGGAAATATAAAAATTCTAAGACTGGCCACGACTTCTTTCATTCCAAAACAAAAGCAAAAAAAAAATTATACTTACCACCCCCCACCAAAAAAAAAAAAAAAAAAAATTGCGTAATTGGAAGAATAACGCTAATAATAAAAAATTGTGGGGTGGAGGAGGGTGTTGATGCAAATAAACTATTAGCAATTGGGGATAACAAAAAAAATGCCCCCCCCACCCCCCCCCCCCCCCCGCCCCCCAAATTTCAAAAAAATGGTAAATGTAGAATTGATTGGGTTTGTATGAGAATAGTAGAAAATGATAAAGTGAACTACGGTCTCAAAGATTGTGTGATCAAAAATTAATGTGAAAACAAATTAATGTAAAATCTAGAATATAGAAAGTTAGGCTTCAAATTGGGACCTTACAATTCTACAAAAATGGTTCTTACAATTTAGAATCTAGAAATTGGGAGGCCCAACTTATAGCTCCTGTTGGCATATTATAATATTCTTAGTATATTTGTTGGTATAATAGAATATTCTTTGTATATTTGTTGGGATATTAGAATATTCTACAGGAAATTTTAATGAGATATTAATGTAAGATGAAGGATTGTAAGGCTATATAAATAGCCAAGATATTATCAATAAAAAATATAACAATTACTCCAAAATATTGTACATGGTATCAGGGTTCAAACCCTAGCCACCATCTCCCAAACCCTAGCCGTCGCCACCGCCACCGCTGCCACACCGTCCGCCACCACCGCTGCCACACCGCTCGCCCGCCACCACTGTCGTCGCTCGCCCACCGCGACTTCAGCGGAGCCTTCTACCGTGGTTCTTGACGTCTCCCGCGGGTCGTCCCAGACGTTGATATCGAAGGCCTAGATCTGATGGGAGAGACATGATCGGGTCTAGAAAAGGACGAAGAGGGCGAACGTGAATCGTGGGACGAGGTGAGGTGATCGGAGAAGAGGAGGATCGATGGAGGAGATCTTCAAGAAGTTGGACTCTGCGTGTCACGCTCCGATTTTTCGCAGGCTAATCGACCGTCCCCGCTAAGTGAGAATCACCGTGCCAACGCTCTCGCGGGACGATCGCTTGACCCATTTGGGCGTGATGCCTTACGATCGTAAGCCGCCCGTGGTCCATGCTGGCGGTAAGAGGTCTAAGCCACAGAGTCGCACAGATTGTCCGAGTGCAGCAAAATAATAAACGCATAGGCGATTGGTAATAAGTTCACAGAGTCGTCAATAGCGGAAGCATTGAATAACACAAGTATTGAAGTAAAGCAAACTCTTTATTGATATTCAACCAGTGTTACAGGCGACACTTAGTCGAGATTACAAGTCGCTCAAGCCTCTCTCTCTCTTTGAAACAGTAAAAGCGTGCCAAGTGGCTACATTTATGGTATGATGTATAGGCGATGTTCCAACATTATGTCTTGTATATGTGCTTCAGTTCTAGACGCAACACTCAAAGGCTCCGCACTGAACGAGGTTCTTCCGTACCCTGCAAGCAATCTGGTGGGTTATCGGTACATGAATGCACTGGTGGGGAGGCTACTCGCCCGCTCGACAAATCCAAACACGTTATATAGGTTCCATGCACCATCTATTAAGTTATCTTTCTAGTCTTACCTTAGGATCAGTTTCATGGCAATGATGAATAGCCTAACTCGTGTGGCAGTGCGCCGTGCGATATAAGAGAAAACACGGCGAGACTTACCAACTTACCATTTGTCCTTCCCTGTCCAAGGAAAACCAAGTTAATTCAAGCACAAATATTTATTTTGAAATCCAGGGGCAATAGCATATGCAAACACTGTGTTGTGAACGAGGTTATGTTCGGGTGCACGATTCCACGAATTATCAGGTGTGATGCAGAAGATGTTGAAGTGTTCCATATATATAAGTATCTTATATCCATGATCGTTCATGTGGTTCTGATTCACTGGATGCGATGCAATGACTCACACGCGGGTTGCCGCTAAGCAATGATGACTTATCTATATGAATATGAGTCGCTGGTATAGCCATAAAGGATGGGTGTAGTACATGAAAGAAAATGACATGCAACTCAAGGATCGGGAGCGCTACAGGTCATTCCTTCCGAAGTAGGTGACTACTTTAGCCTATGAGCAAGAATGGCATGAAGGATAGTTCACAGGCGCTACACGCCATTCTGCCCGAAACAGGCAGACTAAACAGGTGTTCCGTCCGGATCAGATCGGCCCCAGTGCCCCAGAGACCGTCCGCAGGAACAGAGATCCGAAAATCTCACTTGTTAAGAAGTTGTCCGCGACATGCAAGTCTTGGGTTATTCTATTTTCACAACCTGACATGATAATCCATGATTCTTGTTCTAAACGAGCATTGCTCCATGAGCTATGATTTTTGATTTACTTGGCAGAATTCTCGTTCAGATGTAAACTTGACATGATTCTAGTTCAGAATTCAACTTGCCTTGATGCATTCCCCTGGTGCGGGGACTGCCTTGGCGACCTAACGGTGCCGGATACTTGCATGTTCGTATTGCACAGAAGGACTATTTGATAGTCTTCTGGCTAACAAGATGCATGCACGATAAACGATAGTGTTACTTGATTGTGTCATAAGTTTCAATGTGGCAAGTATTGGATCGAGACAATATTACAAGTTAACATATAAGCATGCAAGCATGCATTTTTATGAAAACATAAGCATCTATGTTTTGCTCGGGCCTAAGGGTAAGCCGATGAGTGAAACCGTAAAGGGACATACCGAGCGACATAATCTAGGGTCGTGCAGTATAGCAAGTGAACAGTGCACTACATAGTATATGTATATCGTTTTACTCGAAGCATAGCGGGGTCTAGTTGCACAAGGCTAAGGTAGCATGCAAGGGTCCAATTATAAGCAAAGTTTTGTTTCTATGTTTTAACACAAGTAATATAAGTTGGGATTATTCCCTTAGCTAGGTGCGTTGTATTCTTATTAGCATACATGGGGTGATTCACCTAGCGACTAGCATGTATCATCCATATTTTAAGTGTGATGGCTAAGAAAAGATAAGTTCATCATAGACACCAACCTTAGCGATGATTTGCCTTGGTCAAGCGATACTCTGAGCGAGCCTCTGAAAGCCTAAGCCGGTACTTCTGAAGGGCCAAGTCGGGAAATTCTTTTGACTCAAATGTGTCTTCTCGCTGAGCAAAGCAGGTCGGGATATTGCACTTTTGCCGTTTGAATCGGCAGCCCGTTTGAGCGGAACGGGTTATTACACTGCGGAGGTCGCAACGTTGATGAAGCTGATGAAACTGTCGGCTGGTGAGAGCGCGACACGAACATTGGCGAAGTTGGAGCTTCCATCCATCGATCTGAAGCTTGATGGACTGGCCACCTATATGAGTTGGTCACGACAGGTGAGGAGAACCCTCGCAGGGAAGAACCTGGAGGATTTCTTGTCAGGAGAGAAGACAGAGCCGGACGAGGGCTCGGCATGACGCGACGAGTGGAAGTCCACTCATATGGTGGTATACATTTGGATCGTCAATTGTTTAGTCCAGTCGATCGCCGCTACAGTGGATTGCCTTGAGATGGTGAAAGATATGTGGGAGAAGTTAATGAGAACTTTCGATGGTGTGGGAAATAACTTGAGGGTTTTTCAGATCAAGGTGAAGATCGACGACACCGTACAAGGAGAGAAGACGGTACATGAGTATGCCACAAAGTTGGAGCGTCTGTTGTTGGATTATGATCACTTCTCAGATCGGACGAGCTGCGGGGACCAAAGTGTAAGGAGAGACAGTTATGTCTGCAGGAGAGGACGATAAAGTTTCCTAAGGGGCAGGCCGCAGTATTTTCTCAGAGGACAACACTATTTCTAGACCAACCGAAGATTCCTACACTTGAGGAGGCTATCTCGGCCATGATCCAGGAGGAGACTCGTATCAAGCTACAGGCAGGGACATATGATCCTCTTGAAGTAAAGACAGCACTGGCGGTTGCCAATTCATGCGGCGCATGACATAAGGGAGACCAACGACAGTGTTAAAACTACGGGAAGGTGGACCATCTGAGGTATACTTGCACCGAACCACCCAAGGAAGGAGATTCAGGTGGCCGACGTAGATAGTTTGGAGGATGTGGACGTGGTCGTGGGGGTCGACGGGGTGGTCGAGGAGGTTATCGGACGAACCAGCTGGTAGCAGAAGACGATAAGGGAGATAATGGTGCCTATACTGAGGAGGATCAGGCACTATTGGGCATTCTGGAAGTACTCAGGAGAAAGAAGAGAGTGTCAAGCGATGGAGATATGAGGAGTGGGACTGAGGAGGCGTCCACCTTAGTCTTCGCCAGAGGCAACGCTGCCATGTATGCCCATCCATCAGAAGGTTCTGATGACTCACTCGTCCTTGCATCTATGTCTTTCCTTAGATCGTCGGATTAGATTATCGATTCAGGTGCGTCTCGACATGTGATAGGTGTAACACCCTATTCTGTTCAAGCGGACTGCCGATTCAAACGACAAAGTGCATGTCCCGACCCGCTTTGCTCAGGCGAGAATACTCGTTTGAGGCAAAGGATATCCAGACTTGTCCCTACAGGAATACGACTTAGGCTTTCAGAGGCTCGCTTGACGTATCGCTCTACCGAGATGAATCATCGCTAAGGTGGGTGGCTACGGTGAACTTGTCTTTGCTTAGACAGCACACATAAAATATGGAACGATATATGCTAGTCGCTAGGTGAATTATCCCCTGCATGCTAATAAGAATATAATGCACCTAGCTAAGGGAATAATCCCAACTTGTATTGCTTATGCTAGAGCTTGGAAATAAAACATTGCTTTTATATATGTTCAGACTCTCGCATGCTACCCTAGAACGTGTCGCTCGGGAAGTCCCTTACGATCTTGCTCCTCGGCTTATGTTCGGGCCTGAGCTAATGTGAATGTTTGTGTTTATACAAAAGCATGCTTGTCTGCTTGTATGTTGCCTTGTTTTCATCCAAACCCCAAGAGACGACTAAGTAGTCGTCCCGTGCAAGAATGATCCTGAACGTATCCGGGACTGTTAGGTCACCAAGGCATCCCCGAACCAGGGGCATGCATCAAGGCATGTGAATACTATACTGTTATCACATCAAGTTTACCTTTGAACGAAAATCCTGTCCAAGCTCGTTCATAGCGTAAATTCCTGACTGTACTCGTGTTATTAACTATATTATGAAGGATGTGAAATTGGAAAGCCCCAAAGACCTGCATGGTCACAGGACAACTTGGAAACAAGATTTTAGTTCCGCGGACGGTTGCTGGGGCACTGTCACCGATCCGATCCGGACGAAACTCCTGATAGTCGCCTGCTATAGTACAGAATGACCTGTGTCATCCTGCCTATGCGTCGCACGCCATTTTGTACTGAAACTAGACCGTCTATTGTGGCACCGTGCTAGTGACCTCATGTTCATATAGATAAGTCATCCTCGCTTAACGGCTATCCGCGTGCGAGTCATTACATTGCATCAAGAACAACTGAACACCTGAACGATCTGGATATAACGACTCTCGTGTTGCATATGCTATTTCCTTGGTTTTTACTATGAATGTCCCTGAATGTTTATACTTGCCCGTGCTTGAATTAACAATGTTTGCCTTGGATAGAAAAGGACAAATAGTAAGTTGGTAAGTCTCGTCGTATTTTCTCTCATGTCGCACGGCGCACTGCCACACGAGTTAGGCTATTCAATCTTTGCATAAAACTGATCCTAAGGCAACTAGAAAGACAACTTAATAGTTGATGCATGGAACCTATATTACGTGTTTGGATTTGTCGAGCGGACGAGTAGCTTCCCCACCAGTGCATTCAATGTACTGATAAACCACCAGTTTGTATGCAGGGTGCGGGAGAACCTCATTCGGTGCGGATGCTCCTTCGTGCGTGTTAAGGTATGGAGATCACTCCGAAGCAGCGCTGTATCCGGAACTGAAGCACATATACAAGATATAATATTGTGAACATCGTCTGATTATCGCCTGTACAATCATTCCACAATTGTAGCCACTTGGCACGCTTTTATTATTTCAGAGAGAGAGGTTTGAGCGACTTGTAATATCGGCTATACGTCGCCTGTAACACTTGTTTATATCAATGAAGAGTTGCTTTACTTTAACTTGTGTTATTCAATGCTTTCGCTATTGTCGACTCAGTGAACCTGTTACCAAATCGCCTATGCGTTTATGACTCCGCTGCACTCGGAGAATCTGTGCGAATCTATGGCTTAGAACTTTTACCGCCAGCCAATGAACCACGGTCTTGTACGGGCGCGGTTCACGCTCGTGCGGCATCACGCTCGGATGGGTCAAAGCGATCTTTCCGCGGGAGCGCTAGCGCGGTGATTCTCGCCTAGCGGGAACGGCCGATTTAGCCTGCAGGAGATCGGGGCATGAAATAATGGTATCAGAGCCTGGCTTCTATGCCTTTGGACTTCATTTTGATTATCTCTGTTTTGAAAGCTCGTTCGTGGGTTATGTGCACGCTCTCTCTCAATGCCTCGATGGGATGTTCCAACAATAAGTTTAAATACTTTCAAAATGTATTTTGAATGATATGATTGCTTGTATAATATCATGCTGCGAGTGGCCTTTGTGCCAACCTGAGTGAGAACCCTTGAGATTATCGCAAGTAGCTTGTCCGATTTTACTATCCCTAAGTTTGGTTGAATGCATACGTTTGAGGGACGTCTTGAACTTGTGCACAATCCAAGACTCAAGATAATGTGAAACTCGAGTGCTAAGACTTTGCTATCGCTAAGTTGGTTGGCGTGCATGTGTTTAGAGCGCTATGAATATGTGTACGATCCAGACTAGCGATATGCTGATCTCGAACGCTTGTGCAAGTGAATATCCAAATGAACAAGTACAACGACTTGTATAGGTTTGCCTCAGCCATGTATCATTAAATTAAAATTGATTGAAACATACTGCTTGTCCTCAGTAAGTCTCGAGGATGAGACTTTTTCTGAGTTGGGTAGGATATAACACCCTGTTCCGTTCAAGCGGACTGCCGATTCAAACGACAAAGTGCATGTCCCGACCCGCTTTGCTCAGGCGAGAATACTCATTTGAGGCAAAGGATATCCAGACTTGTCCCTAAAGGAATCCGGCTTAGGCTTTCAGAGGCTCGCTTGACGTATCGCTCTACCGAGGCAAATCATCGCTAAGGTGGGTGGCTACGGTGAACTTGTCTTTGCTTAGCCAGCACACATAAAATGTGAACCGATATATGCTAGTCGCTAGGTGAATCATCCCCTGCATGCTAATAAGAAAATAATGCACCTAGCTAAGGGAATAATCCCAACTTGTATTGCTTATGCTAGAACATGGAAATGAAATATTACTTTTATATATGTTCAGACCCTCGCATGCTACCCTAGAACGTGTCGCTCGGGAAGTCCCTTACGATCTTGCTCCTCGGCTTACCTTCGGGCCCGAGCTAACGTGAATGTTTGTGTTTATACAAAAGCATGCTTGTCTGCTTGTATGTTGCCTTGTTTCATCCAAACCCCGGGAGACTACTAAGTAGTCGTCCCATGCAAGAATGATCCTGAACGTATCCAGGACCGTTAGGTCACCAAGGCATCCCCGAACTAGGGGCATGCATCAAGGCAAGTAAATATTGTATTGTGATCACATCGAGTTTACCTTTGAACGAAAATCCTGTCCAAGCTCGTTCATGGCGTAAATTCCTGACTGTACTCATGTTATTGACTGTATTGTGAAGGATATGAAATTGGAAATCCCCAGAGACCTGCATGGTCACAGGACAACTTGGAAACAAGGTTTTAGTTCCGCGGACGGTTGCTGGGGCACTGGCACCGATCTGATCCGAACGGAACTTCTGATAGTCTCCTGCTATAGGACGGAATAGCCTGTGTCATCCTGCCTATGCGTCGCATGCCATTCCGTACTGAGACTAGACCGTCCATTGTGGTGCCGTGCCAGTGACCTCATGTTCATATAGATAAGTCATCCTCGCTTAGCGGCTATCCGCGCGCGAGTTATTGTATCGCATCAAGAATAATTGAACACCTGAACGATCTGGATATAACGACTCTCGTGTTGCATATGCTATTTCCTTGGTTTTTACTATGAATGCCCCTGAATGTTTATACTTGCCCGTGCTTGAATTAACAATGTTTGCCTTGGACAGGGAAGGACAAATGGTAAGTTGGTTAGTCTCGCCGTGTTTCCTCTCATGTCGCACGACGCACTGCCACACGAGTTAGGCTATTCAATCTTTGCATGAAACTGATCCTAAGGCAACTAGAAAGATAAATTAATAGTTGGTGCGCGGAACCTATATTACGTGTTTAGATTTGTCGAGCGGGCGAGTAGCTTCCCCACCAGTGCATTCAATGTACTGATAATCCACCAGTTTGTATGCAGGGTGCGAAAGAACCTTGTTCGGTGCGGATGCTCCCTCGTGCGTGCTAAGGCGTGGAGATCACTCCGAAGCAGCGCTGCGTCCGAAATTGAAGCACATATACAAGACATAATATTGTGAATATCGTCTGATCATCGCCTGTACAATCATTCCACAATTGTAGCCACTTGGCAGCTTTTATTATTTCAGAGAGAGAGACTTGAGCGACTTGTAATCTCAGCTTTAGGCCGCCTGTAACACTTGTTTATATCAATATAGATTTGCTTTACTTCAACTTATGTTATTCAATGCTTCCGTTATTGTTGACTCAGTGAACCTGTTACCAAATTGCCTATGCGTTTATGACTCCGCTGCACTCGGACAATCTGTGCGACTCTGTGGCTTAGAATGTCACGCCCCGATCCCGTGGAATCGTTAGTCGTCCCCCGGGCGTGACCGCCGTGCGGGCCTAGGTTGCGCACCGCACAAGGCTAAGTATTTTTGTTTCGCATAGCGAGCACATATTCAGAGTACGCAGATAATTGAAACACATATTGAAACATGGAAAAGTTCTCTTTTATTGATAATATGAACATCTATTACAAACTTCTTGAACTGAGTCATAAGGATTGCCTCTATGGGCTTACAAAAGTGTTGACACAAAATGAGATAGCAGTCCTTTTCATTACATCCTTTTACTAAACTCAAAATATAAGACCTTGGGTCGGAACGACTGCTTTGCCACGAAGTTGCATGGTTGCTTGGTGGCTAGCTTCTATCTTCAAAATGCTTCTTCTTCTTCTTCAAAATGCTTTAAAGGTAGCACGGTCGAGGCGTGCCTACAGCTGGACTGGATTGGGGGTTTGTCTCCTGCTCCTCGCTCGGTTCTTCCTAGCGCGGGGAACCTATTTCAACGAGGGTCAGTACATCGAAACGTACTGGTGAAGGCAAGCTAACCCAACTTTACCAATCAACACGTTGTTTTAATGAAGCATGCATATTTGTGGGTTTCTATCTTGCCTTAGTTCATTTTATAGCAAGACATATATATAGTATCATTAAAATAACTCGCCACCGTTCGGTGACATTTACCTGCCCGTCTGAACCACCTGCATAATACTTACCTTGCCTTCCCTGCCAAGAAGACACAAGTTAGTAGCAACAGGTTTAAATATACGAGGGGATCACTGGCTTTGATGCCATAATGGACGGTCTTAGTCTCGGGCTAAGGTGACGGAGGCACATGTATCGCTACACGCCATCCCGCCTATGGGAGAGACTAATCTTGAGGTTCCGTCCGGATCGGATCGGCGCCAGTGCCCCAGCGACCGTCCGCAGGAACCAGGAGGCCTTGTGCACAAGTTGTCCGTGATCAACGGCGTTTGTGTTAAGTTTGTCATTTATGTAGCTGAGTCAATGAAATCAGGGGATATGTAGCATTGTATGATGTATTTTGCATAGTCTCCCTGAATAATTGATGCATGGCAAAGGGTGTTCTACATATAGCATATTTATAGAAGAAGAAGTAAGCATTCTAACTTGTATATATGTATATGGTAAACATTTGAATAAGCAAGCATGTAGTAAGTAAGCAACCGTTCACAAGTTTCAATGACAAGCAAACAGGTCCATGTCTATCCCTTATTATCTTGATATCTTTTAGTTATTACTTGGTATCGTTTGATCGGGGCAAGCACGAACACAAGATTTAGATGTGAAGACTAGCAAGTAGGGCTAGCTAATCGGGTTTGTAGCCACTCACTTTGGTAGTTGGAAGGAAAAGGAAAGAAGTGCTTTAGGAGTCCGCTCGAGCGACGACTACAGCTGGTTCACCTGTATTGACACGAACAGCTGATCAGTACTTCTTCCTCTCTTTCCCTTATCGGAATTAAAGTGCAGTCCTAAGAACGAAAGCAATGAAATCCATCGAAACCGTTCAAGAAAACCCAAGCAAATCCGAAAACTAACTCAAGGCACGAAAGCAACAAGCGACAGCGAAAACTAGGCAACAAAGAATGCAGCGGAGAGGTCCCTCCTGACTCTGCCGCTAAGTCGATCCCGGGGGCACGGTCCACTGAATATGGGAATCAATTCCGAAGAGACAAATCCATAACGAGGATGAGTTCTTGATTCAATCTATCCCGATCGAACGATACCGTCTAGTATTTCTTAGCCGCGCTCCCCGAATAGGGGAAACGGGGTACCACATCCTACCCAACTAATTGGAAGTTTCGTCCCGAAACTTAAGGAATAAAACCTACCACTAGGAAATAATGGAGGGAACCGTTCCCTCATATCAGATTCGAGCTCCCAAGTAGATTCTTCAACAGAGTGATTCCGCCAAAGCACGCGCACTAGAGGAACCGAACGGGTCCGAAGCAGCTTTTCTTTTCTATCCAAAATTTGTACCAGCTGTTCTACATACGTTAAGTCGGACTGAAGGTTCAGTTGTCCCAGGTCTACCACGTGGCTTGGATCGTACACATATTTTCTAATTTGGGAAACATGGAATATATCATGTACGTCAGCTAGGGATGGTGGTAGAGCGATCTGATAAGCAACTGAAGCAACCCGCTTTAGTATTTCGAACGGGCCGACAAATCGTGGACTTAGCTTTCCCTTCGCTCCGAACCTGCTGACCCCTCGCATGGGCGAGACCTTGAGGAATACCCGGTCACCTACTTGAAACTCTAGCGGTCTCCGATGAACATTCGCATAGCTCTTCTGACGACTTTGAGCTATCTTTAATCTGTCCCGAATCAGCCGAACCTTCTGGACGGTCTGCTCCACGAGCTCAGGGCCAAGTACTTGCCGCTCCCCGACTTTGTCCCAACAGATAGGAGATCTACACTTCCGCCCGTATAATGCTTCATACGGCGCCATTTGAATGCTTGATTGATAACTATTGTTGTAAGCAAATTCGGCTAGAGGTAGATGAAGGTCCCAACTAGTCTTCGTGTCCAAGGCGTAGAGTCGCAGCATGTCTTCGAGGATCTGGTTGACGCGCTCTGTTTGGCCATCGGTCTGTGGATGGTAGGCGGAGCTGAATTTCAACTTCGTCCCCATTGCTGACTGCAGGCTTCCCCAGAAATGTGATATGAATCGACCATCTCGATCGGAGACTATGGTTACGGGCACGCCGTGGAGTCGGACGATTTCGTTGAGATATATCTGAGCCAGGCGGTCGGCACTCCAAGTAGATTTGATAGGCAGAAAGTGAGCTGACTTGGTGAGTCGATCGACGATAACCCAGACTGCATCATGTCCCCGTTGCGTCCTCGGCAAGCCAACAATAAAGTCCATCGTTATATCATCCCATTTCCACTCCGGAATAGCAAGGTTCTGAAGCTCTCCGCCTGGTTTCTGGTGTTCGGCCTTTACTCGTTGACAAGCCATGCAATGCGACACAAACTGCGCCACATCCCGTTTTAAGCCATGCCACCAAAACATCGTGCGAAGATCCCGATACATCTTAGTGCTACCTGGATGAGAAGTATAACTAGCATAGTGAGCTTCCGTGAGTATCTCTTGTCTGAGGGCCGCGTCGTTCGGAACACATAGTCTTCCCTTTACTCGAAGCATCCCATCCGCGCTTACCGCAAAGTCGGACGCCTTTTCTGCCAAGATGAGGGCATGTATCTTCTGCAGGAACGGGTCATCCTTCTGAGCGGCCTTCACTTTGTGTAACAAGTCGGGCTCGAGGCACAGTTGAGCTACTTGCGCCCACTTCTTATATCTTATTTTCAGTGTGATACCCAGTGATTCAAGATCTCAGCGCAGCCTATCATCAATAACCAAACTTCCTACAAACACTCGACTCAACGCGTCAGCTACTACGTTTCCCTTTCCAGGCGTGTATCTGATCGTGAGATCGAAGTCGCTGAGGAGTTCAAGCCATCGTCGCTGCCGAAGATTCAAATCCTTTTGAGTGTACAAGTATTTCAGGCTCTTATGGTCCGTATAGATTTCGCACGGCACGCCATAAAGATAGTGATGCCACAGCTTCAATGCAAATACTACCGCGGCAAGTTCGAGATCATGCGTTGGGTAGTTCTGCTCGTGAGGCTTTAGCTGTCTAGACGCGTAGGCTATCACCTTATCGTGCTGCATCAGGACACATCCTAGACCCTTTCTTGAGGTATCACTATATATTTTAAAGTCATCCGGTCCGTTCGGCAGAGTGAGAATTGGGGCAGAGATGAGGCGCTGCTTTAACTCCGTAAACGAAGCTTCACAGTCCTCTGTCCAAGTAAACTTCGCACCCTTTCGTGTCAACTGAGTCAAGGGCGAAGCAATCCTAGCAAAATTTTGTATAAATATTCGGTAGTACCCTGCCAGACCAAGGAAACTTCGGATGTCGCTAGCTGACTCCGGTCGTTTCCACTGCGTGATTGCTTCTATCTTCTTCGGATCAACTGAGATGCCTTCCGAGGAGATGATATGCTCCAAAAACGAGATACTGTCCAGCCAAAATTCTGATTTGCTTAATTTGGCATACAACTTGTGGTCTCGAAGGGTTTGCAGCACCATCCGCAGGTGTCCTGCGTGCTCATCCCTAGTCTTCGAGTACACTAAGATGTCATCGATAAACACCACCACGAATTTATCAATGAAGGGCCTAAAGACACGGTTCATCGTATCCATGAATGCAGCAGGAGCATTCATCAGTCCAAACGGCATCACGGAAAACTCGTAATGGCCGTAGCAGGTTCTGAAAGCAGTCTTGGGCACGTCTTCTGGCTTAATCTTCAGTTGGTGGTAACCCGAGCGAAGATCAATTTTAGAAAACACCGTTGCCCCTTGTAACTGATCAAATAAGTCATCTATCCGTGGCAGAGGATATTTGTTCCTGATTGTGACTTTGTTTAATTTCCTATAGTCTATGCAGAGGCGTAGAGTTCCGTCCTTTTTCTTCACAAAGAGCACGGAAGCGCCCCAAGGAGACACGCTCGGACGGATGAACCCGCGATCAAGTAGTTCCTGGAGTTGGCGCTTTAATTCATTCATCTCTGCAGGTGCCATTCTGTACGGAGGCTTTGAAATTGTAACCTCCGATTTCCAATTTCCAAAATAATTAGATTTTAATTTATTTTAAAATATCAAATTTTATAAAATTTTTCTCCTTGAAATTTTTAGTTGATTTTGAACGATGTTTGATTTTAGAAGGTAATTTAAAAATCTTGTATAAAAATCATTTTTTCATAAATGTCGCTTTCTTATAAAATAAGTACATAAATAATAATATATATATTTCTAGTTTCAAATATTTATTGGCTTGAATCATAAAATTATTGTTTTAACTAAATAGTTATTTAAAAGACTAGTTCATAAAGTAAAATAAATTTTTGGGATAGTAAATAAAATAAATGTCATACTTTCTAAGATTTTGCAAAATGTATTAATTAGTAGCAAATTGAAAATTTGCTAGCTTTCCTAAAAATATTTCTGAAAATATAATCTTTATTTTTATTTTTTCAAATTTCCATTTCCTATTAACTAGCCCACACTCTCATTTTTCCCACATGAGAAACTTTTTTTTTATATTTAATTCTGGGCCATTCATTTTGGGCCAACCCGCAACCCTTTATCCCACACCCTTCTCCCTATTTAAGTTCTCATTTTCACATCTCCCTAGAAACCCTAATCTCCTAATTATTAGCTAGCCTCCACAATTCCCAAGCCAACAAGCCATCACCACCATTTTGTGTGCTCGTGTCCGTGTGTCCAACATCCGTGTCAGCCGTGATGGCCTCGGGTCCGACCCCGGGTGTCCCACCATATCCATTTCTTTTCCTGTGTCCAGATTTACAGTTTACAATCAGATTTCCGTGTCCGACACACCCGGACACAACCCCCACGCCCACAGTACATCGGATTCCTGTGTCCTGCCCCGGACACGTCCTCCACAGAGCACCATCCCCGTGTCCGACGACCCCCTGACACGCCCAGACCCTAACCTAACCCTAACCTAACTCCGACGATCGCCGGTGGCCGCCTGCAACCGCCCTCGATCCAAGCGCAGCCGTCCTCGAGCGCCGAGCCGTCTCCTCGAGCGCCGAGCCCGCCCCTCGATCCAAGCGCAGCCGTCCTCGAGCGCTGAGCGCCGCCGTTGAAGCCGAGCCCCGCCTCGAAGCCGCCCGGAGCCGCCGTCGCCTCCGCAGAAGATCCGCCGCCGCCTCAGATCTGTTGAAGCCGCCGCCTGCAAACCACCACCTCGAGCACCTCGTCGTCGAGCTCCTTCCGCCGCGTCAAGCTCGGAGCTCCACGCCGCTGGAGATGATCGGCAGCCGCCCCGTCGAGCAGATCCGCTGTCGCCGCCGCTCCTCGAACGCCGCTGCCCTCAAGATCCCGCCGCTGCCAAGTTCGAAGTTGCCGCTGCGCCGAGACGAACGCCGACCGCCCCGGCGAGCTTCTCCTCCGCCGACGCCGACACCCTGGCCGGCCGACCTCGCCAGAAAACCCCAGCCTGAAAACCCCCGCAGTGAGCCTCTTCTTCCCCTTTCCTTTCTCTGATTTTAAGTAGTTAAGTAATATATGTAATAGGTTAAGTTAATTAGTAATTAAGTTAATCAGTTAATTAAGTTAATTAGTTAATTAATTATTTAGTTAATTAGTTAATTAATAATTAGTTTAATTGATTAATAATTAGTTTAATTAATTAATAATTAGTTTAATTAATGTATTAGTCTAGTAAATTAATGTAATTAGTTAGTAATTTCATGTATTAGCTTAGTTTAGTATTAATCGGTTAATTATTTTATCAGTTAATTATTTTCTTAATTAGTAATTAATTCTTAATCAGTAGTAAATTAACATAGTTCGGTTTAGTTAATCTAAATTGTTAATTAATAACCAGTTAGTAAATTCTTAATAAATTAGTAGTCTGTAATTAGTATAAACATTTCATGTAATTAGGGTGGTTATTCTTAATTAGTTATAATTAATCAATTAGTTTAATTATATTAGTTATAATTATTCAGTAATTAAGTTTTAATAATTTATTAACCAGTAATTAATTATTGATTAGTTAGTAACTATTAATTAATTAGTTAGTATTTTCATATGATTAGTTTAGTGATTTCATATAATTAGTTCATTTTTACGTATTAAATTAAAAGGTTTTTAATTATGTTAAATATAATAAATCTTGGGTTTTATATTATTATTAAAAATATAGTTTCAATAATAAAATGAGTTCAAAAATTAGTTATTGGATTGGTGACCAATTTTTCCATGGATATAAAAATATATGATGGCTTTTACATAAATTCTAGTTTTTATAAATAAACTTTTATTTGAAATTATTGTTCAAAATAAGTTCGAAATGATTCATATACGTAAATACGTATTTCTAGTATATGTAATCAATTTAGTATTTATATATATATATATTTTAAAAAGGTATTTTGCATATGTATGAGTATACATATATAATGTTCAACTAGTATAAATCAAATATGTATTTAAAAGATATATATATATATATATTGTAAATACATTTAAATTGGTGCATGTATAAATATTGTAAGTATAATAAGTGTAATGTATATTATATACGTGTCCCTACTAGATGACCCTAGTTGACTAGTGCCCTGCCTGACATGGCCCTGAGACCAGTATTTTTTTGACTATGTTAGTGTAGCATCTGATGCGAATGTGGTTTGCTTGTGTTATGTTTATAGGACTGTTGGTTTACCCAGGGGATACTCTGGAACAGGACATTGGTTTTACCAGCTAAGGACCCAAGGCGAGTACATTCTCTGATTAGTTTCTAATTTATGATATCTCCTATGTTCACTGTATCTAGTGTAAATATCCATGATCTTGACACGATGGTTACACGGATTGGTATACACGGATCTCGTCATGAGATGTTATTCCTTATTATGGTGTAGCTTGTACGAGACTTGTTTCCTTGATATCTTGTGCATGTACAGACACTAATTCCCGGGGAGATTTGCTACCTTCCTAGGGAATCCTGTGCCATAGCGTACCATGATTGGATCTACTATACCAGTCGGGGGTTTGGGGAGTACTTTAGTGTAGATATGTGATCATACCCAACTTTATATGCACCATAGCTCACCCCACATCTCACGTCGGGTGCGGCCTGACCACTTATATGAACCATAGCTGTTACGTGTGATTAGCCTGATCTCTACATGCACCATAGCTAACCAACGGTTAGCCTGACTTTATATGAACCATAGCTAACCAACGGTTAGTCTGACTTTATATGAACCATAGCTAATCACATGTAACCAGCCTGATCAAGTTCCCAAGCCGATCACATATTAAAGCTAGTACTCACACACTTAGTCATAGAATTCTTACTCATGGACATATTGTTTCTTTTCCTGCATTTACTTACAGTATTTCCAGTACTTCTCTCATTGTACATTCCTCGTACTTATACATGCATCTGGTATGTTTCCATCTAGAACTGCTACATAGTTTATGTCATTTATATAGAACTGCTATTTAGAGATGTACTTTGCTCCTTCCTGACTGGAAAATATTTTTCCAGACTGTGACATTAGTAGACTGGTTTCTGACACTTGGGGATTGGAAGTTAAGGATTGCAGGTATGTATGTTATCATTAGACTTGTGCTGTATTCTTTTATTTCTTCATTTCCTATCGTGCTGTAGTTGTGATTGAGTATTTCTAGATTTATTTTAGTGTTATCCGTGTCTCCTTATGGAGTTGGATACTAGCGTGAGATTGTTAGATAGTACTTGACCTAGACAGCGTTCTACCGCCGATGCTGCGGCGTAGGCTGGACGTACCCACGCTCTCGTGCCCCTAAACCGGGTGCGGGTCGTGACACGTTTTAGTGGTGGCCCATGCAGGTCTGACTTCGCGAGTTGTGCGACGTCGTAGTAGTGTGGCATCCTTGTTATACTACTGCGTACCTGCTATTGAATATAGGACATAGGATACTAGGATGAGAGAGGATACTCAATCACAAATTCTTGAAAGATTTCCTGGGATGACCCCATGAGAATCTTATTTTCAATATAAATCTTTCCTTGTTTCCGTCCGCTCTCGCTTGTTGTTACTGAACTTGATTCTTGTTGAGCAATTATTAAATTAAATTCTTGGTATCATTTTTGAGTTTGATTCTTGTTAACCAGTGTTGACTTTAATTCCTGGTATCGTTATTGAGTTGATTTAAATTAAGATGAATTTTTACGGACTAGGATTTATGGTATCATCTGATGACATATATTGATGAGGACAGTGAGAAAGGTAAAACGTCTACTTTGGTTATGGAACCTAGAATTTATCGCAGCCATATTAGCTGTGGTGACGAGAACGTAGGAACCTGACTTGGATGTACATACTATAGTTATGAAGCTTAGAGTCTTTCGCAGCCATACCGGTTGGCGTGGCGAAGATTCTAGACGACATGATTATAGAGTGCATACCTTAGTTACGAAACCTATCGTTTATCGCATCTATGCTTACTGGCGTGGCGAGGATTCTGAGTGTCATGATTTCAGACAGACGTGTATGATTATCAGGTTGTATCCTAAATTGGTTCTTAAAATATCATCTCAAGACTTATCTATTTCTGTTATTCCAGGACCTTGTTCCACCGCTTCTTTCTTTACTAACAGTAAAGATACCTTCTGTCCTCAATTCAGTCTTTGAGCTCCTATTCCTTGAGGATTTCTTGTTAAGTATGATAATTAGTGGCTTGTAATTTTGTTTGTGTCTTGTATTAGTATTGACTGTGTTGCTAGTGAGTTGTCAGTGTTTCTTAGTTGGGCATGTGAGCAGTAGGCTTTAATCTAGAGTTAGCCCTTAGTATAGTACCTTGTACAAATGATTCTAGGAGTAGTGTCATTAGAGACTAAGGAGAGTATAGAGTATCAGTTCTCAGAGTTAGTATCAGAGCCAATTACCCGTCCTGGATAATCATGATTATGTAATTGAGTGATCTATGTAAACGATTGAGTATCAGGGAATTGTGTTAAGGATTTATGGAGCATGATGTCCAAATTGATGATTGATATCGGAAATGTTAAAGGTAAAGAAATGTATATGTATAAAGGGTTTAATGAGATGTCATAAGTAGAAAAATATCAGGATTAGTAATGGAAGTTGTGAAGCGTATCACGGATTAGTTTAAAAGGCTTTAAAGGATTGAAGGAAAAACATATACAACCATCGAGATGAGGAACCATACACATACCCATGAGAGTAAAGAAACATGAGTGTTATAGAGGATACAGGTGATCATGAGTCTAATGAGCTCGATGAGATAATCCATTAATGCAGTTAGTGATATAATACCTAGAGTGCTAATGATTCTATATCGAGGATTAGTCAAGGATGACGTTAATAACAGTAAGCACTCTGTGTGTTGATAATTAGATGATATACCAATTGACATAAATTGAAATCATGAAAGAAAACACCGTTGATGATAACTTTGATCATTGGAGGTAATAGTGCAAGTGATTCGGGCAGTACAAATTTAGTACACAGTTCTAGACAATATAGGTATTGAGTGCACCTCGAGTATCAGAGACCGCGAGCACTGATATGTATATTGAGGAGATATGAATTAAAAAGGTGGAAATGAATTTTAAATTTTCAGAATTTTTAAGGAGTTGAGATTTTATGTTGTTAAAATATTGAGGATTTAAATTTGATTCACTAAACATAGTTAAGGCTTCAGAGATTTTAGAAGTGATTAAATTTTATTTCGATGTGAAGTATCTAATTATGAGGAGGTATATGCATTTTATTTTAAGTTGATCGGGAAGTTAAACCTTGACGATTATTTTGAGGATTAATTTTTTGTAGATGAGAGAGATGAATATTAATATATGATTAGTTGATATGGGTACCAGTGTACATGAATAGGAATCAGTTAGTGAATGTGCTAGAGTTAAGTGTTTGTTAGAGATAGTAGACACTACAAGTAATATGTTAACATGATCCTTCTTCCTTTCTAATGTTCCTTTTCTTTCGCCTTTCGATTGATTGATTGATTTTCCTAGTACTGTGGTTCACATGCATGATTTCTTGTTAGAATATAACTAGTAGTACCTTTAACAGAGACTGAAATACCATGACAAAAGACGCATGACCTATATTTTCTTAAATTGCATGACTGTAGGTAGAATTTTCTTAAACCATGATCATTGGGTTTTGACCATAGCAAAGATCTATGACGAGGTTATGACTGACAAAAAGAGACAAGAGGATTAAATTTGTGGATGAGCATTAAAATTAAATAAAGAATTTAGGGGTTGTTATAACGGAGTTGATGGATCATTGATTTTATGAAAATCGAGGTATGATTGAAATTCGAGGACAAACATTTACTTAAAGGGAGAATTAAGAAATACACAAGAGAAAAAAAAAAAAAAAAAAATTTGAGGATTTATTAATTTTAAGGAGGTCTTGATATGATTGGATTGATTATTAAAAATTTGAGAAATTTGAGAGATTATCATTTTATCTATTTGATTGGAAGATAGGAATTTTATATATTATAAATGTTGCATTGAAGATTCTGGAAGCACCGCATCGTTGAATATTGAGGAAAACAAAAATCAGAAAATAAAATCGTAAAAGGGAATAGTGTCGAATTAAATTCTTGGGATGAGGAGTTAGATTGGAATAAGCACCAATTAAATTTGAGTTAGATGATTGATGAGTGTTTAAAGTTAAATTTGGGATGCAGATTTTTAAGTTTTATAAAAGATGCATTGATTGGATTTCAATTAAAAGGATTGGATAGTAAATTTTGTATTTAGTTATTTACTCAAAAATTTGAGAAGATTATGATACGACTGGAATTCAATTAAAATATTGAGGGATTGAGTAGTAAAATTTTTACATTGGGATAATAAATTCAGAGGATGAAAAATATATATTAGTTCAAAATTCGGAAACATTATACATACGGATAAAGAGATATGGAATGAAATGAAGCTCATGGTAAAGAAGATTATAATATAATTAATTATGGGATCGTATAATTGAAGGTCGTAAGGTAAGATCATGGTATATTGAGGTTGTGATTTGAATTAAAATCTTGACCATGACAGTAACATTTGAATCAAAGAAAATAATCGAGGTATAGTTGATGCTAAGATAAACAAACTCGAATTGGATGATAAGGCTTTTTGATTCAGAAATTCTAAGATCTAATCTAATAAAGCTTGTGGAATTTGAACTTTTATAAATAGTAGTTAATGATGAATCACAAGATTGAGAAAAGTAAAATGAACGAGGATAAAAAGAAGGATTATTTTCAGATGGTAGTAAAGACTCTTTTTTCCTAGAAATTAAGAAGGCAATTAGATGCCTCTTGATTACATTCGGAAGGATGTATTTAAGTTTCTTAAATCAAATTGTCGACCGTATCTTTCGAATTAGCTATAACTTTCATGACTATATCATTCATTATACTGGGTCTTCCTTGGTTAGTTACTTTGAAAGGGTAACGTGCATTATTCCAATTATCTGTTTTGTGATCGTGTCTACTTCCCAAACCTAAACCTTCTAGAGGATTCAAGGCCGAGCCATAATTCCTTCAAGTTACTCCTATCTTAAACCATATTTTTCTTTTCTTCATGTTCCCTTCTGTTTGGTAAATATTTTCCTTATAGAAATATTTTCTTCAATAATATATTCATCATTATGTACAACAAAATTTTTCTATTCTAGCCATCCCTAAAATTTCGAGGACGAAATTTTTCTAAGGTGGATAGACTTGTAACCTCCGATTTCCAATTTCCAAAATAATTAGATTTTAATTTATTTTAAAATATCAAATTTTATAAAATTTTTCTCCTTGAAATTTTTAGTTGATTTTGAACGATGTTTGATTTTAGAAGGTAATTTAAAAATCTTGTATAAAAATCATTTTTTCATAAATGTCGCTTTCTTATAAAATAAGTACATAAATAATAATATATATATTTCTAGTTTCAAATATTTATTGGCTTGAATCATAAAATTATTGTTTTAACTAAATAGTTATTTAAAAGACTAGTTCATAAAGTAAAATAAATTTTTGGGATAGTAAATAAAATAAATGTCATACTTTCTAAGATTTTGCAAAATGTATTAATTAGTAGCAAATTGAAAATTTGCTAGCTTTCCTAAAAATATTTCTGAAAATATAATCTTTATTTTTATTTTTTCAAATTTCCATTTCCTATTAACTAGCCCACACTCTCATTTTTCCCACATGAGAAACTTTTTTTTTATATTTAATTCTGGGCCATTCATTTTGGGCCAACCCGCAACCCTTTATCCCACACCCTTCTCCCTATTTAAGTTCTCATTTTCACATCTCCCTAGAAACCCTAATCTCCTAATTATTAGCTAGCCTCCACAATTCCCAAGCCAACAAGCCATCACCACCATTTTGTGTGCTCGTGTCCGTGTGTCCAACATCCGTGTCAGCCGTGATGGCCTCGGGTCCGACCCCGGGTGTCCCACCATATCCATTTCTTTTCCTGTGTCCAGATTTACAGTTTACAATCAGATTTCCGTGTCCGACACACCCGGACACAACCCCCACGCCCACAGTACATCGGATTCCTGTGTCCTGCCCCGGACACGTCCTCCACAGAGCACCATCCCCGTGTCCGACGACCCCCTGACACGCCCAGACCCTAACCTAACCCTAACCTAACTCCGACGATCGCCGGTGGCCGCCTGCAACCGCCCTCGATCCAAGCGCAGCCGTCCTCGAGCGCCGAGCCGTCTCCTCGAGCGCCGAGCCCGCCCCTCGATCCAAGCGCAGCCGTCCTCGAGCGCTGAGCGCCGCCGTTGAAGCCGAGCCCCGCCTCGAAGCCGCCCGGAGCCGCCGTCGCCTCCGCAGAAGATCCGCCGCCGCCTCAGATCTGTTGAAGCCGCCGCCTGCAAACCACCACCTCGAGCACCTCGTCGTCGAGCTCCTTCCGCCGCGTCAAGCTCGGAGCTCCACGCCGCTGGAGATGATCGACAGCCGCCCCGTCGAGCAGATCCGCTGTCGCCGCCGCTCCTCGAACGCCGCTGCCCTCAAGATCCCGCCGCTGCCAAGTTCGAAGTTGCCGCTGCGCCGAGACGAACGCCGACCGCCCCGGCGAGCTTCTCCTCCGCCGACGCCGACACCCTGGCCGGCCGACCTCGCCGGAAAACCCCAGCCTGAAAACCCCCGCAGTGAGCCTCTTCTTCCCCTTTCCTTTCTCTGATTTTAAGTAGTTAAGTAATATATGTAATAGGTTAAGTTAATTAGTAATTAAGTTAATCAGTTAATTAAGTTAATTAGTTAATTAATTATTTAGTTAATTAGTTAATTAGTAATTAGTTTAATTGATTAATAATTAGTTTAATTAATTAATAATTAGTTTAATTAATGTATTAGTCTAGTAAATTAATGTAATTAGTTAGTAATTTCATGTATTAGCTTAGTTTAGTATTAATCGGTTAATTATTTTATCAGTTAATTATTTTCTTAATTAGTAATTAATTCTTAATCAGTAGTAAATTAACATAGTTCGGTTTAGTTAATCTAAATTGTTAATTAATAACCAGTTAGTAAATTCTTAATAAATTAGTAGTCTGTAATTAGTATAAACATTTCATGTAATTAGGGTGGTTATTCTTAATTAGTTATAATTAATCAATTAGTTTAATTATATTAGTTATAATTATTCAGTAATTAAGTTTTAATAATTTATTAACCAGTAATTAATTATTGATTAGTTAGTAACTATTAATTAATTAGTTAGTATTTTCATATGATTAGTTTAGTGATTTCATATAATTAGTTCATTTTTACGTATTAAATTAAAAGGTTTTTAATTATGTTAAATATAATAAATCTTGGGTTTTATATTATTATTAAAAATATAGTTTCAATAATAAAATGAGTTCAAAAATTAGTTATTGGATTGGTGACCAATTTTTCCATGGATATAAAAATATATGATGGCTTTTACATAAATTCTAGTTTTTATAAATAAACTTTTATTTGAAATTATTGTTCAAAATAAGTTCGAAATGATTCATATACGTAAATACGTATTTCTAGTATATGTAATCAATTTAGTATTTATATATATATATATTTTAAAAAGGTATTTTGCATATGTATGAGTATACATATATAATGTTCAACTAGTATAAATCAAATATGTATTTAAAAGATATATATATATATATATTGTAAATACATTTAAATTGGTGCATGTATAAATATTGTAAGTATAATAAGTGTAATGTATATTATATACGTGTCCCTACTAGATGACCCTAGTTGACTAGTGCCCTGCCTGACATGGCCCTGAGACCAGTATTTTTTTGACTGTGTTAGTGTAGCATCTGATGCGAATGTGGTTTGCTTGTGTTATGTTTATAGGACTGTTGGTTTACCCAGGGGATACTCTGGAACAGGACATTGGTTTTACCAGCTAAGGACCCAAGGCGAGTACATTCTCTGATTAGTTTCTAATTTATGATATCTCCTATGTTCACTGTATCTAGTGTAAATATCCATGATCTTGACACGATGGTTACACGGATTGGTATACACGGATCTCGTCATGAGATGTTATTCCTTATTATGGTGTAGCTTGTACGAGACTTGTTTCCTTGATATCTTGTGCATGTACAGACACTAATTCCCGGGGAGATTTGCTACCTTCCTAGGGAATCCTGTGCCATAGCGTACCATGATTGGATCTACTATACCAGTCGGGGGTTTGGGGAGTACTTTAGTGTAGATATGTGATCATACCCAACTTTATATGCACCATAGCTCACCCCACATCTCACGTCGGGTGCGGCCTGACCACTTATATGAACCATAGCTGTTACGTGTGATTAGCCTGATCTCTACATGCACCATAGCTAACCAACGGTTAGCCTGACTTTATATGAACCATAGCTAACCAACGGTTAGTCTGACTTTATATGAACCATAGCTAATCACATGTAACCAGCCTGATCAAGTTCCCAAGCCGATCACATATTAAAGCTAGTACTCACACACTTAGTCATAGAATTCTTACTCATGGACATATTGTTTCTTTTCCTGCATTTACTTACAGTATTTCCAGTACTTCTCTCATTGTACATTCCTCGTACTTATACATGCATCTGGTATGTTTCCATCTAGAACTGCTACATAGTTTATGTCATTTATATAGAACTGCTATTTAGAGATGTACTTTGCTCCTTCCTGACTGGAAAATATTTTTCCAGACTGTGACATTAGTAGACTGGTTTCTGACACTTGGGGATTGGAAGTTAAGGATTGCAGGTATGTATGTTATCATTAGACTTGTGCTGTATTCTTTTATTTCTTCATTTCCTATCGTGCTGTAGTTGTGATTGAGTATTTCTAGATTTATTTTAGTGTTATCCGTGTCTCCTTATGGAGTTGGATACTAGCGTGAGATTGTTAGATAGTACTTGACCTAGACAGCGTTCTACCGCCGATGCTGCGGCGTAGGCTGGACGTACCCACGCTCTCGTGCCCCTAAACCGGGTGCGGGTCGTGACAGAAATCGGCTGTGTATTTGGAAATGTGTCTATAGTGAATTCAATCTCTCGGTCTGGCGGCATACCGGGTAGTTTGCTCGGGAACACATCGGGGAACTCTGCCTCAACGGAAGTTGACTCGACGTTTGCGTAGTCCTGCCGTGTGTCCCGAACCGATGCTAGAAATCCCTCGCAGCCTGTGTAGAGCATTCGCCGAGCAGATTTTGCCGAAATCACCATGCAGGCCCTGGTCGCATTGTTCGCTGGTCTACTGGTGTAACAGAACACGGCTTCTCCGGGCAGACGGAAAATGACTCGCTTCTCTGCACACTCAATAGTTGCCGCACACGCGCCTAGCCAGTCCATTCCCAAAATGATATCATAGTCCCGTACATCAAGAACTAAAACATCAAGTGACAGCTTTCTCTCCCCAATACAGATATAACCACCTAGGCATGCTGAACAAACAGGAATTTTTGTACCAGACGGGGTGCTAACGCTTAAATCTAAATGCAACGGAGTCATTTTTACATTGTTCTCCGTGGCGAAGTTTGTAGAAATAAAGCTATGGGTTGCACCTGAATCAAATAGTACGCGAGCAGGTATATTATTGAAAAGCAAAGTACCTGACACGAAGGTATCCGAAGCTAATGCTTTTTCCCGTGTCATGGTGTAGACTCGGCCTTGAGCTTGATTACGCCCTTGCTGAGGCGCCGCTCGATTTGCCTGAGGTGCCGGAGTCTGATTTTGTTGGGGAGGACGGCGCTCGGTGAACTTTGGACAGTTGGGAAGGGCGTGATCGAAAGCTCCACAAATGAGACATAACCCATGCTTCCGGCGACATTCACTTTCGACGTGCCCTGTCCTTCTACAGAAATCACACCGTTGCCCCGAGTTTCCCTTTTTCGAACCGCCGTTGTTAGGGCGCTTTGCAGCTGTGTTTCCTCTATCGTTGCCTTGGCGTTTGTGACTGGGGGTTTGCACAGCGCCGGTGGCAACGTGAGGATACTGCGGTTCGAGGGAGAGGGCATGGTTTAATACTTCCCGCATTGTCTGATACTGCGGAACGGACACGTGCCCATGAATACCAGGACGTAGCCCTCATTCGAATCGTCTGGCTCAATTCGATGCATCCGGTAGATAAGCGGTAGCAAATTTGGCCAATTTGTTGAATTCTGCCGAGTATTGCTTCACCGTCATACTGCCCTGCCGGAGTTGAACGAACTCGTTTTCCCGTTGGCGTCGTAGAGGTAGGGGTATAAACTCCTCCTCGAACGCGGCACGAAAAGTCGTCCACAATCGCCTCCTCTCCATGGCCAAGTTGAAGAGATCGTCGATGCACGTCCCACCAGTCGTGCGCATTGAGGCGAAGCAATAGTTGGGCACAGGTGACGCGCTTGTCTTCCGGCACTTCTAGGAGAGAAAAATGAACTTCAAGCTCGGCGAGCCAATCTAGGGCCACGATCGGGTCCTCAGTCCCATTAAACGGCGTGTTGCAGACCTTCTTGAAGTTGCCAAAGGTGAAGGCAGTCACTTCCCTCGTCCTTGGCGCGGGCGGTGGTTCGACTTCAAGCACTGGATGCTCTACTGGTGTAGCTGTCGTTGCGGCAGAATGGTTGGAGGCCAGGGTCTGAACAAGCTATTGCAGGATATCTACCTGCTTTTGTTGGACTGAGAGCCGGGCCTCTAGGTTGCTCTCGAACTTGGCTTGGCGGGCATCATCCCTCTGTCGTTGCTCCGTGAACATTTGCATCACCTGCTGAAGGGAATCTGATTGAGACATGCCCCGTTGGCTCCGAGAGCTTCCTGAAGTTCCGGAACTGCTCTCCTGAGTCCTTGTCTCGCCTGGCGCCAGCGCTGATGGTTGCGCTTGCGTCGTTCCTTGAAAGGAAGGTAAATTATATCAGGATCATAATGCATTATGGACTTATTGCATGAACGTATCTCATTTTGGCCTTAACGAGTTCAGGAGTTCGCACAGGGATTTATCGTTAAGGGAACTTTTCCAGTTTAAGAGTCAAAGGAACTTTGAATCTGTGCTCTGATACCAACATGTCACGCCCCGATCTCGTGAAATCGTTAGTCGTCCCCCGGGCGTGACCGCCGTGCGGGCCTAGGTTGCGCACCGCACAAGGCTAAGTATTTTTGTTTCGCATAGCGAGCACATATTCAGAGTACGCAGATAATTGAAACACATATTGAAACATGGAAAAGTTCTCTTTTATTGATAATATGAACATCTATTACAAACTCCTTGAACTGAGTCATAAGGATTGCCTCTATGGGCTTACAAAAGTGTTGACACAAAATGAGATAGCAGTCCTTTTCATTACATCCTTTTACTAAACTCAAAATATAAGACCTTGGGTCGGAACGACTGCTTTGCCATGAAGTTGCATGGTTGCTTGGTGGCTAGCTTCTATCTTCAAAATGCTTCTTCTTCTTCTTCAAAATGCTTCAAAGGTAGCACGGTCGAGGTGTGCCTACAGCTGGACTGGATTGGGGGTTTGTCTCCTGCTCCTCGCTCGGTTCTTCCTAGCGCGGGGAACCTGTTTCAACGAGGGTCAGTACATCGAAACGTACTGGTGAAGGCAAGCTAACCCAACTTTACCAATCAACACGTTGTTTTAATGAAGCATGCATATTTGTGGGTTTCTATCTTGCCTTAGTTCATTTTATAGCAAGACATATATATAGTATCATTGAAATAACTCGCCACCGTTCGGTGACATTTACCTGCCCGTCTGAACCACCTGCATAATACTTACCTTGCCTTCCCTGCCAAAAAGACACAAGTTAGTAGCAACAGGTTTAAATATACGAGGGGATCACTGGCTTTGATGCCATAATGGACGGTCTTAGTCTCGGGCTAAGGTGACGGAGGCACATGTATCGCTACACGCCATCCCGCCTATGGGAGAGACTAATCTTGAGGTTCCGTCCGGATCGGATCGGTGCCAGTGCCCCAACGACCGTCCGCAGGAACCAGGAGACCTTGTGCACAAGTTGTCCGTGATCAACGGCGTTTGTGTTAAGTTTGTCATTTATGTAGCTGAGTCAATAAAATCAGGGGATATGTAGCATTGTGTGATGTATTTTGCATAGTCTCCCTGAATAATTGATGCATGGCAAAGGGTGTTCTACATATAGCATATTTATAGAAGAAGAAGTAAGCATTCTAACTTGTATATATGTATATGGTAAATATTTGAATAAGCAAGCATGTAGTAAGTAAGCAACCGTTCACAAGTTTCAATGACAAGCAAACAGGTCCATGTCTATCCCTTATTATCTTGATATCTTTTAGTTATTACTTGGTATCGTTTGATCGGGGCAAGCACGAACACAAGATTTAGATGTGAAGACTAGCAAGTAGGGCTAGCTAATCGGGTTGGTAGCCACTCACTTTGGTAGTTGGAAGGAAAAGGAAAGAAGTGCTTTAGGAGTCCGCTCGAGCGACGACTACAGCTGGTTCACCTGTATTGACACGAACAGCTGATCAGTACTTCTTCCTCTCTTTCCTTTATCGGAATTGAAGTGCAGTCCTAAGAACGAAAGCAATGAAATCCATCGAAACCGTTCAAGAAAACCGAAGCAAATCCGAAAACCAACTCAAGGCACGAAAGCAACAAGCGACAGCGAAAACTAGGCAACAAAGAATACAGCGGAGAGGTCCCTCCTGACTCTGCCGCTAAGTCGATCCCGGGGGCACGGTCCACTGAATATGGGAATCGATTCCGAAGAGACAAATTCATAACGAGGATGAGTTCTTGATTCAATCTATCCCGATCGAACGATACCGTCTAGTATTTCTTAGCCGCGCTCCCCGAATAGGGGGAACGGGACACCACATAGAACTCTTACTGCCAGCCAATGAACCACGGCCTTGCACGGGCGCGGTTCACGCTCGTGCGGCTTCACGTTCGGATGGGTCAAAGCAATCGTTCCGCGGGAGCGCTAGCGCGGTGATTCTCGCCTACCGGGAACGGCCGATTTAGCCTGCGGGAGATCGGGGCGTGACAACAGGGAATGCTAGTAAGTTCTCTTCCTACTCTCACCTAGCATCTACAGACAATATTCAAACAACTGATGATACTTTTTAGTCTGTGGTCGGTAATGGTACTATCGATTGTACATGTTCAGTAAGATTATCCAATATTTTACATGCTCCTTCTTTTCCAGTCAGTCTTTTGCTCATTAATTTTATAATCCTCCAACTAAAATGCATTGTCTCTTTTGATATTCCTAAGATAATCTTCCAAGAGAAGGAGACGGGACAAAACTTGGGACTACACTTGGGCATGATGGTCTATGGTACCTGGATCGGGAAGGATTGGATTTGGCATTGGTGTCTGTGCCAGAAAGTGAAGGAATAGGAGGACCAAAGATGAGTGCCGATGATACACTGATACTCTATTACAGGCGGTTGGGGCACTCATCTTTTGGTATTTTGAGTAGGTTGTATCCATCTATTTATGAGAAGAAAAATAAAAAAAAACTAGTATGTGATGCGTATGATTTAGGCAAACTTACTAGGAGCTCATATGTTTGTTCGGGCCATAGGAGCTCTTCTATTTTTGATATTATATATTCTAATGTCTGGGGGCCGTGCGCCACAACTACCTTGAATGGTTACAAGTATTTTGTCTCTTTTATTGATTGTTCCTCTCATGTCACCTGGCTGTATTTGATGAAGAATAAGAGTGAGGTCTTTACCTATTTTTGGGACTTTCATAAACATGTCCAAACTCAGTACAAAGTAGTGATGAAGGTACTAAGGTCTGACAATAGAACAGAGTATACCAACAAAGCACTTGAGGAATACCTGTCAGCCCAAGGGATACATCATCAGAACACATGTGCATACACACCAGCACATAATGGAGTGGAAGAAAGGAAGAACAGACACTTTCTGGAGGTGGGAAGGAGCATGATGATCGCCATGAATGTCCCACAGAGTCTGTGGGGGCATGTAGTGTTGACAACAACTCGATTGATCAACATGATGCCCTCGTAGGTACTCAGATGTAAATCTCCATGTGAGATATTGCTAGAAAATAATAGTGAAATACTCCCACTAAAGGTGTTTGGCTGTGTATATTTTGTGAAGGACAACAGACCGTCTGCTGAAAAACTTGACCCCAGAGCAGTCAAGTGTGTATTCGTAGGATATTTTGCAACCCTGAAGGGGTATGTGTGCTGGAGCCCAGTAGAGAAGAAGAAGTTTGTGAGCATGGATGTTCACTTCAGGGAGTTTGAGCCATACTACCGTCAGGAGGAAACCACATCCATGAGCAACTCACCTGATGCTGAGAGTATGAGACAAGAGAGGGAGATTGGTGAGAGTGTGGTGACCGATTTAGGAGTATGGCATGGAGAAACGTTTGATGAGGAGCAGGAGAGTGAAGAGGAACATGGGGAGGCGATGAGAGGTGTTAGGCCCATGGCTTAGGGGGAGTTACTTACCTACAGCTGGAAAGGAAAGCAAACTGTAGGACCAGTACATATAGTGCTAGTGCCAAGTCCCTTGCCGGCGTCCGCCTCAACTCCTGAGACACCTACACCACCACCAGATTTTTCTTCAGGTGATATTATTCTTCCTACTCCTCCCACACCATTATCAGTACGTAGGACCACTCGCAGCAATGCAAAAAATCCTCCTGATAGATATGGTTGAAAATTTGCTTAACTTATTTCATATAATAACATCTATTCTTCTCATGGAGCATTCATTGCATCTTTGGATAGTATTACTCTCCCAAAAAGTTGACATGTTGCCAAGAACGATCCAAAGTGGAAAGTGGCGATGCACGAGAAGTTAGGCGCTCTTGAGAAGAACCACATTTGGGAACTGGTAAAACTGTCATAGGAATAAATGACAGTCGGATGCAAGTGGGTCTTTACTGTGAAGCAGAATCCAGATGAAAAAGTAGAGCGCTACAAGGCTCGACTGGTGGCAAAAGGATAAAATCAGACGTACAACATTGACTATGATGAGACCTTTGCACCAGTGGCGAAGATGAGCACCGCCAGGACCCTAATTTCTTTGGCAGCGAATGATAGATGGAAGCAACACCAACTAGATGTGAAGAATGTGTTTCTTTATGGGGATCTAGTAGAGGAAGTGTACATGGAGATACCATCAGGATTCTATACCGATAAGACAGTGGACAAGGTCTACAGATTGAAGAAGTCCCTCTATTGACTGAAGAAGTCTCCTCAAGCGTGGTTTGACAGATTCAGGAGGGCAATAATAGGGATGAGATATCAGCAGATCAATGCTGATCATACTGTTTTCTTTCGTCGGAGTGGAGGCCACATCACCATGCTTGCGGGTATATGGATGATATGATTATCACAGGAGATGATGAGCAGGAGATTGCCCGACTCAAGGGAAAGCTTGCCAAGGAGTTCGAGGTGAAGGACCTTGGCCTTCTTCGGTACTTCCTTGGGATTAAGATTGCTCGAGAAGCAGAGGATATTGTTCTTTCTCAAAGGAAGTATGCGCTGGACCTTCTCACAGAGACATGGATGTTGGGATACAGACCTGCAGCGACGTCGATCAACCAGGGGTTCAAGCTGTGTACTGAGGTTGGAGAACCAGTTGACCAAGACAGATCCCAGCGACTGGTGGGCATATTGATCTATTTGAGTCACAAATATCCTGATATTTGCTTGTAGTGAGTGTGGTAAGCCACTACATGCATGACCCAAGAAAGGGTCATATAGACGCAATGTACCAGATTCTTAGATACTTGATGGGTGCCCCCGGAAAGGGGTTGATATTCAGGAAGAATGATCACTTGTGCATCGAGGGTTACTGTGACTCTGACTGGGCTAGCTGTACTGATTACAGGAGGTTTACCTCGGACTATTGCATATTTGTATTAGAGGTGTAAGAAGCAGTCTGTGGTGGCCAGATCGATAGTTGAAACGGAGTATAGAGCTATAGCCTTGGGTGTTGCAGAGTTGCTATGGCTGAAGAGTATGCTGGTGTAGCTGAAGCTGGATAAAGGAGCCAAGATGAAGCTGTGGTGTGACAACCAATCAGCCATCAATATCGCCAACAATCCAGTGCATCATGACAGGATTAAACACATCGAGATCGATAGGTTCTTCATCAAGGAAAAGTTGGACCGTGGACAACTGGAGCTAGGTCATGTTCCAAACCAAGGAGCAGGTAGAAGACAATATTACCAAGGGGCTTAGCTCTGCAGATATGATTAGAGGATGTGACAAGATGGGCTTAGTGAATATCTTTCGTCCATCTTGAGGACGAGTGTTGGTATGTTAGAATATTCTTGGTATATTGGAATATTCTTGGTATATTTGTTGGGATATTAAAATATTCTACAGGAATTTTTAATGGAGTATTAATATAAAATGAAAGTTGTAAGGCCATAAATAACCAAGAGATTATTAATAAAAAATATAACAATTATTCCAAAATATTCTACAGCTCCCATGGGTTGGATGTAACTCAAAATCTAGAAATTAAAACTAGGGATAAGATTTACTATTCTACAAAATGAGCTCCTAAATTTTAAATCTAGAATCTAGAATATGGGATGGGCCTTACTGATGATGCTCTAATAGGAAGTTGGGTTAATGGTTTTATGTATGGAAGGAGAAGTAACTAGAATTAAGTTTGTAAAATTGCATTGATTGAATTAGTAGCTAGTATGTCATCCTATGGATGTGATCAAGGGACAAGGAGACTAGAAGCAGACCCAAGATCAAGAAAAGAAATGTTTTTAACCTAGAGAATCTTCGGCTCTGCGGCTTTGTTGCGGACAAATGTCATCTAAGGGTCTGTTTGGTAAATCGTAAGTGTAAAAAAAATTTAGATTTAGACTTTTATGGATAGAAGAAGGATATGAATCCATCCACTGTCTTATCTCCTAGTAGGAGACAAATGTATTTGGTTGGAATAGAAAAGTAAAGTGGGAAGTAGAAATTATACAAATTTGTTTGGTTGGAATAGAATATAAAAAATAGAAAGTGGAAGAGTATTTTATAATAATAGTAAATTATAATTATAATTAATTCACATAACAATTTAATAAATTCAATAATTAGTTCAATAAATTAAGATAATTAATTACTAACTAATTAAAAATTTATCAACTCAAAATTAATTACTAACTAATTAAGAATTTATATTTAAGATTCTAATAAATAATAAATGGTTAGTTAAAAAAAGTTATAAAAATAATAATAAATGATTAGTGTACTTAACATAAAGTTAATAACTAATAATAATAATAATAATAGTGAGTTCTTAAATACACAACTAACAACCATCTATTTATTCTATTCATTCTCATGACCTCATTAATCTCTCTCTCTCTCTCTCTCTCTCTCTCTCTTACGTCACATCCAAGCTGCTGTGGAGGTCACATCCGGTGAGGAACAACGGGAATTCTGGCGAGATCCGACGAGGTCGTGCGAGGTCAGACGAGGTCGCGACCGTTGTGGACGAGGTCAGACGAAGTCGTGCGACCGTTCTGGACTAGCTCAGGCGAGGTTGTGCGACCGTTCTGGCGACGCGGAGGTCACATCCGGCCGTTTTGAACGAGGTCAAGCGAGGTTGCACAACCTATTCTTCCTTCTTCTCTAATATTTTTTCATTCTTTTTTAAATTTCGCTCTTTCTCCAACTTTCACCGGCCACATCCAAGCTGTTGAAGGAATTTTGCTCTTTCTCCAACTTTTTGTCTCAAATTTCAATTGAACCAAACAAAAAATTTGCCAAATTTAACCTAAAATTCTGTAAATTTCATGATTTAGATCAAATTTAGTCCCAATTTTCGTTTACCAAACAGGCAAGAGTACACTCACTTCCTTGTTGGCTTCGCTAAGAATTGGTTTGTAAAGGGAAGCATGTTAAAAATATTAATAGATTTGTAGAGAATATTAGTACTATGTTTTTTGGTTTTTGATTAGTGTACCTAGAGAGCAACAAGCTGCTAAATCTAGCATTTCATAAAGAATGAATGTACATGGTATTGCTAGTAAACATAGCAAGCACTCACTGTCAGTTTGCCAAAAGAATGTTGGCCATTCAGTATGTGATTTCTCGTAGAGAATTTCCATACACACTGTTATAATACCCCTTGTTTTAGCTGCGACCGGACATAAGGGTTAGAACCTAGTTGATGAACAAAATCTTTTGGACTTGAACTTAGGTAAATGAAGACTCAAAGGCATGAATTGTTAATAAGACCATGCAATAGTTTTGGGACTAAATAGACAAACCATATACAATCACAGGGACTAGCAATGTATCTAGCATACTTTTAGTCTATCCTTACTAGAAACCATTTCAAAATTTGTAATTAAACTTGTAATTGTCTACAATATGTAGTTGTTAACCACTACTTTATATATGGTATATATATATATATGGTATAGAATCATTCACGTGTAAAAAACCAATAAGTTGATATTTAGTTGATCGTTCGTGGATGTACAATCAGCGACATGAGAGTAAGATTGATTCTACGGTAAGAAAGTAATGAGTCGATACTCCACCTTCTGCGACTCTTACTCCTGTGCCACTGCTTTGCCTTCTGCTTCTACTCTAGCTCATGCACCTCCAGCTGTTATTATTCCTAAGGATATACAATAAATCATGACTTTAGTTGTGATGCAGTTGATTCAAAGCCGACATTCGCCGCTACCACCCTCATCTACGAGTTGATGTATTTTTTTTTATTTTTTTTTGGGATATTTGTATTATTTTGGTTTTGTACTATATGACTATTGTACTATTATGGATGTTGGTTAGTTGAACTCTTGTACTATTATGGATATGTGTTGGATTTTTTGCTCATTATTTATATATATATATATATATATATATATATATATATATATATATATATATATATTGGATCAATTTAATAATTATGTATCTATGTTTGATTTATGAATTTGGGTTGGATATAAATTGTTTGTTTGTTTGTTTATATATATATATATATATATATATATATATATATATATATATATATATATATATATTCTGTTTCAGGTTTCTGTGTATCAGAAAATATTTGTTTCTAGAAAAAATATTTTGGTTAGCGACCGACTATCGATGTATTAGCAACGAAAATATGAAAAAATTTCGTTGCTAAATCTCTATCTGATACACAAATAGTATAAGAAACAGTCGTATTTTCGTCGCTAAGTTAGTCGCTGACTTAGCGACAGAATTATTGGAGCAGAATTATCCGTTTCTAGTCAGTCCCTGAATGTCCGTCGCTACTTTCGTCGTTGATTAGTCTCTCTAGTGACGAATCAACGACGAAAAATAAATATCGACATTTACTGTAGCGACAAAAAATTTATGGTTGCTATTTCGTCGCTATTACTGTTTACGGATAGAAAATGGATATATAGTGACGAATATTTTCGTTGCTATTTTCTTTTTTTTAGTGAAGTCAAAATAAAAATCAGTAGTAGCTAGGAATTTGTATAAAATTTTGCTTCTCTTCTTACTTAGGTCTTAGGTCTCCTGCCTAAAGGAAAGGGGAAAAAAAAAAAATCAAATTTTTGTTTTTTTCCTTCCTTTGGGAAATTATAATTCTCACCCATTTTTCTTTTCGGTGGTTGGAGAGCTCAAGAAAATTGGATGGAAAAGTGAATTCCCTTTGGCGGAAAAGTGTGTATAGTCCCGGCTCACCATGTGACAATGTGACTGGTGAGCACGACCAATATTTATTTGATACTTGACATAAACGTTTGGCATAAAAATTTAAAAAATAAATAAAAATATATAGAAATTCACCATGCATAAAATCAAAAATTATTATGATTTTTTTCTTCAAAATTATTATAAAGAATTTATTTATGAATTAGGAAAAGTGTAGTGAGATGGTAAAAGAAGAGAAGTGTCCAAAAATTATTGGTCTGGTTCACCACTCACCATTGCCGTGTGATGCGCTTGAACCATACAAACATAATTGGACAGAGGGAACCACTTTTCATCATATTTTTTTTTTCTATGAGGATTATTTTTATTTTCTCCTACTTTTTTTTAATATTCAAACATAAAAAATAAATTATTTTTGTTTTTCAATGTCATGATTTCGCAAACGAAACCAGACCTTATAGTTGAAACAAATAATTCTTTAATTGTTCCACACGCCCTACATTCTTCCTTCGCTATTACTTCAATTTCTCCCACTCCCTTGCCCATATCCAGACAAGTTAACGTGAGCATTCCCAATCACCCCAAATATATAACTGTTCCGACTTGAAAGATAGGAAAAATAATGTAATGCATATAAGTTTGTCTTGCTTCAAAAGGTGGTACTTTCTCTTTAATTTGCCCCACCAAATTTTATCGCCAACGTGTTAGTACAACAATCACACACACACACACACACACACACACACACACATATATATATATATATATATATATATATATATATATATATATATAGTCGGTAAGGTTGTGGTCTGTTGGTTACGATTGGAGATTCCGTGGAGATAAACACGGTTCGAATTTTCTCTCAAAAAATTTCTGACCAGAAAAAGGATATTTTTCAAAAAATAAAATAAAAAATAATATATATATATATATATATATATATATATATATATATATATATAATTGACAGAAATTTACTGTACCGATAATAAATTTATATTAATTAAATATAAGGATAGAAATTTGGAAAAATTTGGAATTCCGATATATATCGCCAACACAGATGGCGAAATTTTGGAGAACTTGATTTTCGTCGACTGAGTTGGCGAAAATCCGACAAGAATTCGACGTGTAAAAATTTTGGGCGGGAGAGGGGCTAATTTTCGCCAACTCAGTTGGCGAAAATGTGGTTTTTGGTTTATTTATTTATTTTTTATTTGATTATTTGTTTTTTTTTATTTGGTTTTATGTTTAGGGATTTATTTGGTTTGATTTTTTTTGTGTTCGTTTTATTTGTGTTTTTTTTTTTTTTTGATTTTGTTTTATTTGTGGGTACATTCAGAGTTACATGTTCATAGCAACGTTCATATTGTAACGTTCATAATTTTACAACAATTAAATTTTTTTCATTTCTATAAATTCCTTCTTCTGCTATTCATTTCTTACTCAATCCACTTATACTTTCAAACAGAAGCTACTTCAGCTCAATCACTCTGTATTTAAAAGCTCATTCTCATGTGATGGATCAAAATTTAACAATATTATGTTCGCTTGGAGGTGTGCTTAATGGGTTAGTTTATGAAGGAGGTTTAACTGAAATTTATTGCTTGTGCTCATGATCCAAATTATCAATTATATCCAATTGCTTATGCTGTTGCTGAGAGTGAAAATACTGATTCTTGGACTTGGTTTTTAAACGGTTTGAGAACATCTTTTGAAAAATATTTTGATGCATGGAATACAATTTGTTTTATATCAGATAAACAAAAAGGATTGATAAGGACTATGCATGATATCTTTCCAGAATCGTCTCATTTTTTTTGTATTCAACATTTTAAACAAAATTTGAAAAAACTCTCCAGATTTTCACATTTTCAACAATTTAGACTATCTTGCTAGATGCTATAATGAAACATATGCGAACTATTGTTTGGAAAAAAATAAAAGCTGAAAACATAGATGTTTACAACTGGCTCATTAGAGTAAATGATGAAACTCGTATTTTTTTACACTGGATAACAACGTATTCTCCTTGTCCCAGATTAGGTATTCACACGTCGAATCTTGCTGAATGCTTCAATAACTGGGTAAAAAATTTACGTGATAAACCAATAACGACACTACTTGATGGAATTCGAGCCAAAATTATAACACTTCAGGACAAGAACAGGCAAAAAGCTGAAAATCTTTAAACTGATTATTGTCCTAAGATGTTACAAACTATGGCTCTTATTATAAAAGAAAAACACCGGCTGCAAACGTTGAATATAATTAGATATTTGTTTGAAATATTAGATTGTAAAACAAATAGAACATATGTTGTAGACTTAGATAATTTTTTTGTTCTTGTTTAAAGTGGTACATACTTTGCTTCCATGTGTACTTGCATATTCTGCGTGTAAGTCTAAAAATATTAGCATCAAAAGTTTTTATCCAGGTATTTTCTCTAAGCAAGCATTAAGAAGCGTATATGAGCTGCACCTGGAGCCAATTTCAATCCCCTACAACCTCCAAAATACATTGGTTAGAGGACACATTAGAGTACCAGATGTACGACGCAATGCGGAAAGACCAAAGAAGAACCGAATCAAAGCGAATGATCAAGCTTCAAGAGATCTTCGATGTAGTAACTGCAACGATTTATGACACAATAGAAGGAGATGTACAAACCAACCAAGAGAATGAAGGCATTACCGTAGATTTTTAAATAATTTTATTTTATGAGAACAATATGTAATTTTATTGAAATAGAAGAAAGTTATATTCAAATAAAGTTCGTACCGATATAATAATTTTATCAACTTCTCTTGGCTAATCCCGATAGTTCGGACGATCAATCTCTCTTAGATTGAGTCGGTCCCTGTTTTCTCGTGTATTCTCCGGGGTCGCATCATCACCACCTCCTTGACTGTCCTCCACTTGAGATGGCATCGGTGTTAACGGAGTTGTCAAGATATGCATATAGCTTGTAACTCCTGGGGCGAATAGGCTATCCCACTGAGAATCTCCTTCGGGGGCCCATTTAGTAGTGCCCGCACCGGCCGTCGCCTGAGAAGTGCCCCACTCAGCCCACTGAGAAGTGTCCGCACCAGCCCACTGAGAAGTGCCCGCACCATCCCACTGAGTAGTGCTCCCACCGGCCGTCGCCTGAGAAGTGCCCCAGTCAGGCCAATGAGTAGTGCCCGCACCAGCCGCCGCCTGAGAAGTGCCTCACCAGCCCACTGAGGGACATCGTTATCTTGCAATGGCAGACTATCATCCTGATACCAAACTGAGGTATACTTCCTAGGGGGCATGCTTGTCGTTGTGCAACAAGACCCTGAGGATAATCTCCTGGAATAAGTAAGGGAGGGTTCGGTCCTCGTTGCATAGCAGCCAAAAATTTGCCAACCGCTATGCGCAATGGGTCGCCTACTGGATAATTTTGGTATACGGTATTTAAATTTGGAAGCTAAAATATTAAATATAATTCATTATAGGACATAAATAAGTACTACGAAGATAGACATTTTCATATAAAAATAACGTACTAGGCCTTCTACATAATCATAATAGCCACGGAGACTATAATCATCTATGGCTCGATGTTGGAATCGAAACTCTTGGAATTGGTAGGCTCTGTTGCTGATAAGAGGAGATCCCCACCAAGATCTATATGTATCATCAACGTAGGCTGCACCATTACAAATTATGACCATATGATTTCTGATAATTTTTGCAGTAAATTTTGTTAAACTTTTGGAATAACTTACCATCATCAATAAATGACATCATTTGAGACAAATGTCCCACATGATGTGTCTCAAATCTAGAATTTCACCCAGGAATCAATCTACGTGCTCTGGTAGTTGCATTGCCTTTACCACGATTGAAATAGGTGGTTCATCAGGAATGTGTTGTATCATCCAGAACTGTCGCATAACACGATCAGCTGGATGATACATGATGTTATCGTGGAAATTATGAAAAATCTATGTAGACTAAATCCAAAGGCCGTTGTTTATAACTCAAGAGGATTCTGTCCAAGCCGGTACGATAAAAAAATACCTATTTCATGTTAACAAAATTGTAAGATAATAAACATATTGACTGTATGAAATACAAAAAAAAATATAAGACACTATACAATTTTTACCTCGTTAAATCTTAGTGAATCGAATTGGCCCCGATATACTGCGATATCCTTGTGAGCATATCCAGTTGATCAGCTGCAGCCGTCATCCAACGTAAAGCTGATGAAAAGACACCATCTTTGGTATCAATACGGGAGACTGACATACCGATACTGAAGTCCTCGTAGGACTAAACCTAGAAAAAAATATCATGTAAGTGTACATATTTCTTTAGTAAATGAAATTATATGAAAATTTTATACCTGTAATAATGTCATATATCCATTCAAATTTTTTTGTCTTTTATTCACTAAAGTAAAATGCATAAAATTTGACATGGATTTGTACAAATATGCCAACACAGAAGCTCCCCATGCATGACGGTTAGGTTCTGTCAGATTTTCCAGGTAAAAAACGTAAATTTGCCCCAAATCCGAAGTTTGGAAATAAAATTCTGTTGATTAGACCTAGTAAGTAGGCCCTGGTGCAAGTAGTAACCTGAACATATAATAAAAAAATATATCAGTTAAACTAAATAAAAATATATATTACATAAATAATAACATTAAATGTTATACTTACTCGTTCCGCGTCCACTAAGATTTCTTTCTCACCAATACTATCTAGGTGCATAAAGTTGTGGCGGAGCCACGAAAGCGTAACGAATTTTTTTCATATATGGTAGGCGGCTCCACGCTTAAATACTTCCTAATAACAGTTTTGGCGCAAAATGATTCACCATTTTCAAATATTATAGGTTCACCCGTAATAGGTAATCCTAAGATATTTGCCACATCTACTAGCAAAATGGTCATTTCTCCGAATGGTAACTGAAATGTATTTCTTCCAGGCCACCACTGCTCAACTAAACTAAAGATCAAGTCTCGGTCGTGACGTAGAAAATGTATATGATCAAAACAAAATACGTTCACCATACCATGTTGTTCTTCAGTCAACATCCAGTACCCAACGTCGTCCTCATAACGCCATGCGACATGCTCTCGTGCTCAAAACGTATCAGGATAATCATATTGCTATATATGACATATATAAATGATGTTATTATTAGACATGTAAAAAAATATATATTATATTTACTAAAATAATTTAATTTTAATATACCTGTCCAGAAAATACTAGACTAGAAATGTGCGACTCACGTAGCTGGATAATCGTATCTGTGGTAAGCCCTCCTGTAATACGCCCATCATTTTGGGTACCCATCTGCAATATTTAATACTTAGTGTTAAAATATGTAATCAAATATTTAGTGTTAGCATGGCTACTATCACGAACATTACAATTATAATAGTTAAAATAGTAACTACAATTACATAATTACAATTATAATTAAAAGATTTACAAACCTGTTCTCATTCTCTTCTCTGCCTACTTCCTCCTCCGTTTCTCTTCTTTTCTCTGCTTATTCTTCTTCTTCTTCTTCTTCCTTCTTCTTCTTCACTTCCCAGTAACGTTGCTTCCTCCCTCCCTCCTTATAATACATCAACACCCACCAACATCCACCTACATATTTGTCACTACCACATTTCAGAAACAGGGGTATTTTCGACTTTTTATAATATTTAATATTATGGTAATTACAATTAATAAATTGCATGATAGTATATTTGGTTTTAAATAATTATGAGTGATGTGTAATTAAATATAGTATTATATGCAGTGTTTATTTATTTTTAGTTAGCAGACTAGACCTAGAAGCCCAGTAGATGACCACCTGTCCGAATTATAGAATTCCGGATTTTATTATTTTATCTAGAATTTAATTCTTGGAGTTTGTATTTGATTACCATATTTTTATTTAATATTTTTGCGCATTGCCTTTGTTTCGATATTTGGAGCAGTATCCTGACTTTTGTCTTCCAACAAATTTCACCATCTTGCCCTAGACATGCCCGCCTTCCATTCTGCTATTTTTGCAACTCATAATTTTGCTCCCTGTGCATTAATTCTGGCAGCACAAAATTCGTCGCGGACGTTATTTAAAATTCCTATTTTTGTATCGTTGTGCGTTCCAATTGAAATTGGGGACAATCTTGACCTATTTTTCGTGCGGCCCAAATTAGGGTAATATTCTGTTCTGAGTCTTCTTCATTATTGGTATTGATGACCTGACCTGATTTTGGCCCCATGTACTCCTAATTAATTTTAGAACACAACTTGCATTTATTTCTATTTAAATTGAGGATACTATTTAAACCAATTCTAAAAATCCCAATTTAATTCCAGTGCCCTGCATTTGAGCCCATATCGAACTTATAGCGCCCCCTGACCCTACAAAACACCGGACACCGAATCGCCCGCCAAATTTTCGTCATTTTATGTGTTTGTGCAATTTCTCAAATTTAAGGGGCTAAGTTGCAATTATTCAATTGTAGGTGTCATCACCCCATTGTCCAAGACCAAATGGAAATGTTATTTATTTGTGGACCAAATTGCATTTTTCTCCACATGAAATTTCCTTCATGTCCAATCTGGACCACACATTTAATAGGCAAATCCCAACCCTTCATTCCAACACCCTCTCTCCCTATATAATATCATGTCCCATCAAACCCTAATCCCTAGACAACCTAGGTTTTCTCCCACCTCACAAGCCTCCATCCTCTCTCCTACGTATGTAAACTTCTTCTCTTCTTCTCTTCTTTTCTTCTTCTCTTCTCCTTCCTTTTTCTTCTTCTTCTTTCCTTCTTCTCCTTCTTTATTGAAGTTTTAAATTTCAAATAGGGGGGGGGAACACTGTTCCTTGCCTGTACTGTTCCCGGCCATTGCCCCGGCCGAGTCCCGACTACCCCTGTGCTCCCCAGCGACCCCCCAACTCACGAGCTCCCCGTCCGGCTCGTGCGGCGGTCGACCTACCGCCCTCCACCAGTACATCTCCACCCTCCGGCTGCACTCCGGCCTAGCCCCGACTCCCTGTAATTCCGGCGCCGGCGCCCCACCGATCCCCACTGCTCCTCGGTGCAGCCTCCGGCGGCCCTCAGTACTCCGGCGGCCGAAGACCGTTGCTGTGCTCCCCGACCACCCGTCCACGGCGGCTGCTCCTCTCTCCATCTCCTCCTACCATCTAACACCACCACCCTGCTACTCCCATCCCCGACTCCGGTGGACATCCCCCTCCGTCTTCTCCCTGCTGCTCAGCCCGACCCGGCGGCGCTGCGGCTGCTCCTCCCCTCGCCACCCGCATTCTTCCTCCCTCCACCTGTGCTAGTCCGGCCGGCCACTTCATCACCACCATCACCACCACTACTTACTCCCCCGACTTCCTGTCCACAGACCCCGGCCGCTGCTCAACTCCGGCCTGCCTCCCCGGCGAAGCTCCTCCACGTCGAGCCTGTCGCCTCACTCGAGCCAGACCTCTGAACCACCCCGGCGAGCCCGAGATCCACCTCTGTGAGAACTTCCCTCCCCTCTTCCCTCCTTCAAATGCATAGTATATGTGTGTATTTAAATTGTGTATCATAGTGTGCTTAATAATGCATATATGTACTTAATTGATATATTGTATATGTATATATTATAACTGATATACATGTAAATACGTATATATATAGTATAAATATTTAATTTGGTATATGTATATAAATATATATATATATATATATATATATATATATATATATATACTTAGTATATTTTCAATATATCTAATTGGAATATATATGTGTATATATATTGGTTATTTCATATAATATGTATTAATAAAATGTATACTAGGTATAATTTCAATTAATGTATTGCATATGTATCTAATGTGATGTACTAGTATTAGTATATATGTGTATGTATATATGTTCGTGTATTTCTTCCTATATATCTATATATGTATTCAATATATATTTTGCGTGTACGTATTAAATAATAAATATTAATATGTAATATTGGTATATGTATATGTACATATTTTATATACTTAATATATTTCAATATATAAATTGGTATGTACGTATATCTGTATTTCAGTTTATGTTGGTAATTGTTAATTTGTATATATATATAAATAAATATATGTATATTTATTTTGATATAAGTGCTAATTTGGTAATATATATATATATTTGTTTTGGTATTTGGTTTATATATATGTACTTGTATACATAGTATAATTTAATATAATTAGTATTTTGGCACATATATATATTGTATATGTATTTATATTGGTGCATGAATAAATATTGTAAGTATTAATAAGTGTAATGTGGTTTATGTATATCCTACTAGATGACCCTAGTTGACTAGTGCCCTGCCTGGCATGGCCCTGAGGCCAGTGTTTTTGTCTGTGTTAGTGTAGCATCTGATGCAAATATAGTTTTGCTTTGTGATGTGTTATAGGACTGTGGTACCCAGGGGATACTCTGGAACATGACATCCATAAATACCAGCTAAGGACCCAAGGCAAGTACATTCTCCGATATTTTCCAATTTCTTGATAATTTCTATAATTTCAATAATCCTGAAATGTTACAACTGAATCTTTGACACTGTGCTACACGGACTAGTATAGCTTGGATCTGCAGTCATGAGATGTTACATTGATTATCGTATTGACATTGTACACGACATGTATATTAGACATCGTACATGATAGACTTGACTTGCTCGTGTATCGTGACGTGTCATGGTTGGATCCACAGTACTAGTTGGGGGCGGGGAAGTAGTTAGTAAGAAATGTGATCATAACCTCTTATTGTAGTATAAAAATTGTAAGTGTTAATCATGCTCTTCACCCATGATTAGCCAGGCCCTGTAGCTATCGTACATGATCCCAAGCCGATCACATTTTGAAACTACTATTTCAAACACTTAGAATAGATTACAGTTCCCTATTTTAAATCATATACTACATCACCCGTATATGATACTGCTTCTTGTTCTTTTCATTTTCATACATGCACTGACTGTATCATATTGCCTATTGCCTGTCTTTTTATATTACCTGTCTCTCTTTAATTGCCATTGCATTTATTTCACTGTCTTTTCAGTAGCTAGCATCACATGTTTATTGCTTTATAGTCCTTATCAATTTAATGGAACTGTTATTTGAGATTGTGCTTTGCTCCTTCCTGACTGGAAATATTTTTCCAGACTATGCCTTAGAGGACCGCTGTCCGAAACTTTATGGACCATATGGTGAGTAGCTGCAGACTTGGTAGTTAGTTATGATTTCGGAGGCCTAGCAGGAATCACTAATTCTTCTAGTTTTTGATTAGTTCTTTTAGTAAACTTTTGGTACCGGATTTGTCTCCGGCATTTTTATGAGACTTGGATATTGTTGAGTTAAGTTATTACTTTGTTGACTTGTGTTGTGTTTAATTTTGTTGGATATCTTATCGTGCTGTCATCCTGTGATTGAGTATGTGTTCATCTTATTTGTGTCATCCGTGCCTCCTAATGGAGATTGGATGCTTGCGTGACATTAGCTAGATAGTATCAAGACCTTGACAGCGTTCTACCGCCGACACTGCGGCGTAGGCTGGACGTACCCACGCACTCGTGCCCCTAAACCGGGTGCGGGTCGTGACAATATTAAACCACCTACCAACATTTAAAACCATCCACCTACATATTTAAACCAACCAACCAACACTACATATTAAACCAACCCATCAACACACTACATATTAAATCGACCCACCAACACCCAACATTAAACAACCCACCCACCCGAACCAACCCATCCATATTTTCGCCAACTCAGTTGGCAAAAATCTGTCTATTCCCGCTTAAAATTCGGATTTTCGCCAACTGAGTTGGCAAAAATCAAGTTTTTCAAATTTTCTCCATCTGAGTTGGCGATATATATCAAAATTTTACAATTTATAAAATTTCTATCGTCATATTTAATTAATATAAATTTATTATCGGTACAGAATTTTTTTTAAATAATTTAAGGGAGAAGTACATTGTGTGTCCGTTTGTCTTGGGGTCTGTTTGGTTACTTAAATGTGGCGCGAAACTTTGAAAAAACTGCTGTAGCACTTAAATTCGGGTATTTGGTTGGGTTGGAGAGCAGTGAAAAAAATGTTTAATAGGATGGCTTTCTACTTCCTGTCGGCTCCATTTACTCTCCTTTCCACTTCAGTAAAAACCTCCAGAAGTGAGCTGATCTTCACTCCCCCTTCTTCCAAATCCAGACTTTGGAAGTCTCCGTGGCTACACTCACCATCGTCTATGTTTTTATGAATTTTGTTTGCGATTTCGACAGTCTTTCGTAGATCTATACATGAGTGTGTATTTTATTTCTAATTTTTTGGTATTTCGGACTATCTTCTTTCTCCAATCTCGAATTTGTACGACATATTTTAGATCTACTTGATTTATAAGCAGATCTACTCGATCTACAAGCAGATCTACTCAATCTACAAGCAGAAGAGAGTAACTTCAGGTGTTCAGTTGATTTCAGTGTTTTAGTCAAAATTCTTTTGACCAACAAGTGAAAAAAAATTGTTGCAAACAAGTGAACAAATCTTTTCTTAAAAATCCCCATTTTAAAACCAAACAACCCCTTTTGTGGACAAATTTAATATTTGTTAGTAGATCTACTAGATCCAGTGATTTGGAAAGAAATAAATCGAAATAAAAACCGAAAGAGAAAAAAATGGATCACTTGTAGATTTTTTTTTCTCTTGAAGGCATTAGCCGATCTCCATATTTTATGAAGAAAAGTGATTTTTTTTCTTTCTGATAAGTTTTCTATTATTTCTTGACAGGTTCAGATGAATGTTTTTTCCTCCATATGGATGATTGACTGTTGTTTATCCAGAAAATCAGCATTCAATAATAGTCTATGTATAATTTTTTTTATCTATTTCTTTCTTAGTTTTATCTACTGAAATTAGGATTATAGATGGATTTCTTGAACCCCAACGATCCGATGATTACTGCTACTGTGACTACTATTGTTAATTATGTTGATTACGATAATAATAACTTTGATGGAGAAAGAAGAAAACGAGCGGAGTGGCATTCCAAGGGAACCATCCCAAATTAGAGAACAATGACGGGATGCCCACATGTATCGTATCTTGACTGTTGGGCATTGAGTACATTACCTAGGAATGAGTAAGGGTCCATTCTATAGGTTAGTTGAAATTTTGCGTATCAGTGGCTCCCTTTATAATACACGATATGTTTGTGTAGAGGAACAACTCACACATTTTCTCTATATGTTAGGACATTAGTCTAAGAATAGAGTATGCAGAATTGAATTTATCCGTTCCGAAGAGACAATTCCTAGGTATTTCAATAAGGTACTTGGTGCTATATGTTCCATTAAAGAACAATTCATGAAGCAAACATGTTTAATGGTTTGCCAGACTCTATATGTTGGGTACTTCGTGCTTGGTGCTATATGTTTATTAAAGAACAATTTCAATAAGGTACTTGGTGCTATATGTTCTCTATATGTTGGGACAAAGATGTCATGAAGGCTGCCTACAAGCATCTTTACTATAATCACGATGACGTAAACATGTTTAATGGCATGCCAGACTCTTTGCGGGCCGAGTGGTTAGATGAATTTAAGAAGAAAAAGTTCCCACAATCCCCAACCAACTAAAAGTTAAACCCTACGAGTTTGAGGGGATTATATTGTAATATATAGTGAAACATATGAACTACGTATGAATTTCTGAATCTGCATAAAATGCAGAATTTTGGACTGCAAAAGATGCAAAATATGCAGATTTTTGCATAAATCTGCCATTTTATAAGTGCAAAAATCTGGGTTAATTTGCATTATTAGTATTTGCAGTGAATGGTCCAACAACCAGAAAATCTGGAAGCTTCAAAAAATATGTACCCTGGTTTTATTTTGTGAAAACTACCCTTTCATACAAAACATATGTACTACTGTAATATTTTGTGAAATTTGCATAATCTGCCCTTTTGTATAAATGCATAAATCTGCTGCTGCTAATGTAGAATCTATTGCTAATTTGTGTATCATTTGCATTACTCTTATGCAGGATTACGTTGGAAATGCAACAAAATTTGCTAAGATTTAGGCATTGATTAGACAATCTGAGTCTAAATCACAATATATGGCGATGATGAGAAGGGATATGATTCCTTTGAGCCATATGGAGTTCGTCCTTGAAAACACAAGCTTTGCGATTTATGGCAGCCCCTTTCACATTTGCGAAATGACCGGAGGTAGTCAACGTATTAGTTTTTAGTAGTTCCATGTGGTCTACAAGCTTTGCGATTGATGGCAACACCTCTCGCATTTGTGGAATGGCTGGAGGTAGTCAACATATTAGCTTCGATTTCGACAATGATGAGTAGGGTGAATACTCTGAGTTGAAATCAAACATATGGCAATGATGACCAAGTATAGTGACTCCATTGGGCAATGATGACCAAGTATCTACTTTGTTTTCTTGTGAGATATAGTTGGATGGAAATTACTTCAATATTACTTCTTTCATGGGGATATCTTACTCCGATACGTGTTCCCAGATACTACATTTGATAACTGATACTTTTGCTTAGCTTATCTATAACTGCTTCCCCTTTCAGTTAGCTTTATTTTGTCTATCAGTTCCCATTATATATTTGATTTTACTGGGTTTTTTTGTCTTAAATGGGACATATAGCTTTGTTAATGGTTGTGTCAAGTTTCTTGTATATGTATAAAGGTTGCTTAGATGCATTTCACTCTTCTTATTAAATGAAGCAGATACTTATACAAGCGAGTTTGAACAACTTTGGAGATAAAGTCTCCAAGTTGTTGCAAGGGATAATGATATCTCCTAGTGGTTGTAGGTTGTTACAATAGATAACAACAGAGATAATAAATTACTGAAACTAAGATAATGCTAAGCACTGTTATTATTAAGATTTTCCCTCAAGTTGAACGTCCGTAAGGAGAGATTCAGCTTGTTTAGCAGTGTATCAAACCGCGAATGAAGCAAATATTTGGTGAGCAAATCACACAAAAGGAGAAGGCATGAAACACTAAAGGAGCAGAGGCGGAGATGTGAATGCCATTATCAAGACTGCCAGCCAGATAACGTAGAACTCTCTTCAGTGCACTCGAATGTTCACTGGTCGGCTGCTGCATAAATTGGGATAATTTATTTACACTAAATGCAGCATCAGGACGCGTCAATCCAAGGTACTGAAGGTTGCCGACCAAGGTTCTGTACTCAGTTGGGGAGGAAAGTAAAGTGCCACTATCACACAACAAGGGAGTTTGAGATGACATCAGAGTGGTGACCGGTTTTGTATCTGCCATTCCGGCTTTAGTGAGCATATCAAGGACGTACTTTCGTTGAGAGAGAAAGATACCATCACCAGTGGGTAGAACTTCCACTCTAAGGAAGTAATTGAGGTTGCCAAGATCCTTGAGAGAAAACTTTTGTGCAAGCTTTAAAATTAGATCATTAACAGCAACAGTCGAGTTTCCTGTTAGAATTATATCATCGACATAAACTAAGAGGAAAAATGTTGTGAGTCCATGACAATATATAAACAGAGAAGCATCAACAATTGAATTGGGAAGCCAAGTTGGAGTAAATAACTCCGTAACTCATGATACCAGGCTCGTAGAGCTTGTTTTAGCCCATACATGGCCTTTTTGAGTCTGTACACATGGTCGGGAGTGGCCTGGTTGACAAATCCAGGTGGTTGGCTCATATAAACCTCTTTATTGAGCGTCCCTTGAAGGAACGCATTATTGATATCAAGCTGCTTCACGGACCAACCATGACTCACTACAAGGGTGACAACAACACAAACCGTGACATGCTTTACCACTGGACTGAAGGTCTCTGTATAGTCCCAGCCAGGTCTTTGATGAAAGACTTTTGCGACTAACTGCGCCTTGAAGCGATCAACCGAACCATCCGAGAGACGTTTGATTCGGTAGACCCACTTGCATGCCACTAAATTTTGGGCAGAGGATGGCGGAACCAGGTCCCATGTATTGTTGGAGAGGAGAGCATCAAATTCTTGCTGCATCGTCGTGCGCCACTCCGGTGATTTCAAGGCCTGCGTAATGGTGTTGGGTTCTTGTGGGTGAGAGACACAGGCATGGAGGTTGAGCTTTTTGATGGATTTAATTATGTTATTTTTGGACCTGGTAATGATGCCTTAGTCAGAGAGCGATAGAGGATGGTTGTGGTTGAAGCGAGCTTGAGGCGTGGGAATAGGGCGTATGTGATGGGAGGGAGGAGGTTGCTGATTTCCTGGAGAGTAGGGACTGGAGGTATCAGGTCATGGGGTGGAAGGAGAAGAAAGATGGTTCATTTGATTTGTAGTGGTATGAGAGTCTGAGGAGCTAGGGCCGACAGGGGTGGGAGAGAAATTATGTAGGTTGGGAGAAAATATGAGGTAGTTGGGATGAGGTATGTGGGAAGGTAATAACCTGGATTTCAGAAGGTAGGGCCCCAGGGTGCGATAGTGGCTGGAGAATAGGAAGCTAATAAGTGGTCCACTAATCTCCAACTGGGTCAGTGGGGCTAGATTTTGGCAGAAGACTGCGATATGGGTACTCCATTTCAAGAAAGCGGACATGACGGAAGGAATAAATACGCCGCGTCTGTGGTTCCAGGCAAAGATAAGCATGTTGGGTGGCCGAGTAACCTACAAAAATACATATAACATACCTGGGTGCAAGTTTATGATTAGTATACGGTTTAAGCCAAGGAAAGCATAAAACAACCAAAACTCTTAAGCTTATGATAATTAGGAGGCATTTTTAATAATTTAGAAAACGACGACTCATGATTAAGGACATGGGTGGAAAGACGGTTGATAAGGTACACCGCCGTGGTCAAGGCGTGGGGCCAATGATCAAGGGGCATACCCGACTATGTGAGCATGGAGAGGCCGGTTTCGACTATATGCCGGTGTCTTCGTTCGGAAATACCGTTATGCTCAGGTGTGTGGGGAGGGGAGGTGTAGTGGCTGATGCCGTGAGAGCTTAGGAACGACTGAAGGGCTATGTATTCACCACCATTATCAGACTATAGTATTTTGATGTTGTGTTTGAAATAATTTTCAACGAGGAATTTAAATTTAATAAAAATAGATGGTGTGTTAGATTTTTGTTTGAGGGTATAGAGCCAAATATATCTTGTAAAGTGGTCAATAAAAATACAGTAATATTTAAGACTATCATAAGACATAACAAGAGATGGCCAAATATCAGAAAATATAATTTCCAAAGGGTGTGTGGACACAAGACTGGATTCATGAAAGGGGAGCTTGTGGCTCTGTTTATTTGACACGAGGTGCAATATGATTGCAAAAAAATAGAAGTTCCTAAACTAAATTGCTTCTGGATGAACTTGAAAATTGTAGAGGAAGGGTGGCCTAATTTGTGGTGCCAAGTTGCAGAGGAGGACATATGAAGATTGTTGACGGTCGGTGGAGATGACGGCCATACGTAGACTCCGTCGACACATGGGCCCTTAAGAATTGTCATTCCCGTTTGGATTTCCTTCACAAGAAACGAGTCAGGTAAGAACACAATAGCAAATTTAGTTTTTGTGAATTGAGAAACAGATAGAACATTTTTTGACATTGAGGGAACACAGAGAACATTAGACAATTAGAAATCATGAAGCTTAAGAGAGCCAGGGTGTGTAATGCTTAAACCCTTACCGTTATCCATAAACAATTTATCACGGCCATTATATGGATAGTGCAGAGCAAGGTTACTAAGGTCATGGGTGACATGGTGAGATGCCCTACAGTCAACGAGCCAGTTTGGATCAGTAGATGATGTGGCTAAGGTATTTGCTTGTGGGGGTTGTGGAGCAGGGAAACGGGCTGAGGATGGCAGTGGGAGGTGCGGATGTTGTTGACGGAATGTTGGGCATTGTGTGAGGACATGACTAGGAACTTTACACCATTGGCACCGACCAAGGAAGGGTGTTGGTGACGAGGTTTTGGTTTATGCGATTTGAACTGCATATTAAGAGCAGTAGCGGGACCAGACGGGGCCTTGTGTTCAATTTTGATGGACAATTCCTGGTTGATAAGCTTCTCATGAAGCTCTTCGAACGAGATTGGGGTGTCCCTCGCATTGACACCATCGACCACCGGTTTATACTTAGCATCAAGGCCTCGCAGGACATAGTCGGTGAGATCCTCGGAGTTGATGTGGTTGCCAATGGAGGCAAGAAGATCAGCAATTACCTTCAGAGAGTGCATATACTCGGTAATGGAGAGCGAGCCTTTGTCAGAGGAGCGTTACTTATCCTTGAGTTGTTTGATATGTCTGCGGGATGCTTTAGCATATACTATTAGAAAAAGCGGTATTAGCGACGCATTTTAGCGACTCCAAGTAAAAATATCGCTAAATTAGCGACTCCAACAAAAATGTTGCTAGACGTCGCTAAATGGCGACATTTAGCGACTTTTATTAAGATTTTAAAAGATTAGTCGCTATAAGTTCAATTAAGGTCACTAAACGTCGCTAATATGTCTACTTTAGCGATGTTTAGCGTCGTAATTAGCGACGTATATATTAAAAATATTTAGCGACGTATTTAGCGACGTATTTGACGTCGTTAATTTTTAATTTAGCGACATTTTTATTTGACGTCGCTAAACGTCGCTAAATTTTGGTTAATTAGGGCTCAGTTTTCTTTTCCCCCATCTGCGAAAATTTCGAAAGTTTTCAAAACATTTCGATTTCCCCCACCCCCCCTCTCCGGCGACCGGCTCTCCACGGCTGCGGCTACTCAGGCACCCCCCTCCTCCTCCTCGAGCTCTAGGTAAACCCTAACTCTCTCTCTCTCTCTCTCACACACACACACACACACACACACACACACACACGACACACACACACAGACGCAGACACACACACACCCATACCTACGACACACACACACCCACGACACACACACACACACACACGACACACACACACAGACGCAGACACACACACACACACACACAAACACACACGACACTCTCTCTCTCTCTCTAGGGTTTTTGATCAGGGGTTAGGGTTAGGGTTAGGTTTTTTGACCTGGGGTGAGGGTTAGGGTTAGGGTTAGGTTTAGGGTTTTTGATCAAGTTTTAAAAAGTATGCCAAGTACCCAACCAATTTTAGTTGTCAATGATTATAATTGACAAGGACAGATACAACCTTTAAAAAAATACAAGAGAAACACGACAGAAAAAGAACTCAACCCCGAGCTTGCGAATTAGTTGGGAATGGTCAAATGTTGAGTGGTTTGGAATATGAGAAGAAAGAGACTATTTTGTTTGTACTTTTTAAAAGGTGATTTCCCTTGTAAAGAAACCATCAACATTCTGAAGGCAAAGAAATACTCCCCTACATATAAGTTTTCTGGAGATTTCTTCTTTATTTTGAATTCTTTATATGTTGACATGTATGTATTTGTATTAGGTCTTGTTCAAGGATGAATGTTGTCTTTTCCCTTTTTGCAATAGCTCCAATTGTCTCTACCTGAAGGATAAGTTGTCAGTGTACATATAACAATAGAAACAACTGCAAAAATATGAATTCCATAGAATCAACCTAATCAGCTATCAATATAAGTGTCCATAAGATCAAAGTCCCACTTTACTAGCCTACTTAATTTTATGCGTCAAATCTGAAGCTTCACTATTAAGGCCCTGTTGTTGTTTAATCTTAGCATGTTTTTAATTAATTTCTTGCATCAAATCTGAGCTCACCTTTCCTGTAGAGATTGTTTAATATTTTGATTGACTCTATGCTTGTATCAATATAAAGATGTTTCATTATGTTTTATCGATATTTTGCATCGCTTGTTGTAGCATGGCAATTACAACTTGCAAGGAAGAATCATCAATAATAATGACCGATACGCTTCGTAATATGCAATTTGGTACGACAAAAAATATAGTTCCAAAGGATTCTATAGAAGGGCAACTTGTGTTTAACTTATTGAACTTATTTGACTTATGTTTATGTCATTCATTTATTAAATAAACTAGTATATATGCACGTCCGTTGTACATATTTTATACTATTTTTTGTGTAGTGTAGAGCTTGTGGGCATGCTCGAGCAGCTGGAGTAGTGTTCCAGTCTGTTCAGTCAATGAGGTTCTTTACTGCACTGCAGCAGAATGGGTATTGGATGGAGTTTTGGATAATTTCAGTAGGATAACGACAACTGGGATGTCTTGCACTGCGGCAGCGGCTAATAGCTGCAAGCAGTGAGCTGCAAGTACAACAGAGGATATGTTAGATAGTAAGATATTGGTTAAGAGAAGTTGGTATTAGTTACTTACTTTCAAATGACGTTACAAGTATCAATTGGGGAGATATCAGTTAGAATAGCAATGTGGAGTAGTGTTATCAGTTGGGTAGTGCAAGAGTTAGTATGGGTTAGGACACTAAGTAAATAGCTAAGATTGGTTAGTAATTGATATAAGTTATGATATATATATATATATATATATATATATATATATATATATATATATATATATATATATTAGTCTTGGTAGTAAGGGTTGTTACTAGCTATAACTAATGTGATGTCAATACACTAGTTCTAGCTAAGTTTGACCAAGTTTGGCTAATAAAATAGAAGACTTGACAAAACCCTAATAATCATCATCATTCGTATTATCATCTCCATCATCAACACTACCAATATATTTGTATCTGTTGGTTGACTAGATACATCTTCTAGTGTTTTTATTGTTAGGACAAAATGTTGACTAGATATCATTATTATACTGCAACAAACAGCTAATTCTTTGTGAGTCATCTAATTATATCCTTTGTTTTCATCTATCTTATCAGATGGCACCCAAGAGAGTGACACCTCCTACTGTTAAGGAGGAAGTGATGCCACCTACTGTTAAGGAGGAAGTGATGCCTCCTACTGTTAAAGAGGAAGAGATACCACCTGTTGTATCTCATACGGGGAGTTCCAGTCACCCATCACCTATAGCGGCTGTATCTCAGACGGAGAGTTCCAGTCACCCAGCACCCATATCGGAGATTGATAACATAAATACTTATGCGCAGTATCTGAGGGACTGGTATCTGCCCTAGCGTATTGGATATCCTCGAGATTGATACTGTGATGTTTCATATACTTATATATTATGCATTTTGTTTGACTGTGATACTGTGATACTTATATATTATGTATTTTGTGACGCTGTTTATGCCCATTTTGTGACTGTGATACTTATATATTATGCATTTTGTGTGACTGTAATACTTTTATTTTGTGTGTATTATGTGACTGTGATATTTGTGTGTATTAATTGTAGGACTGTGATACTTTTATTGTCTGTCTATAATATTTGTGTGTATTAATTGTATGACTGTGATACTTTTATTCATATTAAATTATGTTAATATACCGGTGTCGAGTGTTCCACCGAAGGGGTCGACAAACCCAGAGAATTCAACTGAGGGTTGCTCCGGGTCTATTTTTAATTAGAAATTTATAACTTGCAGGAATAATATTTTGGAACAATTCAGTTTTTTTTCTTTTTTTTTAAATTAGCGACGTATTTAGCGACGTTTAGCGACGTTTATACACGTCGCTACATACGTCGCTAAACATCGCTAAATACGTCGCTGTACGTCGAAAATTGCTGACATGGCAGTACTGCCATGTCATTGAAGACGTCGCTGTTACGTCGCTATATAAGTCGCTAATTAGCGACGTTTAGCGACGTTGTATTGCGTCGCTAATTAGTGACTCTGAGTCGCTAAACGTCGCTAATTTAGCGACACGTCTATGTCGCTAAAAAACGTCGGTATAGCGACGTTTAGTGACGGTTTTTCTTTCAGCGACGTAATTATTATTGACTTCTGTAAAACGTCGCTAATTACGTCGCTAAACGTGATTAGCGACGTTTTTTGGACATTTAGCGACGTTTTTTGGCGTCACTAATTTGACTTTTTCTGGTAGTGATAGGTGCGCTGAAGTAATTCCCAGATTTCATAAGTATACTTTGTTTGGGTTACTAGAGAAGCAACTGATGGGGATAAAGTGCTAAGAACAGAGCCGTACAAGAGACGATTTTGCCGCTTCTAGGAGAGAAAAACCGGGTTGAGGATCGTGGATGGCGGTGTTGTTGCTGTATGGACGGTGTGCTCCGGAAGTGGGTGTGAACAATCCAGGAACTTGAATAAATCATGTCCCTCAAGAGTAGCTTGAATCTGAAGCTTCCAATTCAGATAATTTGTAGGAGTAAGCTTTATGATGTTGGAAAGATGAATCATTGTGAAGGGTTGGGATTTTTCGTATGGGTTAGGAAGGTGAGAGGTGAAGTCAGTAGCCATGGGAGAGATGTGAGGGAGCTTTTGTATTTTGTGGGAGGAGCAGGAGTGTTTAGCTCTGATACCATATAAAGATTGCTTAGATGCATTTCACTCTTATTATTAAATGAAGCAGATACTTATACAAGAGAGTTTTAACAACTTTGGAGATAAAGTCTCCAAGTGGTTGCAAGGGATAATGACATCTCCTAGTGGTTGTAGGTTGTGACAAGGGATAACAAGAGAGATAATAAATAACAGAAACTAAGATAATGCTAAGCACTGTTATTATTAACAATATGAACATTCCAATCTGACTTGAGAAAGGTAACCACAAGGAAGCAAAAAATATTATTTGATATGGTTGGCCTTATTAGGCATTGAGATATCTAATTTTCTTTGATTTGCAATCTAGTGCTTTGGAGACTAGTGGTTTCTAACCAATTTTTTTTAGTTCTCATACTTCTCAAGTATCAAGAATAAAGGCAAATGGTATTGTTGTCTCTATGCTGCTGCTGCTGCTGTTGCTGCAATTTGGCATATGTTTTGAGTATCATCATAATTTAACTTCTCAAGTACCAATTTTTTTTTCGTTCTCATACTCATTTGAGCCATATGTTTTGAGTATCATCACCAATATCTATATGCTGCTGCTGCTGCTGCTGCAATTTGGCATTGTTGTCTCTATGTCTATATATGTTGTTGCTGCTTTAATATGTTTTTATGATGGCAGGGTTTATCAATATACGGGGTGGATACTCAGTATCTGAGTATCAATTTTAAAATTGCTCCTGCTATTTTGGGTTTGGTTTGTGAGTATCATTGTATCACTGAGCAAGCACTACTGCCTATCTGCTCCCCTCAGTTAAGACTTGGCAATTTGATTCAGTGGTCATTTGAGTTACGAGTATCAATGGTCAATTTTATGAATACTGACTTTTTTTCTTTGTGGCTTTGTTATACCTTTATTCTGCTGCTGATGAGGTTTTAAGGCTTAATGGGCTATGATGAGGTTTTAAGACACTTGTATCAGTTTCTGAACTTGTATGCCCCATATAAGTTTTGAGTATGAGTTTTTTATGGGCTATGATGAGTATCACTTTTTGTGAAATTGTTTGGCTCTGTTGGCATTTGAAAATATTTTTAGGTGGATCCTCTATCATGTTGCAAGCAACATATATAATGCTACTGCTGCTGTGGCACATGATTGGGGACAGTCAGTTGAGAGTATTGCTGTTGGAAATGATTTTTTTTTTTCTAATACTCTGAGCCCAATCTTTGATGTTGGCTAAATGTTTGAAAAATTTATTGAAAGAAAATGAGCCCTACCTTTGGAAAAGAGAGAAGTGGCTATAGGATATGGTTTATCAAAAACTTATTGAAACGCTGCTGCCTATACCTGGATATATCAGTTGATTTTCCTCTTGGTTTGAGTATCTTGATTTTTAGATTTGTGTTGGCTTTGAGTATAATTTTTTTTCCATATATACTGATGTGTATTCCCAGATACAATATTTGATTTCATTTTTTTTTCTTTTTTCTAGTATTACATTATTGGACATATACTACAAGTTGCTGCTTGTTTGGATGGGATTTTTCCCTACTTTTCAGATACTACACTATTGTAGACTTAACTTGATTTGAAGAGTTGATATCTACACTTGATCTTTGTGATTTTCTGATACTATTGGATTTTTTTGCATTCTTTTCTGAAACTATTGGAGAATTTTCTAATATCAGATCTTTAAGATATACTACACCGGATATTTGTGGCTTGAGCTAAGACACTGTTGCTATCTGTTGCTACCCTTGGCAATAATGAGGAAAGGAGATTTTAGATGTGCTTCTTTATATGCTGCTGTTACCAGTGTTTCTGCTATAGGTTGCTTTTCTTGATCTCCTTTGCCTAGGCAATGATGAGGACCAAAAAATTCATGGTGGCTGCTTCTTATGTACTGATACTACATACTTGATCACAAATATTCTCTGAGCCATCCTAGTTTTGTGTTTCAGATTGGGTGGACTGGGAATTTTAGCATTAGATTTTGTAATCTGGTTGAAGAATGAACGTTCAAATGTAAACGATTATATCAACTTCATGTATATTGATTTCTATTTTATGTTTGAACAGCTTACATTGGATTGTGATGGATCATTTTGATTAATTAATATGTTGGCTTATTTATTTTAATAATTTATTGTCGTAATAATTGTGTATTAAATAATAATAATAATAATAATAATAATAATAATAATAATACTACTTATTATTACAATTTTTTTTTAATTCATACAAAATAATAATAATAATAATAATAGTTGGGGGGTAACCTTACCATAAACAAAAGTGGAAAACCATATCACTTCTCAAATACCACTTCCAACAACCATCCAAACGAAGGAACTATAAAAAGTTAACTTTCTAACTCACTTTCAACAAACATATTCCAAACGAAGAAACTACAAAAAGTTAACTTTTTTATTCACTTCCAACAACCATCCAAACGAAAAAACTCATAAAATATGCATACGCATGACGTGCATATGCAATGCATACGCAAACTCTACACTTCCAGATTTTTTTACTTCGCTACACTTCCGCGAACCAAACAGCCCCTTGGTTCATATATGTAGGAATATGACTAGACATTTCGTTTCGTAGAGAGAATATTTATAATATAGTTTTGGTCATAGTCTTTAGTCTAATCTTTTTTTTCTTTGACTGTAAGAACAAATCTTTTTTGAGATGTCTGACTTAATGTTCAAAATTTTGTACATACAGCGTTACATGTCTTTTGGACCGATTATCGCCAATTTCCAAGGAATAATACACATATGTGACTCGATCCACCGATCTTCCGCCATTCAGTCAGAGTCTTTCCTCTCCTCGGTAATCACAAGGGTCACACAAGTTAGATGTAAGAATAGACCTTAAGAAGAGTAATTTAAAAAAGTTGCATATAATTTTATATAAATAATAAAAAATTTGTGGGGATGGTGGACCGGCCATTGTATATATGCAAGATACAATAGTGCTAATTCGATATATAATCAACTTTCACACTTACATGTTCTTAACTTGATCATAAGATTCTAGATTTGATATACATTCATCTACAATTATGATTGTGATTGTCATTTATGTAATAATAATAATTAATTTCTCCTGCATTATAATAAAATTATGTTATGAAAATGTGACAATTCTATTTTTCATCCTAAAGTTGTTCCAACTTATATTTCTTTGAACTCTAATGAACTCTAGTGGGATTATGTTTTTCTTCTGTACAATACTTGATCAAGAGATTTGAAGCATGGTTAATCCAAACCAATCCATGGGTTGGTCATATTAGTAAAACCCTTTTGAACATAAGATTGTAGAGGGAACTAATAAAATACACGGGCCTTTTCTTTAGTACTAAACCTAAACCAACAAAGAGCTACAACATAAATTCCCCCAAATAATTAATCCTACTTAGAAAGTGAAGGGGCTTGATGCAATTTCTTCTTCCCTAGCACGCAGCTGAATGAGTGAAGGGGGTTAAAGAATTGAGGCTCCGGGGCTGCCACGACGACGAACGGCCCCGCGGCACCGTTGCCACCTTTTGCCCCGCATCTCCTACTCCACCGGCCGTCACGGTCCTCTTGCAGGACGGACACGTCGTGAGTGTTGCCGCAGGGAGCTGCATGCAGAGCGGCGGGGCCGCGAACTTCATCTCCTTCAGCTCGTTCACCTCCTTCTGCAGCCTCCGGTTCTCGTCGGTGAGCGTCTCGCAGCACCTCTTCAAGAACTCGCAGTCCACTTCGATCTGCTTCATCTTTGTCCTGATCAATCGATACGAAACCATAAAAGATAAAAATAATCTGCCTGTGTCGAGAGATGGATAATCAGTGGCGGAGATATCCTTTAAAAATAGGAACGACTGAACTTTAGGTATAACCTGAACGACACAAAAGCACTAGCATCGTACCGTATAAAATATCAATTTTTTTTTAAAAATATTTATCATTTAATTGTTGCATACTTCAAATCCAAGAATAAACATTAAAAACATTAAAATATCTAAAAAAAATTTTAAAAAAATTTGGACCAGGCTACAGTCTGGACGTGCCCTTTGATAGCTCCGTCTCAGGATGGATTTATGCAGCTACATAAAACTAGGTTAAAATAACATGCTGTACGAGATTTTAATTTTAATTTTAATCCGGATGATTTTGATACCATGTTAAAAATTCTACCAATGCTGCTGCAGAAAAAAAAAAAAAAAAAATCTTGATATGGGTCAAGAAGGGCTACATATTTATATTATTCTGATGGAATCCTAGGGAAAAAAAGATTGATTGGGTATTGGCGCATGTATATATATATTATACCTCGCTCTTCTGTTCTGGAACCAGACTTCGACTTGCCGGGGCCGGAGGTTCAATTGATTTGCTAAGGCTTGCTTCTGTTTCTGATCATCATCAAGAGAATTATAGTATAGTAGAGCCAGCCAACTCGAATTGAATTATGTGGGATATTTGTATGTGAAATAAAACTTACTGGATTAAGAGTACTGTGCTCTTCGAACCTATCCTCCAAAAGAGCAGACTGCTCCTTTGTGAGCCTAAGCTTCTTTCTTGCGCTGCCATCCTCCTCTTCATGATCACTTGCTCTTGAAGAGCTTCTCTCCACTTCTACCTCCACGTACTCGTCCTTCTCCCTCTTCGCAGTAGAGAACGAAGATACCGTCTCGATATTGTTCGCGTTCGTCTCGGAGACGACGCTTAGAGCGAGCGACACGTCGAAGGATACCGGGTTTTGTATACTCCGGTGGTTTCGGATAGTCGGAGGAGCACATGAGCCTAAACTAAGACCAAGGGTGGTGTCTTCTTCTTCTTCTTCATGACCACCCATATTGTCCATGCTAGTTTCCTACTTACTTCTCAAGGGGGGCTTTCCCTTGGTATATATTGGTGAGGAGGGAGAGATGGTGATGGCTATGATTGTTGGCAAGGAGGAGAGAGATAGAGAGAGAGAGAGAGAGGTGCCTATTAGTGTTGTCAAAGGAAAGAAAGGAATGAGTAGGGAGTTAATGAAAAATTTGGAATGTTTGGAAAATTTATATTAGGGTTACCAAGGTTGACAAATGAGAAAATATGCTATACTTCTCCTCAAAAGTAGTACATGTAAATTAAAAAAGCTGATGATAAAGGCACTACAAAATACGCTTAGGCTGGTCCAATTTTTTTTTCTAAATTTTTCACTTAAAATTTTATTCGGAACTAGCCAAAAATTTGACAGTTCATTGAATTGAATTGCATAAATTATTTAGAATTGTCAAAATTTTGACAGTCCAAATTATTAGATAGACTGTCAAAATTTTAACAGTCATAAATATATTTTTGGACTCATTTTAAATAAAATTTTAAGTCAAAAATTACAATTTTTTTTTTTTTAAGGACAATCTGAGCCATCTTTGCCGGGTTACAAGGATTCACATGGAGATTGGATGGTCCAAACCCATTATGCAAACACTTCAAGGGAATGATTTGTGGCTCTCTCTATACACCCACCAAACATTTGGCTCATTAACTCGGTGTGGTAGTACCTTCCTCTCTTTCCATTGGCCATTCCATCTTTCTTTTGGCCTTTACACATAAGCATAGTTAGGGGAAAGAGGCAGGCTTTTATCATGGGAGGACTTTACTATTTGCTTGAACAACTACATAGCTTAGCTTATGTAAGCAATCTTGTTTTTCTAACATTCATACATACTGTACGCTAAGAAGTGATCACTACTCACTACTAGTCATGTTTAACCAAATTAAAGAAAGAGAAAAGTGAAAAAGTATTTAATTGAGGATAAGCTTAATGGTCAATAGTCATTATGACTTTTCTTGGTGGACAATGGTCAACTCTTCTTTCAATTTTCAAATGTGATTTCCTCTAGATCCTTATCATCTATATAAGACTCAAGGTCATCATCAAGTAAACCATATCTCATCTGGACCACAGCTATGACTCATGTTTAACTTGGAAGCAATCAAGCACGAGATAATTTTGTAGATGCCTCATTCCCTAGAGCTCAGCGAGATTGTTTATATCTATTGTTGATGCATGGATCCGAATTGAATCTCGGAGAGTTTACTTATAACATTGGTAATTAGTGCAATCTTAATTAGACATCTATACTTGTAACTATAGTTCCTTGCTATCATGAGCTTGAAAGCATGCATGGTTGCACATGTTAAGTCTTCTCCTCCCCCTCTCCTCGCCGTAAAGCTAGGCCACACACATGAGGTGTTTGTTCCCTGCGTGGAGTGATTGACCTCTCCAACAGTGGTGGATATGGGGCTCATGTTGCATTGTCAGGGTCCCTTCTAAGAGCATCCTCATTGGAAGATATTTCACTGCTATATTTTGACTTTAATTAAATTTTGTAATATTTGAAGTCTGCAATGGACACTTGTCCATACTTGAAAATTACTAGAAACTCAAAAGATACATGCCATAATCCCTCTACATTAATTTTCGGATCTACCAAAACTAATCGTTCTTTCCTAATAGTTAAAGAAGGAAAAGATGGAGATAAAATCTTACTAAACAGGGAAGCAAAATAAAAAGAAAAAAGAGAGGGAGAATATGAGGTTAATTTGGAGTGTACCATTGTGTACCAATATCAATGAGACACTCCAATAATTTACACAAATTTCAATAAATTACAGTATGTGTTTGGAGTATCCCCACCGTAGATGTTCTAACATTTTAAGGATCCAGTATACTAGGGCACGTTGAGAAAGCCATGTCGAAGAAACTCAGCAAAATGATTTCGTAATTTTGGAAGAAGGGGTGTTCTCCTATCTTTTGATTAGGAAGGCAGCATATACCAGGAGGAAGCAATTGTTTATTAAAAGCACAAGACTCTGCTAAGTGGTAACACGATGTATAGTGTCTGACACCTGTCCGAACCTGAAAAATAGTGGGTCGAGCTTGACCAGGTTGGGCCCGGGTTGGCTTAGGTCCGAGTCTGAGTTGGCCCGAGAAAAATTAAATAAAAAAAATCTAAATGAATGGCCTTTGCTTTGGTCATTAAAAAAAATGGACTTTAAATAATGATAATATTTTAATAATTTTTTAATATATGAAAGAAAATTTTACGTCAATATTAAAGAAAATTTTATCTCAATATTTTAAAATAATACCAATATTTTAATAATTTTTTAATATATTATTTTTGTTACATAAATCGTTGATACAACTTATGTTTGGGTTTATGCTTTCTACCTCTCTTTAAATTTTTTTTTGTAATACTCCAAAGAAAGTTTGTAGAGAGCTTCAAAGTATAAACTCAAACATAAGTCGTATTAAAAAATACACAACTTATGTTTGAATTTTTATTTTCAGCGTCTCTTCAAGCTTTCTTTGTAATACCACTAAGAAATATTTTAGAGAGGTTGAAAATAAAAACTCAAACATAAGCATAATTGAAATATACCTATCTAATACATATTGAAGAATGATATATTTTTTTAAGAAGATGCAAAATACTTGATACACTTGTCTATATGCATACGTAGATTTTTTGTGCCACAATTAGATTTTTATTGGAGTCATTTTCCATAATGCAATCATTCAATAAGAATTCAATGCGAGATTCTTCTTTCGGTATCACGCTCTGATATGAGTGAGTGAATGATTTGTCATGAGCAGGGTTAGGGATGGCACTAACAGAATAATTCAAATTAGCGACGCTTGGAAACGTCGCTAAATGCCTAAAAACGTCGCTAAAAAAATTAGCAACGTAATTAGCGACGTTTTATGAAGTCGCATTTAAGCTAGTCGTTGATAGAAAAAATGTCGCAAAATATTGCTATAGCGACATTTTTAGCGACGTATTTGCGTCGCTAATATTTTTCTTATTAACGACGTTTAGCGACTCAACGTCGATAAATTATCGACGTATTTTGTGTCGCTAAACGTCTCTCAATTTTTTCTGTTTAGCGACGTTTTGCAACACATTTAGTAACATTTTATTGACCTGGCAAATACTGCCATATCAACAATTTAGCGACATTCAGTGACGTATTCAGCGACATATTTAGTGACATATATAAACGTCGCTAAATGACGCTAAACGTCGCTAAATTTTCAGTAAAAAAAAATATAAAATAGTTTTCAAACCAATCTTCCTGCAGTTTATGAATTCCTAATTTATATAAATAGACCCGGAGCAACCCTCCGTTGAATTTTTTGGATTCGCCGACCCCTTCGGTGGAACACTCAACACCGGTAAATTAACATACATTTAATATGAATAAAATAAATACACAGACTTATAATAGTTCATAAAAATAGACAGACCCGGAGCAACCCTCCGTTGAATTTTCTGGGTACGAAATATCACAAAAGTATATGAAATATTACAGTCACATAATAAACACAAAATAAAAGTATCACAGTCACACAAAAAATATAATATAAAAGTATTACAGTCACATAATAACCACAATAAAAGTATCACAGTTACACCATAAGTCTTATCCAATTTCTTAATCTCTCAAGGAAATTCAATACGCTGGGGTAGAACCCAGTCCCTCAGATACTTCGCATAAGCAGCGTCTACTCCATCAATCTCCGCTATAGGTGCTGGGTGACTGGAACTCCCACTCTGAGCTGGTGCCTGCCCAACAGTAGGAGGCACCACTTCCTCCTTAACAGTAGAAGTTGTCATTTCCTCCTTAACAACTGCTTCCAATTTAACAGTAGGAGGTATCTCTTCCTCCTTAACATTCACTTCCTCCTTAACAGTAGGAGGTATCACTTACTCCTTAACAGTAGGAGGTGCCTCTTCCTCCTTAACAATAGGAGGTGCCTCTCTCAAGCGACGTGCACGTGCTCGGATCATGGGTGCCATCTGGTAAGATAGATGGAAACAAAGAATATAATTGATAACAGATATAAATATATATATCCATATAGTTAAAATAGATGTTACGTTCCACATTAAAAATATAGTACAAAATTCAGTTGTTATATGTTCATGTTATTGTACTCATAGATAGTATTTTCTTGTTGCAATTTAGACATTTTATATTGTTAATGAACAGGAAGAAAATAGAATTGCGTAATGTATGGGTTCAACAGGGGATTTGATAGTGCTAGTAAGTAGTAGCTACTGAAATATCTTTTAAGATAATACTGTGAGGTTGAAGTATATTACATTGGTGAGATAGTGGTAAATAGGAGCTGATGAATAGGAGTGCCATAAACACGTGAGTTGGCCTCTAGTTCACTATCATTTAGCTATATTTTGTCATAGTTGTCTATGAATGTCATTCCTGACTGATCAAGTGGCATCTAGGTAGGATTGATTTCAAATGTGTGTGCACAAGTGTATTCATGATACACTTTAACACCAGGTGTGTGTGTGTGAGAGAGAGACTAGGTAAGTATTAACCTATGTGTTAGTGAAGTGAGATGGAGTGATATCTGAAGTGGGAGGGGGTATAAGTTATGAAACTACAATAGCATTGATCATATGACTGCAAGTGGGATGTGTGATAATGTGCAATATAGAGGGTGGTATCTAAGTGTGTGTGTGAGTTATTGACACACATGCGTTAGTATGAATGTTGTGTGTGTGTGTGTGTGTGTGTGTCCTAGTTGTGTTCGGATCTGCGTTAGGGTTTACCGAGCCGGGAGGAAGGGAGGAGGAGCGCCTGAGAGAAGGATATATATATATATATATATATATATATATATATATATATATATATATATATATATATATATATATATATATATATATATATATATAATCTTAGATATTTCTTTTCGAAATTATGATCTTATCATCAGTAGTTCGTCTCTTGAATGAAAAATAAATTAACTGAGCTAAGATAGGTGCTAATGATCAATATCATTGTGTTATAAATGAGTCTTTTATGCACATCAAGAAGAGGTAGCTAAGATATGTGCTAATGATCAATATCATTGTAGATTGAGGCATAGATATTTATATTTACTTCATTATATAGATTGTGACCATTCTAGTACAGCTTATATGTATTCGAATTGGATTCGAGTCTGGTCGAATGCGTAGCTTGCATGTTACGTATTCTTATTCCTACGTATTTTGGGACTGGGACGTGACAAATCTCTTCAATTAGTTTATTTTAATTCGTTGTATACCTTCTCTGGTTCACCCAATTCCAGCCCTTACTAAGGGGCTATGACCTCCAAGGTTACGTGGATGGGAGCAATGTATGCCCCACTCGTCTTCTGAAGGATAACATAGTCAATCCGACGTACACTTCATGGCAGAAACAAGACCAAATCCTCCTAGGATAACTGTTATCTTCCCTCTCAGAGTCACCTATTGCGCATGTCGTTGGCCTAAGTACCTTCTGATAAGTGTGGGAAGCACTTGCAAAGAATTTTTCTTCAAAGTCCCAATCCAGGATTATGTACCTCAAAAGAGAGTTGCAAAACATGCGAAAAGGTTCTCAAACCATGGAATAGTATTTTCTTCATGCCAAGCGTCTGGCTGACTGTCTAGCTGCAACATGCAATCCTATCACCAGTACTGATCTTCAACACACCATACTTAGTGGACTCGATTCGGCTTATGATTCCATTGTCACTGTTCTAACATACACGACAACAGATCTCCCAGATCTCCACATGGACGATTTTTAATCCAATTTGCTTGCGTTTGAATTACGCTTAGAGTCCCAGATTGCTACTTTTCCTCAGCCTGCTGCTAATATTGCTCATCGCGCATCATCATCTCGATCCCGCACCCAATATCGAAATAGCAGAGGCAAGCAAGCAAGCTAGCTACCGAAACAAGGGCTCTTATCGCCTACCGACCCGACCTTATTTCATCCCTTCCACTGATGGCCCTTGCCAGCTATGCGGGTAAAAAAACCATACTGTCATTGATTGCTGGTACAGGTTTGACAAAACATTCAAACTATCCTCCTCCACAACTCCCCCAGCTGCATATGTCGCTGCTCCTTGTTCTTTGGTTGATGCAAATTGGTGCCCGGTCCGTGGTGCTTCTCACCACTTAACACCTGATCTTTCTAACCTGCATCTCCAATTTGAATACAATGGGCCAGAACAAATTAGAGTTGGTTGGCAACTCGTCTTTCAACATTGGTACTCGCTCTTTTCATTTAAATTATATATATCATGTCACATCTATTTCTACAAATCTTTTATCTATCTCACAATTTTGTAAAGACAACAATGTCTTCTTTGAATTTCACCAATCTTATTTTGTTGTGAAGGACCCGGACACAGGGACAGTACTACTCCAAGGCAAGAATAGTGAGGGGTTGTATCATTTCATCCATCCTCCAGCAACCGATTTTGGGTCTCAGTCAATTTCTCTTTGGCACCATCGTCTAGGACACCCTGAAGACAGTCAATAAAATTGTGTCCTCCAATTATCTTCCAGTTGATCATGAGTCTATTTCTTTTTGTCATGCTTGTCACATTAGCAAAAGTCATAAGTTGCCTTTTTTACCTAGTGTAACAAGATACGATGCTCCTTTAGAATTAATCGTATCAGACTTATGGGGTCCGGTACCTACGCTTTCTAGACATGGCTACCGTTATTATTTGCTCTTAATGGATGTTTTCAGTCGCTAAACTTGGCTTTATCCTCTATGTCATAAGTCTGATGCTTTTCAAATTCTTGTTCAATTTAAATTGCAAATTAAAAATCTTAGTGGCAGGAAAGTATTTCAAACCGATAATGAAACCGAATATAAAAAGTTAACAACCTTTCTCAATAATCATGGTGTCATCCATAGGTTTACTTGCCCACACACTTCACCACAAAATGGTTTAGCAGAACGCGGACACCGGCATATTGTTGAGTCTGATCTGTCATTACTAAATCATGCCACTATGCCTCTCTCTTTTTGGGAAGATGCCTTCATGACCAGTTGTTACTTAATTAATAGACTTCCGTCCTCCACAACAAACGATTCCACCCCTATTGAATTGATGTTTGGCACAAAACCTGAATACACAAACCTGAAGTCTTTTGGTTGCCTCTGTTATCCATTCCTTCGACCATATGCACCTAACAAACTTGTTCATCGCTCTCTTCTATGTGTTTTTGTTGGCTACTGCATTTTACAAAAAGGATATATGTGCTACAACACTAACACTCAGCGTCTCTACATTACCAGCTATGTACGGTTTGAGGAAACAACCTTCCCCTACTCTGCTGACCGAGGTAATACTGTCACTATAAGTGCTCCTTCTTCTTAATATACATTAACAATTTCACCTATTCTTTCTTATGTTTCCCCCCTTCCTACACTGCAACCTCAATTACCCACATCAATACCACCACAGCCACACATTTCCTCAACCACCATCTACCCTAACACAACCACCTTCTGAACCCCTATCTCCTCCTTCTCCTCAAACATCTATACCAGATCCACCGGTTCTCTCGGCAACACCATCTCCTTCGGCTGCAGTAATGCCTGCACCACAACCAAGTCATCCCATGCTTTACCCGAGGCAAAGCCGGCATTACAAAGCCAATAAAGCATTTATGTTTACTTAGTACTAAACACCCTTTGTAGTTTATAGATGAACATGAACTGTCACGTCTCAGTCCCAAAATATCGAGTGACTAGACACGTGGCAATGGCCAGCAGCACACACCGATGGACAAACCTAATTTAATGGATCCATCGTGGCATACTTAAGCTGTATTACAACAACCAGGGTTTACTAATCTCATCCACAGAATAAATACATCAATATCATCAAAAGAAAATAAACATCATCCAGTCACAAGTAAATAAAATCGGGGAACAACCCGATATTAAGTCTGTTACAATTGTTCATTTAAACAAGAATTTAAAAGAGTTTATTTGTCATTTAAAACTGAGCATAGAAGAAGCAGATGTTCAGGAAAAATCCTCAGCAATCACCTCGTCTTCAGGGTCTGGTACTGTTCCGAGAAGTGCTCCTGTTCCGTACACCTCAGGATAGATATCCTCTGCTAATCCTGGGGACATAATCCAGATCCAGGTCCTCAGGGGACATAGCAAGGTACAAAATAACTCATGCCAAAATAGATGCAGTGCAGCAATAAATGAAACAATAGGGTAAATAAATAACCAGCTAAGTGAAATGCAGTTGAGAGCATCACTAGAACTTAGGCTGAGACCACTACAAGCTCTGTGTCTGGGAGCCTGTAGCAGTGATACTATGTATTTTACTATGTAATTTACTATGTAGTATATATATATGAAATCAGCCTGTAGCCTGTGTGTCTCTCCCCACCCAATGTAATCACACGTCTCATGTCCACGATGCCTCATGTCCATGTCACGTAAGATCATATCTAATGCAGCAAGTCATATAATGTCTATGAATATAATGTCTATGTCATAAATCCTGTAACCTACACAGAATCATCTTGAATATTTCAGGAAGATTCTGTCACATGAATAGTGTCAGGTGTCCTGGGTATAACGTACTTGATAATGCAAGTACGAGAATGCAAGGGTCACGATATCCATCTCTAGGTGACGTTACACAACTCCGCGTACGGGGTTGGCACCCGACTATTAATCAGACGCTAAGTAAGTCACACGGTCCTAGGTCAAGCATGTACAAGATATAAATAAGGCAAAGAAATAAGTAGCAAGACTACAGGATTTGGCAAGGTACACTTGCCTGGGGTTCTGTCTCCAACTGTAGCTTTGACCTCAGCGGGATTTGCAGACAGTTCTCTGGTTGCTGAAATAGACATCACCATCAGATCCACAAAATATCAAATAGCTAGAAACGCCTGTCCTTGAGTCCAATTTGGATACAGGGACAAAAATGACATTTTCAGGTCCAAGCGGGGTCCACATGTGGGCCGCTTTGTACCCAAAAACGTGTCAGGAACAAAGGTCTCCAGATCTGTCAAAGTTAGTGTCAACAGGTCCAGAACATTGATACGAACCCAACAGAACTTCCAGAATTAGATTCCGATGAGCCGATCACAAAATTGTCCCGTCAAGTGGAGCCGTGGGGCCCACGACACGCGATTTTGTCAATGTTCTCAGAATCGAACCAAACTTGGGTCACAGGACCAGCGTATTGCTACGAGTCCGATGGCACAAGTTTCGTTTCGATCCGACGTGTTTACACTAAGTTACAGCGAGATTTAGAACAGACGAATACGGGGCGTTGTCGGCGGATACGCGTTGATTCCGGTGTGCACGCACATCCAAATCAACTTCTGCAAAATCCTGTACGCCCGTATCTATGACGCGCACATTTCGGTGAAGACCGCACGCGACCAAGTCGTCCCGTTTGACGGGGCGCACTCAGTTCCGGGGTGAAACAGGGCGTTGGTTTTTTGTTTTTGGATCGCGGTTTGCGATCACCACAGGACGCGACGCACCGAGCGAGTTGCACGGGCATCGAGAGGGTCACACAGGGTTCGCGTCACAACAGACGGGACAGAAAACGGAGCAACGAGGAGAGAAAAATGGGTACCTGAACAGGGCTCCGTAAATCGGGTTTTCACGTGTCCGAGGCGACACGACGCGACACGATGCTGCTGTGTCTGGGCTGTGTCCGGCCTAGGGTTTGATGTGAGAGATGGCCGGAGCTTTGCCGTGTCTGGCCGGAGCTGAGAGAGGCGGAGGAGCTTGGTGGAGGCGTGGCATCGTCGTCGGCGGGGTCCGGTCAGGGGACAGCTGAGTAGGGGGAGGAAGTGGAAGAGGTGGTGGTTATGGGGGTCTGGCCGGAGACTGCTGGAGTCCGGCGGGGAGTGGTGGTCGAGGAAGATGAGGTCGGGGGTGGGTCGACTGCTGGGTGGTGGAGGTTCGAGGTCAGACGGAGGCTGGGCGCTGCGAGGGTGCTGCGGGGAGAGGGCTGGAGGCTAGGGTTTCGGGTGGAGGCTGCTGGGGAGCCGGAGGCGGAGGGGGCTCGGGAAGGGTCGTCGGTGAAGACGCGGGGCGGAGGAGGAGGGGTTTTTATAGGAAGAGAGAAGGTTTCAGTAGCGGGCCGGGTCGGGTCGGGTCGGGTTGGCCGGATCCGACCCGTTAGGGTCTAGGAGCGGTTCAGACCGGGGCGGTTCGGTTGGACCGGGTTCAGGCCGGTTCAACCCGGTTTGTTTGATTTTTAATTAAAATAGGGTTTTAGGTCTTTTAAAAATGTTTTCGGGGTCCAATAAATTCTCAAAAATTATCCTATGTCTAGTTTTTCATTTTACACCAGAAAATATTATTTTCATAATATTTTAATATTATTTAATAGCATTTAAAAATTATTTAAATTTAAAATACCTTAGTTTTAATTAGAAAAAAATTCCAGAAAATTACAGAAAATTATGAAAAATCTATTTTAAAAATCCTGAAAAATCAGGGGGTTTACATGAACCCACATGTTTCTCTCAGGAAAAGCTGCACACTCATTGGAGAAATGTCATGGATGATGAGATCAATGCACTGTTACAAAACGACACATGGACACTCACACCAGCCAAACCGATTCAGAATATAGTTGGCTGCAGTGGGTTTTTTGTGTCAAACAAAAATCGAATGGTACCATTGATAGATACAAGGCACGATTTGTTGCAAAGGGGTTCAATCAACAAGCCGGTATTGACTATGGAGAGACGTTCAACCCTATCATTAAGCCATGCACTATCCGACTTGTGCTCACCATTGCTCTCACAAAAGAGATGCCATTGCGCCAACTTGATATCCAAAATTCCTTTATCTATGGGCATCTAACTGAGGAGGTCTATATGAAGCAGCCACCTGGTTATATTGATCCTAAATTCCCTAATCATGTGTGCAGGCTGCGCAAGTCTTTATACGGACTTAAACAAGCCCCTAGAACATGGTTCTCTAGACTCACCACATATCTCATTAGCCCCTAGGACATTCCACTAGCGGTTACTTTGTATATTTTGGAGGAAACTTGGTTTCTTGGAGTGCACGTAAACAAAAGACGGTCTCCAGATCAAGCACAGAAGCTGAGTACAGGGAGTTGCTATAGCTACTGCTGAGGTTATGTGGATTCAATCTCTTCTCTGGTGTGATAATTTGGGAGCTACTTATCTCACAGTTAATCCCATCTTTCATGCTCGTATGAAACACATAAAGATAGATTACCATTTTGTAAGGGAGCAAGTTGCCTCAAAGAAACTCTGTGTTCGTTTCATCTCCACCAAAGATCAGATTGTCGACATTTTTACAAAAGGTTTAAGCAGCCACAGATTCCAAGTCTTAAGAGACAAGTTGTCCATCCAGAAACGGTCGTTCAACTTGCAGGAGAATGTTAATCCTACCCACACGTGTGGGTAGTTATCGATATCGATAACTATGTATCAAACTCCAGCAATATCTATGATTCGTTACTGATATAACGAATCGATAACTGTGTAACAAACTCTAGTTGTATCTCCTCTGTAACAAACTCTAATTATATCTATAAATACAATATAGCACAGCCATTTCAAGGTGTGCAAGCCATTACCCAAATTCTACAATAATATATATATATATATATATATATATATATATATATATATATATAGAGAGAGAGAGAGAGAGAGAGAGAGAGAGAATTACAAAAAAATAAACTAGTACACCAACCTAAAGAACGATATTATGTTACAATTGTTTAGCTAGCTGTAATTTTTTTGAACATTTAGGTTTGGTCTGCTTCAATTTACTGCCTTACAACACAGTACTAACTGGAACTTTGTGGAATTGTCACCCATTCTCATGAACTTAGTGACAGATTATGTAAAATTTCCAAAGTTACAAGCCGGCTGAAACTTACCAAATAAAAGCCTAAAAGATGTACTGGAAAATATTGGTATAGCTAATACCTATACCTACATATCGGATATTAATAATATATAGGGGACATTGCCTATCTACATATCGGTGATTCCAGTTGGTGCTCGGGAAAGAAGAGTGAAAGAACCACAGGAGGACGTGACTTCTCCAGGGGTGGTGCTGCTATATCGTGGAAGTCGAAGAAGCAGACTTTACTCTCAGATTTTTTTGTACTATCAAGCTACAGTAAGTAAAGCAGAATAGCTCTGGAAGCTCTCAGATGATCTTCCTATGATTAGTACACAGATTCGGGTGATACCGACAGACTGAGAAAACCAGGAAGCTACAACAGTAGCATATGTTCATCTCTTCAATGGTTTAAAGAGTACTATATGGATAGAACACATAACACTGAATGAGCACAGATTGCATGGATCATTACAGTGCTTTAATGATCGAAGTCAGGCAAATCTGGCAGATCCGTTCATGATAGGCTTCAAGGGCCAGTATAATACACTAAATGAGCACAACTAGTGTGGATCATTACAGTATTTGATGATCGAAGCCAGGAGGGTCTGGCTGATCCGTTCATGTAAGGCCTCTAGCGGCAGCTGATCCCAAAAACTATAAAGGAGGGTATTACTCCATGTTACAGTGGCATGACACCACAAGAGGGAGTAAACCTCAGCTCCGGGTCATGTCACAGCGGCATAATACTACATATAGTCAAGGACACAACATATATGGGCTTGGAGGACCTCTAATATTGTCTCTTTGCAATCCTACCATTTAGTTTTATGCTTTTAGTTCAAAGAAAAATCTACTAGGCATCTAGATATTGGTTCAAGGGAGGACCATTGACTGAAAGAATATCAGGAAAATTGGATAGTCCTTAGAGACATTGAGGAATTACGGACCCAGAACCACTGTTGTTTACTCATTGTTCTTTGTGAAGAACAATTTTCTGCGGAATGATAGCTTTGACGCCTTAATGAGTTCTCGGAAAGAGTGAATGTCCAGTGTGCTTTACAAGATGCACGTAGTATCATCACTACAAGGGACTGAGATCCTATGCTATAGTGGCGTGACACCACCAAGAGATAAAAGATGTAAATCCTCGGCATTGAGTCATATCACAACGGCGTAGCACCGCACATAGGCAGGTAGCCTAATATTGTAGAATAAAGAGTGGTAGGCAGCACTACAAAGAGGGAGTGAACCTCATATTACAGTGGTGTGACACCACACCAGGGAGTGAACCTCGACTTCGTGAGCCATGTCACAACGGCGTAACATCGCAAAGGAAGCGCAAGGCTTCATGCTGGATAGTTTGGCACTACAAAGAGGGAGTGAACCTCAGGCTACAGTGGATGACACTACATGAGGGAGTGAACCTCGGCAGAAGGCCATGTCATAGGGGCGTAGCACCGCAAGGAAGTGAAATACTTTATGCCAATGACTCTTTAAAAGAAATCACCTATATTTTATAGAAAGAGATATATGTCATCTCTTGAGGGAAAACTTGTAGACACATAAAATACATACACCGAAGTCAGGCATGCACAGGGCCTTCAATGTGCAACTGGAAGCACAACTGATGTCATTGTGTGAGTAAAAAAAAATATCTATGGTCCAGAATTTAAGGCTTAGTCCATTCTTGTATCATACTGTTATTTGACCCATGTGGGAAGATTCAAGTCAAAACGATATCTATCCTAATGCATGATGGAAAGTCACTACAGAGAACGCTCAACCCATATATTAGGATATATGGGAGATTATTGGTGTTTTTGCCTTGAACTAAGAAAAATAGTCCCACATTGGCTACACTACCAAGTGGATATCTCAATATAATACTTTGTATGAGTTGAGGTGTGTACATGGGGTATGGTGGGGCACATGGGTGCCATGTAGGGGTATTTTCCTAGGAGGAAAATGTGGTTCCCCGTTTTTCCTTTTTCGGGGAGCGCGACTACGAAATACTTTCGGTATCGTTCGATCGGGATAGATTAAATCAAGATCTTTTCCTCGTTATGTATTTGTTTCTTCCCAATCGATTCCTATATTCAGTGGATCATGCCCTAAGGATGGACTTAGTGGCAGAGTCAAGAGGGACCTCTCCGCTGCTAGTTTTCTTGCCTAGTTTTTGCTGTCGCCTTATTGATTTCGTGCTTTTGAGTTAGTTTTTGGATTTCTGTTATCTTGAACAATTTTGATGGATTTATTGCTTTCGTTCATTGAACTGCATTTTATTCCGAGCTTGGAAAGAGTAGAATAGGTATTGATCATCTGTTCGTGGCAATGCAGGTGATCGTGCAGTAGACGTCGTGCGAGCGGAGTCTTGAAGCACCTCTTTCCTTTCCTCTCTCCAACTAACTTGTGAGTGGCTATAATTCGATTTAGTTGGCCCTTCTTCCAAGTCTTCACATCTAAAATCTTGTATTCTTGATTGTTCTGATCAAATGATACCATAATAACTAAAAGATGTCAAGATAAATAGGAATATACTTGGATTACTTGTGCTTGTCAACCAACATGTGAATGGTTTTACCTTGTTGCATGCTAGTTTGTTTAGAATGTTCCTTCATCATATTTTAATTCTAGTTAGAAGTATACTTCTTCTATAATTGTGCTATGTATAAAACACACCTTGCTATGCAATAAAATAATCAGGGAGACTATGCAAAAATAGATCATGCCATGCTACTTGCCTCATGCTCGTGTTGCCTTAAACTACATTAATTGATAACTTAGTATAGACACCGTTTGATTATGAATAACTTGTGCACAAGGTATTAGTTTCCGCGGACGGTCGCTGGGATACTGGCACATATCCGATCAGGACGGAATATCATGTTTAGTCGTATGCTTCGGGCAAGAATGGGTACATCGTCCCATATCCCTTGCATTGTACATCATTCCTGTCTTGGCGGGATAGCGTGTAGCGATTCCTGTATCTCTGCCATCTTCGTCCCGAGACTATAACACGTCCACTATGGCATCATGTCAATGATCCCCACGTATATTTAAACTGTGCAAGCTAACTATATCTTTATGGCAGGGAAGGTCATGGTAAGTATTGTGCATGTGGTTTAGACGGGCCGATAAAAATCACCGAACGGTGGCATATTTATTTCAGTAAACTTCCATATTTAATGCTTACTTGTAAAATGGACTAAGACAAGATAGAAAGATCACATAATAACATGCATGCTTCATATAAACAACGTGTTGATTGGTATAGTTTGGTTAGCTCGTCTTCACTAGTGCATTTTGATGTACTGACCCTCATTGCAATAGGTTTCCCGCACCAAGGAGATACTACAAGAAGCTAAAGCGACTTTCCAATCCAGTCCACCTACAGACACGTCCTGATCGTGCCTACGAAGAAGCATTTTGAAGTTCCAGGAGCTCCTCCACATAACTTATGCAGCTCCGTGGAAAGGCGATAGCTTCGCCCGAAGGTGTCTATAGTTTTGAAGTTGTAGTAAAATGATATAATGTACATGGTGGTTATCTCATTTTGCGTCCAATTTTGTAAGCCGTGCGGCAACTATCCGACTCGTTCAAGAGTTTGTAAAAGATGTTCATTATCAATAAAGAGAACTTTTTTATGTTTCAATATTGTATTTTAATTATTTGCGTACTCTGAATATGTGCTCGTTATATAAAAATATCTTGGCCTTGTGCGATGCGCAACCTAGGCACGCACGACGTCACGCCCGGGGTGTCACGACATGCACCAGTTGTAGGGATGCAAGTAGTGAACAACGCCCAGCCTATACCACAGCGTCGGGGGTAGAATGCTATTTGGGTAAACTATCTATCAATATAAATATGCCACCAACAATATGAATATACTCAATCATAGATCTAAGATGGAAATAAGCACGAAAATGATAAAAGAATAGAAGAGTCATGAATACAACTCATGAGACAAATAATAACATCAAATGAGTTAGAGAAAACTAATAACAATATGTTGGAGACAAATTTAGCACAAAAAAAACTAACTACTAAACTGTGAGTCCTGGGTCGTCTGTCTCAGCCGGGATGAGACCCTCCTGAGCCAAGGTCTTTGGCTCTAAGCCAACCACATCCTGAGGCCCGTAGTGAGTGTGGTACCACTCCTCAGTGTCATATGGGAAAAATATATCCAGTCAGGTAAGGAGCAGAGTACATTCTAACATCAGTTCTAATAAATTATATAAACTATGTAACAATAAATAGATGTGAATATACAAGATACAATAAACATATACGAGATATATAAAATATATAGAATACTGAAAATAAATACAAGAATGAGCAATATAGAAATGAACAAGTAATACTACAACTAAGTGAGTGAGTACCAGCTTTAACATGTGATCGGCTTGGGAACTTGCACAAAGAACTTGCATAAGGATAAATGGCCTGGTTAATCATACGTACGGTGTATGATTAACACTCACAAGGAACAAGACATGCACAAGGAGGGTATGATCACATATCTACACTAAATACTCCCCTGCCCCCGACTGGTATAGTGGATCCAACCATGGTATGTTATGATATGGGATTCACTAGGAATGTAGCAAGTGTCCCCAAGAATCAGTATCTGTACATGTACAAGAAGAACAAGAAAATAAGGTTTGCACAATATACACTATCATACCAAGGAATAATATCTCATGATGAGATCCGGATATACCAATCCGTGTAACCATCGTGTCAAAAAATCAAGGATATCAACACTAGATACAAGAAACATAGAGAATATCATAAATAAGAAACTATCAGAGAATGTACTCGTCTGAAATCTGGTGAACAATATCACATATGTCCAATACGGTGCCTCGAAGACCTAGATATTGAATATTACATCAATACAAGATTTTGGAATAAAAATAAGTTAAACTAGTCAACTTCTAGGTCAAAGAGCCAATTTTAAGTCAAAATAATCAAACTAGGTCAACTCTAAGTCAAACTTGGTCAAACTAGCTATTTCTAGGTTGTATGAGTCTATCTCTAGGATATTGGGTCCATATAATATACAACTAGACCACACTAGCTATACTAGGATACTAGGAGATCAATAGGATACCGTATCGTGAGATATGTAAATAATTAGATAGGATAATATCATAATATGTATACACAATCATTAATATCTAATATTCCTAATTAAACTAATGCTAAGTGGATACCTTGGCTTTGAACCAATGCGGTATCGCACCACTACACCCCCATTTCGATACTCAAATACAATACCTTGAGTATCCCTCAATACTTTGACATTTACCTTAGTATCTCAAGGTAATGTCACTCTAGCATATAGCTAACTACCCAAACTATAATTATAACTAACATATATTTACTAATACCAAACTACTATACTAACTACTAATACATACTAAAATATATATACATATATACATACATCTACGTATCACTAACTAGAGATACAAGTATATACATAACACTAATAGTAAACACTAGCTACTAGATATCAAATGTACATATGTATACATACCAACTAACTAGTTAAACTACTAATGAATTAGCTAGCCAAACTAACTACTAAACTAATAAACTATCAAGCTACTAGTAAACTATACATCAAGATACTAGCTAACTAAACTATAAGTTAAACTAACTAAACTACTAACTTACTTAGCTCTGATATAATGCTGATACTCTGCTGCTAAAAGTTGCTGCTTGATGTTGTTGTGCAAGCTGCTGCTGGTGCATATGCTGGTGTGCTCTGCAGCTACTGCTCAAAGTTGCTATTAACTGATGCTACTGCACTTCATGCTACTAGCTGCTACTGCACTTGCTTAGTTGAAGCTACTGCAGTTGCCAACTGCTGAACCTAGCTGTTGAAGCTGCTGCCTTGTTGTCACTGCACTTTGCTAATTTAATTCTTGCTGCACATGCTGCTACCTACTGTGCTATGTGCTGTACTGGGCTAGTTTTGATACTCTGCTATGCTGTTGCTATGGCACCGCCTGAGCCCTCACACACATCCACACAACCACACACACAACCACCTATATGCACAAACACTTCTATATACATATATATATGACACTCTCACACACATAACATATATACATACTCTCATATATAGATATCTATATACATACATATGAACATAACACACACACACTCTCCCTCTCCCTCTCTCTCTCTCTCTATATATATATATATATAACTCACATATATATATCTATACATACACATATCTATTTACAATATATATATATATATATATATATATATATATATATATATATATATATATATATATATATATAACAACACAATATATATATATATATATATATATATATATATATATATATATATATATAACAATGATAATTTTATATTTAATAGCTATACACAAGGCAAATTGAATCTAGGAGGTGCAATACAACAAACACGTAGAGTGCATCGCACCCGTATCACACTAGATCTATGATACGCTTAAAATACGAGTCCACCACACAACCAAACATACCCCGAAGGACACGAGCAAGTCTAAAATATTATATGTGAACAATACAAAGAATCAATTACACATCTACGTGTCCGTGTCAAAATGTGACATGCATAAACCCTCGTGTCGGAAGAAAATCTCAAAATCAACATGTATCTCTAAATTGTTAGGATACGGCCTATACGTATCCAATTGTGGATATGACACTAGCCACACATAATCAAACACATGATAATTTGGTCTAATTGGCCAATTAACAAACACAACATGTGTCAATCTCGAAAATCTTCCAAAATTGACACAAAATACACCATAACTTCCTCCATAGGCCTTCTATGAACCTAATTCTAATTTTTATGGGTAGCCTCACCATATGGGGTGGTTTCTAATGATCAAAACACAGATTTAGAGTCTAAACAAAGAGAAAAAATTGAATTATACCTATTGGGAGATAGATTTCCAATAAACTTCTAAATTGGGTAAAATGAGCCTTCAACTTGTAGATTATTGCTCCTTCTTGTAGATCCTTACTTCTTCCTTGTAGATCCTTGTTCTACTAGCCTCCAATGATGATTTAGGAAGGAATTATGAAGCAATTTGGTGTGAAAATGAAGAAATTGGGAAAAGGGAATTCTAGATCTAGATTTGTAATGAAATGAAGAGAGAGAAATTTCTCCCTCCTATATATCATGGCCGACCACCTTAGCCCCCTCCCCAAACTACTATACAATATCTAAAATACCCCTTGGAGCCTTTCATGAAGAAATAATTAAGAAGGAAAGGTTCTAGTGTCATGCCCAGTCCCAAAAATACGTAGGACTAGGATACGTAAGCATGCCAGCCGCATGGATATGGCAACTCCAATATATGGAAACCAAATTCACACGTACGCTGTAATATAAATATCAAGTCCACAAGTGGTATAAAATGTATCACAAGTCACAGGGTATAATCTAAATCTCATCCGCAAAAATCAGATATAAATAATAACCTGCATCTATATAACTAGATCTCAACATAAATATCTAAGGATGATAGTTGGATGAAAACAAATCCACTACGAACTCGAATGGAAAAGTATAACACAACAAATACAATATAGGAATACCAGCTAACGACCATGGGCTCGAAGAGAAGACATCCTCGTAACACAAGTAATCATCCAAATCTGCGCTCCTGCAATTACTCAAGAACAGATACACCTGGCAGAGGACCAGGTCCTCAAAGGGACGTAACAAGATACAGAAAATACGAGCCAATTTGAATACAGTAAATATGCATCATATTTGAAAATAGATAAGTACGCTGTACAGGACAATCTATATGAATGCAAATGAGGACAACTTTTCGACGTATGGACAAGGGTAGGCTACTCGATCTAATCCTCACAATCTCACGCTCGTCAGTGGACATCATCAGCCGACATACCGCGGGGGTAGCGACCCTCGGACTCCATCAATCGATATACCGCGGGGGTAGCGACCATCGGACACGATCCACCATAGTGCGTGCTAGTGACTACGGTAGTACCAGAGTGGTTAAAAGCCCATACGCCTAATGATTGTCCTCTATGATACTAAGTGCCATGTGTGTGTCAACATATCTAATACATAGTAATGACTGAAAGAAAACTACACATGCAAGAATAAACAGAAATGCAATAAATATACAGAAATATACTAAGCATGCAAAATACTGTAAGCAATTTGGCAAGGTATCTTGCCTGGGGTCCTGCTGCTGGTATGAATCAGAGTCCAAGTCACAGTCCAAATAGCCTATGTATTACAAATTTATCACGTCAAAAGATAATTTATTTTATTTATTTAATTCTGGAATAATTACTCTAAAATCCTATTTTAATCTTATTATTCTGATTTTTATGTTAATTCCTAAATTTTGTCCAAAGAAACTGAATTTTATCAACTCGAGACTCATGGCACGCAAATCGAGGCGATCTGTTGACCGAAAAGTCAACCGACACAAACTCAACTTTTATGCATGATTTTCTGTAGATTTTAGCATCAAAAATATTCTGGAATTTACGGCTCGTCCGAATTCAAATTCGTTTGGGAATTATGGCACATACAAATTTTGTATTGTGCACCGATGGTTAAATTCTAACCTAGAAGTTCTACAAAATTAACAGTATATAAATACTTCGAATTAAATTCTGGAAAAAACATATGTCAATGATCTCGACATTAGCTTTCCAAAACTTTAAACGGTTCATGATTCCGATTCCTAGTTCTCCCGGAATCGCAAAAATATTGAAACACGTCTATTTTCGGACATGCTATGCTCTACGAATTTTCTTTCTAACGCAAGAAACTAGGCCTCGTTTGGAGTCCGGAGCTTTGCGTAATGGCTTGTGTAAGATGAAGGAACCCTAGATGGTAATTCTCCAAAATCTCTCTCTCTCTAAGATAATGGGATAATTAGGGTTATAATAATATATATATATATATATATATATATATATATATATATATATATATATATATATATATATATATATATATATATATATATAAAAGGATGTACCTGCGGCTAAATGGATATTTATAGGCCGACACGTGTCAGAATCTGATTGGATGGTTTTTGTTATATTATTTGTTTTTGATTTGCCTTTATCAAAACATTATTTAAGTCATTTTAAATCTAAATAACTCCAAATAAATATTAAAAATAATCATAAAAATCTGGAAAAATTACATAAAATATATTTTGAACCTATAAACCCTAGAAAAATATTTCGGACAATTTTATATTCATAAGTTTACTACTATAATTAGGAGAAGCTCTAAATATTAGTTTTATCCATTTAACTAAAAATAAATACTAACATTATTCCAAAAATTATAAAATTTTCAAAAAATATATAAAAATATTATAAATCCTAGAAAATAACGTGGGTCCATTCTATATTCCTGGGCTTGCACAATAAATTCTACAATTCCTAAAAATTAGTTATTAGTCTAAATAACTCCCAATAAATACTAAACGTATTCAGAAAATTCTCAAAAAATTCTAGAAAATATATTTGACTATTTAGAACCTAAAATAAAATTTTGGAATATTTTTAATTAAGTTTGAACATAAAATAAATTATTTAAAGTTCTAGAAAATTAGTGTTACTAGTTTTTAATTAACTAAAAATTATGGAAAAATCTCAATAATCTAAAATAGCCTAAAAATAATTCTAAATAAATATTTATATAAGTAAATATACTAAAAAAATTATTTTCTAATTAACTAAGAGAATACTCTAAATAAATTCAACATCTATAATAAATATAATAATATAAAATATACACAAAATACTTATTTTGGGTGAGGGAGTTTACAATCTACCCAACTTAAAACAATTTCGTCCTCGAAATTAAAATAAGGCATAATTTGTTAAATCCTTCACATTCGTACATAAGGTACGTCAATCGTAATCTCTTCCAAAAATTTAAATAACAAAATCTATTCAAATCTATAGCGATCACTTCAAAATTAAGATAACCACTGTTTAAATCAAAATTCAACCTGTCGTAATCTCTTCTCGATTTTTTTAAATAATCAACATTCAAATTTAACTCAAGTCTATATGACATCCCACATCAAAATTTATATCACCATTTCCAACTATCATAATCTCCTCTAGACTTTGAACAATAAATAATTCTAATCAAATCTTATTCCTATTGTCAAATTAAGAATTTTATACTCTTCAAATATTTAAACTCAATTTACATCCTCAATATTTCAAATAGGTGACCCAACAATCAAAATTGAACTTTTAATTCAAATCATCAAATTGTAAAATTTAAATCTAATTCACCAATTGTTCAAGTCTAAAATTCTATATTTATCCTCAAAATTTAAATCGATGATTCATCCTTCAATATTCAAAATTTAAATCATGTGCTCAAAGTATAAATATTTGGTCCGCAATATCAAGATTTTAAAATTCGTTAAATCCTCATTATCTTAATCCTTCTTTTAAAATTTCTCAAAATTAAAATGACTTGAATCTCCCAATCTAATCTTACTTGATCACAATCTAAAAGAAATTCCTCTCAAGTTGGCAATGTACTGCTATCCAACTTAGAATTTACCCATCTATCACAGAAGGCTATATACTTTAAGAAAAATATTCCTTAATTTATTTACTCATGTCATTCAATCCTCAAAACTTCAACGCCGATTATATCATATATGATATGTCCTTAATTACAAAAGAATAATCCTCAAGTATGTGATCGGCCTACGAGGTATATCTAGTACTCTCTATGTATTAAACTTATACCAAGAACGATGTTTCGTCTTTCCGAAATAAGGGAAGACGGAGACCAATAATAAAGAGTTCAAGGGTGAGGTAATAGAATAGAAGTATCGGGATCAAGGAGTTTAAGGAATTCAAATAGGAATTGTCAAAGCAGTTATGGATTGAAATCCTATTTTGGTAATTCTTTGTTCGCATGCTCGTATTAGTACAATTATATAACCGACCGCTCAGACATATCTAGGGGCAAGTATATTCGTCTACCAATCACTACATATCTCAATCTACGTAAAGTAGTATTATGAAGGGCGAATCAAGCACACTAAGGTTAGCTAGACCTTAAGACACTGATTCTGAAATGTATTAGTATGCGTCCCCAATAATACATATCTCATGATCAAGCTCGATAAAAGAGTAAGCTTGCAAAACTAGGCTATAATAGCAGCATAAGTCAAGGTAGTGCAGCAAATATAAGTACGCTAGATGATGATGAAAGGAGGTACAAATTAATTCAAGTTCACAAAACAAAACAACTAAGCAATAATAATAAAAGACTCTTCAATCCCTACAGTTATTATACAACCTCCTTGTCTATGTCGCTACTCGACCAAATGTGGGCAAGGACCTCTAACTTCTATTGTCTGAATAACCACTGTCATCTTATGCTATTATACAATTAATGTTGTTCAATCACACTTCAATAATAGGTCAAAAGACTATGTGATACTAAGTTGTGAGGTATACTACCCAACTTAAAACAATAAACTAATACTGTGACAGTCTTAAGGGTACCGTAGAAGCTCCTATTAAGGTCTTCGAGAAGGGGTCTTGGTACTTGTTAGGGTATCCTCTTATATTACATAGGTCATGGTCGTCTTAACTCTTAGTCATAGTGCAAGTGTCAATAGTAAGAATGGGACAGTTACTGGCCTCAAGGGAAAGGGAATATAACTCGTATTGAGGTGTGGTACAAGTTACGCAATTTAAAACTAAGGGATAAGCACCAGGTCTCAATCTACAAGAATAACTTAACTATCAAGTTCTAACTACTAAGCACACAATTTCAAAATTCAAGATTACAACTATAATCCTAGCAAACTATGTGTCCTTAACAAAGAAATAAATTACTTGGCTAACTATCAGAAGTGTCAGGTGGCACGAGTTGAAAGATAAAGAAAAGAAGAACGTAATTTTGGTCGTCGCACAATTAGCGAACGCTATGGTCATAGGGGAACAATATATAAAAATAGAGGGGCTCTAGATAGCATCATGGTTTTCCAAGGGAAAGGGGTATGCTAGTCTCTGTGTTTGAGGTATGATTAGAAAAATATTCTATGCATTGCTCTTGGCTTTCTAAGGTACTGTCTGCTTATCTCAAGACAAGAATCTAAATTTATGGTTCTCCAATACTCATCTAACGGCGTGGGTTAGGTTCAGTCCTAATATTCACTTTGGTTTTCTATTGGTTTCTCAATGCTAGGGGCAACCATAATGGTAAAATTCTAACTAACTCTAGTAGTGTCTATACTACTCTCAAGTCCTCATAACACATCAGGGGGTAATGGTAAACCAATTCTAGAGATAAGAAATTTTAGGGTTCACTAGACATCCTAAACTTAGTGGTGTGTCAGCACTCTAGTTGTACTCTTAATAGGAAGGTTACCCTGCTTATCATCTAACAACAGGAACTTCTATATTCTAGGAGAGACTATACTAAAGGAACTATTATGGGAGTACAGGAATCAAGCAGGATACAATTATTCAAATAGAATAGATTAGAAGAAAGATGAGTCATAGTCAATTATGGATGAGATCCTATACTCTAGTCCTAGGTGCAGGCTTATTCGGTACAGTAACGTAACCGAGACAATATGCTCTCGACCTGCATGGGCCACCACAAAAATATGTCACGCCCCAGTCCTAAAAATACGTAGGACTAGGACACGTAAGCATGCCAGCCGCATGGATATGGCAACTCCAATATATGGAAACCAAATTCACACGTACGCTGTAATATGAATATCAAGTCCACAAGTGGTATAAAATATATCACAAGTCACAGGGTATAATCTAAATCTCATCTACGAAAATCAGATATAAATAATAACCAGCATCTATATAACTAGATCTCAACATAAATATCTAAGGATGATAGTTGGATGGAAACAAATCCACTACGAACTCGAATGGAAAAGTACAACACAACAAATACAATATAGGAATACCAGCTAACGACCATGGGCTCGAAGAGAAGACATCCTTGCAACACAAGTAATCATCCAAATCTGCGCTCCTGCAATTACTCAAGAACAGATACACCTGGCAGAGGACCAGGTCCTCAGAGGGACGTAACAAGATACAGAAAATACGAGCCAATTTGAATACAGTAAACATGCATCATATTTGAAAATAGATAAGTACGCTGTACAGGACAATCTATATGAATGCAAATGAGGACAACTTTTCAATGTATGGGCAAGGGTAGGCTACTCGATCTAATCCTCACAACCTCACGCTCGTCAGTGGACATCATCAGCCGACATACCGCGGGGGTAGCGACCCTCGGACTCCATCAATCGATATACCGTGGGGGTAGCGACCATCGGACACGACCCACCATAGTGCGTGCTAGTGACTACGGTGTTACCAGAGTGGTTAAAAGCCCATACGCCTAATGATTGTCCTCTAAGATACTAAGTGCCATGTGTGTATCAACATATCTAATACATAGTAATGACTGAAAGAAAACTACACATGCAAGAATAAACAGAAATGCAATAAATATACAGAAATATACTAAGCATGCAAAATAATGTAAGCAATTTGGTAAGGTATCTTGCCTGGGGTCCTGCTGCTGGTATGAATCAGAGTCCAAGTCACAGTCCAAATAGCCTATGTATTACAAATTTATCACGTCAAAAGATAATTTATTTTAATTTATTTAATTCTGGAATAATTATTCTAAAATTCTATTTTAATCTTATTATTCTGATTTTTATGTTAATTCCTAAATTTTGTCCAAAGAAACTGAATTTTATCAACTCGAGACTCATGGCACGCAAATCGAGGCAATCTGTTGACCGAAAAGTCAACCAACACAAACTCAACTTTCATGCATGATTTCCTATAGATTTCAGCGTCAAAAATATGCTGGAATTTATGGCTCGTCCGAATTCAAATTTGTTTAGGAATTATGGCACATACAAATTTTGTATTGTGCACCGATGGTTAAATTCTAACCTAGAAGTTCTACAAAATTAACAGTATATAAATACTTCAAATTAAATTCTGGGAAAATATATGTCAATGATCTCGACATTAGCTTTCCAAAACTTTAAACGGTTCATGATTCTGATTCCTGGTTCTCCCGAAATTGCGAAAATATTGAAACATGTCTATATTTCGGACATACTGTGCTCTACGAATTTTCCAGAATTTAATACTCATAATTTTGTAAAATAAATTATATAATCAGAAATCTAACCTCAATATCTTTCTAACGCAAGAAACTAGGCCTCGTTTGGAGTCCGAAGCTATGCGCAATGGCTTGTGGAAGATGAAGGAACCCTAGATGGCAATTCTCCAAAATCTCTCTCTCTAAGATAATGGGATAATTAGGGTTATAATAATATATATATATATAGGGATGTACCTGCGGCTGAATAGATATTTATAGGCTGACATGTAATGCTCCGCAACCGCTCGGAGCGTTATGCTGAGTCGGATTGAATAAATCAAATGCTGGTTACATTTGAAATATTAGATTTTGGGAAGAAGGATTAATCGTGTTGGTTTCAATGTGCAGATGGCTAGCGGGTTCGATGGAAATCAGTTATTCATTCAGAATATTTCTGAATAGCTGGATGGAAGCGATAATGCTGTCTTCCTTAATCCGATCGGTCGGATGATTTGTTGAGCATGGCCTGCTCGCACGGTTATACCAGTTGAGTAGATCGCGCTTGCATCGGACCACGGGTTCAAGGGATTGGCCGTATCGGCAGGACAGGATGCCTAACGAGATCAAACATTGTGAGTGGGCTCTTTTCCTTCTCCTCTACTCCTTCATGCCTAATAATATGGAAAATACGTAAATGCTTGAACACTTGGGCTGAAACATTGGGATTCACTACACTGAGGCGTGCATAGAGTATACGTCGGTTGCTTGGTAGGATTGTGGCTTGATTGGTTTACGCGTATGGATAGTTGGAGCTAGAGTTGGAATATTACATTTGGGGCAGTTGGTTGGAATACTTGGGATTATGCTTGGACGAGTTGGAATGATACATTGAGGCGTTGGGAATATCAGGAATTCGGGCGAGCGAGCGTGCATCCGTGCACGAGTATCACTTGGTCGCTTTGTCTTGCAAAGCGAGCAGTTGTGGTTTGAAACCGAACAACTGCATCGGCGAGGGCGTTGTGTCGTTTGATGGGGCATCGTGCCACGAATGGGGCATTGTGCCACTAAAATGACATTGTGTCATGGGATTTGCTTCGAGCATGGGTGTTGCACCAATTTGGACTCTGTGTTGAGAAGAGGCATTGTGCCTATGAAACACTTGATATTTTGGTGCCTTGGGCTATATATTGAGGTCGAGATTTGGATCTCTTGGATGGATATGTTGGAAGAATGGTTATGGATACTTGGTTGGATATCTGTTGAACGAGTCTAGGATCGCTTGGTGGGGCGAGAATGTTTCGATCCTCTCGTCATACCTACTGTGTCTGCATAGTCACGGACAACCTGCGTGGCACAGGATTTGGTTTCCTGGAACGGGATGAGGCACCGGGGCACCGGGATCGTTCCACCATGGAGGAAACAATGGGCATCGCGCAATTGGGCGCAGTGCTGGTAGTCCGATACCACCAGGCGGGAGTAGCTGCCCAACCCTGGATCGGGTAGGATTGTCCTATTGATCTTGGTCCGATCAATGTCCTTCGTGGCTTCTGGCCAGTGACTTCATATAAATAAATGTTGGTTTGCTTTACTTTGGTTGGTTTGTGCATCGTGTAGGCGCGGCCGCCTTGCCTCGGCAAGAGTGTGCATTCGAGATTAGAATATAACTTTGGTTGAGGATGGATATTGAGGCGAGACTGATGGTTCGATATGTTATCGTTCAAGCGATGGAATTGAGTTAGACGCGTTGGATATACATAAATGCTTGTCGTTTGGTTTGAGATTGAATGTTTGCATGCTTAAACTGCCTTACCGCTTTCCTTAACATGTCATTCATATGCCATGAAACGAATCTAGGATTCAACTAGAAAGATCACCATATAACTGTATGCATTCACTATTTTACTTAGTGTCGGCTTAGGGGAGTGGGTTACCCCGCTCACCAGTACGGTTGTGTACTGACCCACGTTTATGGGCAATATTTTAGGTACACAGGCGTAGTGGCGCTGCTTGGATATACGGGACAAGATGTATGAACTGTAAGTACCTTTGTGGGCTAGAAAAAAGAGCAAGAGAATTTCATCGTCTCCGTGGCATCGCCTTTGTGGCATTGACTCGGGGCATTTCATTTGGACCCTATTGTGAGCTTCGCTGCGTATTACTCTGATGTGTGCTTGGTACACAAATTGGCTTCCACTGTAATTTGGTTGTTTCGATGATAACTTTGGTGTTTAACAACATCGCCTTGTACGAGCGCAACTCCAGGCTCGTACGGCATCACGTCCCGATGAGAACGATTGTCCCACGGGAGAGCTAAAACGTGGTGATTTTATGTTCAGCAGGGACTATTGAGCTTGCGGGAGATTGGGGCGTGACATGACACGTGTCAGAATCTGATTGGATGGTTTTTGTTATATTATTTGTTTTTGATTTACCTTTATCAAAACATTATTTAAGTCATTTTAAATCTAAATAACTCCAAATAAATATTAAAAATAATCATAAAAATCTAGAAAAATTACATAAAATATATTTTGAACCTATAAACCCTAGAAAAATATTTGGGACAATTTTATATTCATAAGTTTACTACTATAATTAGGAGAAGCTATAAACATTAGTTTTATCCATTTAACTAAAAATAAATATTTACATTATTCCAAAAATTTTGAAATAATTCCAAGAAATATATAATAATATTATAAATCCTAGAAAATAACGTAGCTCCATTCTATATTCCTGGGCTTGCACAATAAAGTCTACAAGTCCTAAAAATTAGTTATTAGTCTCAATAACTCCCAATAAATACTAAAAGTATTCAGAAAATTCTTAGAAAATTCTAGAAAATATATTTGACTATTTAGAACCTAAAATAAAATTTTGGAATATTTTTAATTAAGTTTGAACATAAAGTAAATTTTTTAAAGTCCTAGAAAATTAGTGTTACTAGTTTTTAATTAACTAAAAATTATGGAAAAATCTCAATAATCTAAAATAGCCTAAAAATAATTCTAAATAAATATTTATATAAGTAAATATACTAAAAAAAATTTATTTTCTAATTAACTAAGAGAATACTCTAAATAAATTCAACATCTATAATAAATAGAATAATATAAAATATACACAAAATACCTATTTTGGGTGAGGGAGTTTACATCTAGTCTAATGGGTTTAAATTAATTAATCATCCTCCTAATGAATGAGTTTCTAATTGGGCTCAAATCTAACTAGAATTAAATGTTGGTCCATGGATCTAATCTAAACTAGTTAGGTCCACTAAAATAAGTTCAAAACAATAAACTAACATCTAACAATAATTAAATAATATAATAAATAAAAATACAACATGCATAATATTTAATTAATTATGAAATGACTAAAATATTCTTTTCTAGAAAATATGGTAGTGACACGGGGGATGACTATCAATTCTACGGAATTGGGGCATGACATATTGGTATCAGATCACAGCTTCAAGTTTTTTTGACCCTCGTGTCAGAAAAGTTCCTTTAACGATATATTCTCTATGCGAACTCTTGAACTCGTTTGGGCAAAATGAGATACATTTCATACAGTTAGTCCATAATACATTATGAGCCTGATGCAATTTACTTTTTTTTGAAGGAATAACTCAAGTGCAAGCATCAGTGCTAGCACCTGGAGAGGTACAAGCCCAGGAAAGTAATTCTGGCACATCAGGAAGTTCCAAAAGCCAGCGAGCCATGCCCCCTGTCGACCCGATTGAGCGAATGATGTGGGTACTTGAAGCAAGCCAACAGAGGGACGAGGCTCATCATGAGCTAGCCGAGAATCGGGCAAAAGAGCGACAGAGCAAGTTTGAAGGCAATCTAGAAGCCCGATTTGCAGTCCAATAGAAGCAGGTAGATGCCCTGCAACAGATCATTCAGACCTTGGCCTCCAACTATTCTACAATGACAGCAGCAGCACCAGTGGAGCGACCCATGCCTGAAGTCGAAATGCCTCAAACTCCAAAGAAGAAGGAAGTGACTACCTTCGACTTTGTCGACTTCAAGAAGGTCTGCAATAAACATTTCAAAGGGACTGAGGATCCGATCGTGGCTCTAGATTGGCTGGCAGAGCTTGAAGATCATCTCAAATTGCTAGAGGTACCTGAGGAAAAATGTGTTGCATGTGCCCAACTACAGCTCCATTTGAATGCGCACGATTGGTGGGACATGCATCGAAGTTCTCTCTCCGCAGGCGATAAAGTGGAGACGATCCCGTCGGCTACCTTCCGTAGCGCATTCGAAGATGAGTTCATACCCCCTCCCGTACATTGGCAAAAGAAGAACGAGTTCGTGCAGCTTAGGCAAGGAAATACGACAGTGATGCAGTACTCTGCCGAATTCAATCGGCTCGCCAAATTTGCAAGCCCATATCTACCTGATGCGGCAAGTTGTACAATACGATTCGAAGGCGGCCTGCGACTTGTCATCCATGTGTACGTGGTCATTTTCCAATACCGGATAATGCGAAAAGTTCTCAATCATGTCCTTTTTCTTGAACCGCAATATCCTTCAGTTACTGTCGGTGCTGTACATACTTCCGATTATAAGCGCCATAGCAACGCGGGAGGAAACACCGCTCAAAAGCGTCCAAACAACGACGGTCACCAGGGTCCCAATCCAGGGCAACGATGTACTAATTGTAGAAGGACCAGGCATACTGTAAATAACTGCCGCTGAAAGTACGGATTATGCTTCATTTGCGGTGAACCTAACCATAGAATTCGTGGCTATCTGCGCCTCTCTGATTGTCGCCCTTAACATCCAAATTCTGCCTCAGCACATCAAGCTAACCGAGCCACGACGCAGCAAGAGCATCGTCAAGCTCAAGGCCGGGTGTACACTTTAACACGAAAAGAGGCCCTAGCATCTGACACTGTTGTGTCAGCTATATTACTTTTCAATAACATACTTGCTCGCGTGCTATTTTTTCTAGTGCAAAGAATAGCTTCATATCCACAAATTTTGCCACAGAAAATATGATAGAAATGATACCATTATATCTAGACCTTAATGTTAGCACCCCATCGGGCACGAAGATACCTGTTCGTTCAGTATGTCAGGACGGTCACGTCTGTATTGGGGGATGTAAACTCTCGCTCGATGTGTTAGTCCTAGATGTTCAGGATTTCGATATTATTTTGGGGATGGATTGGCTCGACGCTTGCTCGACAACTATCGAATGTGCAGAGAAACGAGTCATCTTTCGTCTACCTGGAGAGGCCGAATTCTGCTACACAAGTGGTTCAACAACAGATGCGTCAAAAACCTGCATGGTAATTTCTATAATTTTAGCTCCGCGGATGCTACACTCTGGGTGCGAGGGATACTTAGCGTTGGTTCGGGACACACAACTAGTTGTGTAAACATTGAGTCTTCTTTCGTTGTGGCAAAATTCTCTGATGTATTTCTCAGCGAACTACCTGGCATGCCACCCGACCGAGAAATCGAGTTCACCATCGATAGATTCCCAAATACCCAACTGATTTCCAAAACTCCGTACCGAATAGCCCCTGCTGAACTAAAGGAGGTAAAGTGCCAACTACAAGAACTGCTTGACCGTAGATATATTCGTCCGAGAATGTCTCCTTGGGGGCACCTGTACTTTTTATAAAAAGAAAGACGGGACATTGCGACTCTGCATAGACTATCAGAAGCTAAATAAGGTTACTATCCGAAACAAGTATCCCCTACCCAAGATCGATGACCTCTTTGATCAACTGCATGGAGCATTAGTGTTTTCGAAGATAGACCTTCGCTCTGGCTACCACCAATTAAAGATCAAGCAAGAGGACATACCAAAGTCATCATTTTGGACCCGCTGCGGCCATTATGAGTTTTCTGTTATGCCGTTCAGACTGATTAATGCTCCTGCCGCATTCATGGATTTGATGAACCATATATTCCGACCATTCCTCAATAAGTTTGTGGTAGTATTTATAGACGATATTTTAGTGTACTTGAAGAATAAGGATGAACACGCAGGACACCTGCGGATGGTGCTTCAAACTCTTTGAGATAATAAGTTATTCGCTAAGCTGAGCAAGTGCGAGTTCTGGTTGGACATCATATCTTTCCTCTGGTACATCATTTCTGCGGAGGGCATCTCAGTCGACCCAAATAATGTTGAAGCCATCGTGATGCGAAAGAGACCTGAGTCGGCCAGCGACATTTGGAGCTTTTTCGGTCTAGCAGGCTACTACAGGAGATTCATAAAAGATTTTTCAAGGATCGCTTCGTCTCTGACTTATCTCACTCGGAAGGGAGTAACGTTTGCGTGGTTGGACGATTGTGAATCTTTATTTATGGAACTAAAGCAACGACTCATCTCAGCACCGATTTTTACCCTTCCAGACGGACCCGATGATTTTAAGATTTATAACGACGCTTCAGGAAAGGGTTTGGGATGTGTCCTTATGCAGAGGGAAAAAGTGATAGCCTTTGCGTCAAGGCAGTTAAAGTCTCACGAGAGGAACTATCCAATGCACGATCTGGAACTTGCAGCGGTGGTGTTCGCGTTAAAGTTATGGCGGGATTACCTCTATGGCGTAAATCTTCAAGAATCAAAAAAACCTTAAGTACCTATATACTCAAAAGGATTTGAATCTACGGCAACCATGTTGGCTTGAACTCCTTACCGAATTTGACTTGATGATCAGATATACACTGGACAAGGGCAACATTGTAACTGATGCACTGAATCGAGTGTTTATTGGGAGCTTAGCTATCAATGACAGGCGGCGAAAGGATCTCAAAATTTTGGACATTTGTGAGCACCTTGATTTTTTATATAGGGTTAGTTCGATAATTATTAATTATTTTTTATTTTAGTATTTATTCAATAATTTAATTAAACTTTGGAAATCAACCCCCATGGTTTTAAGATCTTGAGTGCAACACTAGCCTTTTCCTTCCAACCAACCTAGCATGCTTGACTTAGACGAGTCAAATTAGGCTCCTGCCATGACTGTCCCTCAAAAATTTGTAATTCCATGCCTTATTTTGGTCGCACAACTTTTGCGACACAATTATGAGAAAATAATGATTAATTAATCATTTAGTCGTGGCGTACAAATTTAACACGCCACACCAATCCATTGATCCCAACTAAATCCATGTTATGAGCCTAACTGGTCCTATTACGCACATGACCCTCGAGTAGTGTTATTTGAACCCCCTGCATGCTCCCATTTAATATTATGTAGAAAGTAGAATTTATGGATTTATTAAGTTATTTTAATATTTATTAATATTTAGTAAATATATTTTTAATTAATATAAATTAGTTGTAGATTATTTAATGGAAAAAATATAAATTTTTAAGATTTTTTCCAAGTGCTTAACTATTTTTGGGAATTTTCTACATTTAATTATTGAATAAATAAAAGAATAAAAGAAAAGAAAAATAAATAGAACCTAACCCTACCCAAACCCAAAAACCGAAACCCTACAAAAAACCCAAAACCAAATCCTAATCCTAACTAAAACCAACCCCCCCTTTCCTTCCACGCACAGGGAACTCCACCCCTCTCTATTGTATATATATATATATATATATATATATATATATATATATATATATATATATACTACTTACATAAAACCCAAACCCAAACTCTAATCCCAGACCTCCGGCCGACCTCCGAGCGCCCGCAGCCCGCCGCCGACCGCCCGCAGCCTCGCCGCCGCCCCGTTCGCCGCACAGTCGTTTGCCCACCCCCTCCCCCCCCCCCCCCCCGCGCGCACGCGTGCGCAGTAACAGCTGTGACCCCTACTTCGCGTGCAGCCACCGCCCTCCTCGCTCGTCCGATTCGTGTCCCGTCTTCGCTGGTATATTCATAACCTAACCCTCTACGATTTTCTTCAAGTGTAACGAATTTAAGCACTCCATTTTAATCGAAAAATCGACCGAAAGTTGGCCGAAAACTTCTCGGAAAGAGTCCAGAATTTTAATCCAAACCCCCATGTTCATGTCCAATTTTCTACCAACTCGTTAATTATTTTCAAAATATAATTAAAGAAACATCTTCACAATATAACCAAGATTGTTACTGTTCTTTTAGTTTTTATTAGTTTGCTTTAATGATTAAATTATTCTTCTTCCAAAACGACCAAAAATTTGTTTTTAAAATACCCAAAATCTCGCGATACGGGGTACGTTCCGCCAAACGAGACGACTTGGTCATGTGCGAGTTGCATCGAAAGGCGTAAACCGTAAATACGGACGTATGGGCCTTTGCGAAACTTGATTTGAATGTGCGTGTACACCGAAACCAACGCGTATCTGTTAAAAAATACCGTATCGGTCTTTTTTGATACTTTTTGTAACTTCGTGTGTGCTTGTCATTTCGTAACGAAAGTTACGCCATCCGATTCTTAGCGTTATGCTGGTCCTTTGACCCAAGTTTGGTTCGATTCTGAGAACGTTGACGAAACATCATTTTGTGGGCCCCACGGTTCTATATGACGGGCGATTTTGTGACTGGCTCATCGGAATCCAGTTCTGGATGTTCCCTTGGGCCTGTATCATCGTTCTGGACTCGTAGACAGTGAGTTTGACGAATTTGGAGAACTTTGTCTTCGACTCATTTTTCGGTGCGAAGTGGTCCACAAGTGAACCCCGCTTTGACCCAAAATTGTCTATTTTGCCCCTGTGTCTAAATTGAATTTATGGGTAGTCAATCCTAGCTATTTTAAGTATTTTGAGAATATTGACAATATTTATTTCAGCATCCGAAGGTGTATGTGCCGATTCCACTTTTCTAGGAGCAGTTGACGGAGTTCAGAACCCAGGTAAGTGTACCTTGTCAAACCTGCAGAGATCCTGTTATATTACTTGTTTGTATTCTTTTATTATATATACTTCTGTGATGTATCTGTTCAACCTAGAACCATGAGACGTTGCTTAGCATTCGAAAAAGATTTGGGTGTCCACGCCGTATGCGGAGTCGTGCAACGTCACTTAGAGAGTTGATTTCGCGATCCTATATTTTTACGTGCTTATTTTACCAAGTACGCCATACCGTAGGACACTTGACACTATTTTATTTAACAGAATCTTTCCTGAGATATTCATGGTGATTCTATATAGGCTTATAGAATTCGTGACATATGACTTGTATATTACATGGATATTATTAAGACTCGTTGTACTAGCTAGAGGTCATGATCTTTCGTGTTATGGACATGAGATGTCGTGGACATAAGATTACATTGGGTGGGGAGAGACACACAGGCTACAGGCTGATTACATATATATATATATATATATATATATATATATATATATATATATATATTTATTATTATGGTGCTTTAGCCTCCATTCCAGAGCTTGGCCCATTACTTGATATTCTTGCTACCGGCTCCCCGACACAGAGCTTGTAGTGGTTTCAGCCTGAGTACTAGTGATGATCTCATTTGTATTTTACTTAGCTAGTTACATAGCTTGTCCTGAGGATCTGTTTATATTTATTTGCTGTATTTTATTTGGCTTAAGTGTTTATTGTACCTTGCTATGTCCCCTGAGGACCTGGATCCAGATTATGTCCCCAGGTATAGACGAGGAGAGCTATCCCGAGGTTTACGGGGCAGGTGCTACTATTGGATACGTACAGGTTGCAGAGGACGAGGTTGTTCCGGAGGACTTCTCTTGAGAACACAGTATTCATACCATTCATTATTTATGCTTAGTGTTCTTGGATATTTGATCTTGTAGTGACTTTTGGATATTATACTTGGATTTATTTTCTTTTCCATTTTGATGGCGGGTTGTTCCCCGTGACATTATTTATATTGCTTTGATTAGACAGATTATTTTATATTATTGTGGCTGGACTTGTCTCTCATTGATTTAGTTACTTATTGTGGATGAGATTAGATATATAAACTGTGACAGGTATTCGTAGACCATTTTTATGTATTACAGCTTAAGTGCACTCTAACGGGTCTATTAAATTGGGTTTGCCCATTGGAGTTGTGCTGCTGGCCATTGTCCCGTGGCTAGTCCCTCGATATTTTAGGACTGGGGCGAGACATGGTTTTTGTGGCGGCCCATGCAGGTCTACGAATATATTACTTTGGTTTCAACTAAGGGACCGAGTAAGCCTGCGATTAGGATAATGATAAATTTATAGGATCTTATCAACATATTGACACGCTCTTGATCTCTATATCGGACTCGAATAAATTCCTTGACTTGCATCCTGCTTGATTCAACTGTTTGATCCTACACTGATCCCGACAGAAGAAGAGAAGGTGGAGAAATTCTTTGACGGACTGAGCTTTGAACTACATAGACAGATTGGCGCAGTTGCACCTACTTCTTATACGGACGTCCTTGTAGTATCTTGACGCATGAAGCAGATCTAAACGAGGGAGTCCAGCCAAAAGAGACCGTACGCATTAATACCATCTTGAGAACTACACGGAGAGCCTGCAAAGCAACCCTAGATGAATCCACCACAGAGAGCAGCATTACGAGCCCCATCCCTTCCTACTTGTAACTACTGTGGCAAGGTAGGCCATATTGAGAGAGAGTGCAGACGCAAATTGGGATTATGTTTAGCTTGCGGATCTAGTCAACATTTAGCCTGGGATTGCCCTGAGTGCCGGGGAGTGTAAACCCCTGATTTTTCAAAAATATTAAATTTGGATTTTTCGCAATTTTTTAGAATTTTCTGGGATTTTTCTGGAATTAAAATCAGGTTTCTAATTATTAAATAATTTTTATTTGATAATAAATAATATTAAAATATTATGGAAATAATATTTTATGGTATAGAATTAAAAACTGGACTTAGGGTAATTTTTCTGGAATTTATTGGGCCCCGGACCTATTTTAAAATACCTAAAAATATTTATTTATTAATTAAGTATTTATTTATTCATTTATTTATTTATTTACTTATTTATTTTCGGCCCAAAACCCAGCCCATTTCAGCCCGCGGCCCACCTAGCCGGCCCATTGGCCATCCGGGTCGGGTCGGGTCCACCCGAACCCGACCCGCCGCCACCCAAACCCGCTGACCCAGTCCCCCAGCCCCGCGTGGCCGTTCCGGCGCCCGCGTCCCCCGCCGCATCCGGCGGCCAGCTCCCAAGACCCCGCTCCGCCCGTTCCGGCGCCACGTCCCCCTCCTCCTCCGCCCTTCCCGGCTGACCCCCACGCCCTCTGCGCCTATATAAACCCCCTCCCCTTCTCCCCTCCGGCCACCACGAACCCCCACCGGAACCCCGCCGCCGCGCCTGAGCTCCTCCTCCGCCGCTGTAACTCCTCCTCCTTCTCCCCTCTCCTTCCTCCTCCGTCCCCGACTACCCAGTGCTCCCTTCCCCTTCCTCCTCCCACTCGAGCAGCCGCCTCCGGCCGCCCCTCCGCTCCAACGCCGCCCTCGACCCCGACAGCAGCCCGACGAGCCGCCCCAGCCCCTCTCCGGCGCGCCTCCGGCCGCCCCTCCACCGGAGTATCCCCAAACCCTAACCCTAATTCCCAATTGTGTCGGACACGTGTCGGACACGAAATTCTTCGAGTTTTCGGACCCTGTTCAGGTACGCGTATCTCTCTGCTCGTAACCCCGTTTTTGATTCCGTCTTTTGCATCGCGAAGCCTGCGTGACCCTCTCGGTGCCCGTGCAACCCGCTCGGGGCATCGCGTCCTGTGGCGATCGTACACCGCGATCCAAAAACAGCAAAAACCATGCCCCGATTCACCCCGGAACTGGGTACGCCCCGCCAAACGGGATGACTTGGTCGCGTGCGGTCTTCACAGATACGTGCGCGTCGTTGATACGGACGTATGGAATTTCACAGAAGTCGATTCGGGTGTGCGTGCACACCGGGATCAACGCGTATCCGCGGACACCGTCCCGTATCCGCCTTTCTGAATCACGTCCTAACTTTTTGTACACACGTCGGATTGAAACGAAACTTGTGCCATCGGACTCGTAGCGATACGCTGGTCCTGTGACCCAAGTTTGGTTCGATTCTGAGAACGTTTACGAAATCGCATGTCGTGGGCCCCACAGGTCCCACTCGACGGGCGATTTTGTGATCGGCTCATCGGAATCCAATTCTGGAAGTTCCGTTGGGTTCATATCATCGTTCCTGACCTGCTGATACTAAATTTGGTGAATTTGGAGACCTTTGACTCTGACACATTTTTTGATGCAAAACGGGCCCACATGTGGACCCCGTTTTGACCCAAAATTGCCGTTTTTGTCCTTGTCTCCAAATTGGACTCAAGGACAGGCATTTCTAGCTATTTGATATCTTCTGAGCATGATGGTAATGTTTATTTCAGTATCCGGAGTTATTTCTGGAAATTTCCCCGAGACACAAAACCGTAATGGGATCCAAACATCAGGCAAGTACCTGCACTTCAAGTTTAATCTTTATATTGTGATAATTAGTTCCTTGCTCTACTAGTACCCTTGTATGATTACACTTAGTGTTGAGATTTGGAGTTCATGTCTTGCTTTTTGTGTCGGGTGGGAGAATACTAGGAGGCATGTAGTTTACCCTTCCCCCTGTCCTGACTAATAGCTATTGGTACACGACTGTACCCTCAGCCGGATCTCGATTATTCCTGACTAATAGCCGTCTATGACGTGCCGGATTAGCCTTATAACCCCCTACATGCCAACTATGTATTCTAAATACACAATTACACACACATAGTTCTTGTCTTGTTGTAGTTCTATTTTTTTGTCTCATTATATTCCTGTTTTACTCATGTCTCTGGTTTATAGCAATTAATCCTGTTTTACTTATATTCCTGATCTTTAGTGCGTAACTCTTAGTTAATTTCACTACTTGTTGTGCATATTATTATCATGATACTTAGTCAGTTTTCTTCTACTTGTCATAAATATTTAGTTTAATCTTGTTGTGTATTGGTACTTTGCTCCTTTCCTGACTGGATCCATTGATATTAGGCGATGATGAGGACTATGTCCCCACCTATTATGGTCCCTATGAGGTAGCAGGTGATACTTTTGAGGAGCCGGTTCCCACCCAGGAGACTACTTCTGAGGAGTAGTTAGCAGTTAGTTATTATTTTTCTTTCATCCTAGTAATCGGGTTTGTCTCCGATTTAATTTCTGGTTCTGTAACAAACTATGGATCTGGTTGTCACATTTTGTTTATGAAATCTTAGCATTTCTTTTCCTGTTATTATCCTTGCCTACTATTTAATTATTGTGAATGAGCTAGATTTTATTTAACTGTGAATATGACCTAGACAGCGTACTACCGCCGACACTGCGGCGTAGGCTTGACGTACCCACGTACTCGTGCCCGAATATCCGGGTGCGGGTCGTGACACATTTTTTTGGTGGCCCATGCAGGTCAACGACTAAATTTTTCGGTTTCAACTTCGGGACCGAACAGGCCTGCAATAAGATAAGGATAAGTTTAGGATCTCATCCACTTGCTTGAATCGTTCTTGACCTCTATCTCGGATTTGAATTAATTCCTTGACTTGCATCCTGCCTTGATTCCTGTGTGCCCCTTATCGTTTATTTTGGATGCAGAGTAATGGATCTATCAGCAAGCGACGAGGTTTCTACAAGATCACCACGAGATGCTCTACCAGCACTCGAACCGAGACTACCTTGGTACCACAAGCAGCACTCCCCCAGCTAGCCAGCAACAGCAGAGGACACCACCTCAAGGACGCGGACAAGCTTACGTGATGACCGTGGAGAACGCGCAGACTCTTGGAGTAGCTAATGCGCGTAAGTGATTTGTAGCTGCCATTTTTAGCATTGTTTAGCTCGTGCCTATTGGTTCGTGACCTCAGCCCCAACCTAGTAATTTTAAACTTGCTAATAATCTGGTATACTTTTATATTTAATAACTGTAAAGATTGTAGAGTCTTTTATTATTGTGCTTATTGTGTGTTGTTTTGTGAATTTAAATAATTTGTACCTCCTTTCATCATCATCTAGCGCACTTAATTTTGCTGTACTTGACTTATGCTGCTATTCTATAGCCTAGTTTTGCAAGCTTACTCTTTATCGAGCTTGTTCATGACAAGTGTATTATTGGGAAGGCCCACAATGATACATTTTAGAATCAGTGTATTACGGTCTGATCAACCATAGTGCGCTTGATTCGCCCTTTGAAATAATACTTTACGTGGATTGAGATATATAGTTGGCTAGTATACTTGCCCTCTAAATATGTTCGAGCATATCGTATCAGTTACATAACTGTACTAATACGAGCATGCGAACAAATGATTACCAGAATAGGATTTTAATCCACAACTGCTTGACAATTCCCATTTGAATTCTTTAAACGCCTTGATCCCGATACTTCTATTCTATCACCTCACCCTTGAACTCTTTATTATTGATCTTCGTCTTCCCTTATTTCGGAAAGACGAAATCTCGTGCTTGGTATATGTTTGATATACAGAGAATACTAGATATGTCCCATAGGCCGATCACATACTTGAGGATTATTCTTTCGAAATTAAGGACATATCATATGTGATATGATCGGCGTTGAAGTTTCGAGGATTGAATGACATGAGTAAACATATTAAGGAATATTTTCTTAAGGTATATAGCCTTATGTGATGGATGGGTAAATTCTAAGTTGGGTAGTAGTGCATTGTCAACTCGAGATAAATTTTGTTTAGATTGTGACCGAGTAAGATTAGATTGGGAGAGGTTCAAGCCATTCTAATTTTGAAAATTTAGAGGATAAAAATATAGAATTTCAGACTTGAACATTGGTGGACTACATTTAAATTATTTTTCAATTTGATGATTTGAATTAAGAATTAAAATTTGATGGTTGGACTACCTAGTTGGAATATTGAGGATGTGAATGGAATTTAAAAAGTTGAAGCATACAATTGTGAATGGGAATACTATTGGACTCGAATCACTTCTAGAGAAAATTATGATAGTTAGAATCGTGAGGCAAATTTATAAGCGTATGCAAATCTTGAAGATGTTATTTTAAAATTTGCCTGTGGATAATTTCAGGAAGTAAGAAGTAATAACCATAGGTTAAATTTTGATTGGAACAGTAGTCATCTTAACCTTGAAGTGATTGCAGTGGATATGGTTAGGATTTTAATTATCGCAAGGAGATTGCGATTGACTTGCCTTATGTACATGAAGGATTAACATATTATGGCTCAATTTTAATTTCGAGGACGAAATTTTTATAAGTTGGGTAGAATGTAAACCCCTAATTTTTCAAAAATATTAAATTTGGATTTTTCGTAATTTTCTGGAATTTTCTGGGATTTTTTGTAATTAAAATCAGGTTTTTAATTATTAAATGATTTTTATTTGATAATAAATAATATTAAAATATTATGAAAATAACATTTTATGGTGTAGAATTAAAAACTGGACTTAGGATAATTTTTTTGGAATTTATTGGACCCCGGACCTATTTTAAAACACCTAAAAATATTTATTTATTAATTAATTAAGTATTTATTTATTTATTTATTTATTTATTTACTTATTTACTTATTTATTTCCGGCCCAAAACCCAGCCCATTTCAGCCCGCGGCCCACCTAGCCGGCCCATTGGCCATCCGGGTCGGGTCCACCCGAACCCGACCCGCCGCCACCCAAACCCGCTGACCCAGTCCCACAGCCCCGCGTGGCCGCTCCGGCGCCCGCGTCCCCCGCCGCATCCAGCGGCCAGCCTCCACGACCCCGCTCCTCCCGTTCCGGCGCTACGTCCCCCTCCTCCTCCGCCCTTCCCGGCTGACCCCCACGCCCTCTCCGCCTATATAAACCCACTCCCCTTCTCCCCTCCGACCACCACGAACCCCCACCGGAACCCCGCCGCCGCGCCTGAGCTCCTCCTCCGCCGCTGCAACTCCTCCTCCTTCTCCCCTCTCCTTCCTCCTCCGTCCCCGACTACCCAGCGCCCCCTTCCCCTTCCTCCTCCCACTCGAGCAGCCGCCTCCGGCCGCCCCTCCGCTCCGACGCCGCCCTCGACCCCGACAGCAGCCCGACGAGCCGCCCCAGCCCCTCTCCGGCGCACCTCCGGCCGCCCCTCCACCGGAGTATCCCCAAACCCTAACCCTAATTCCCAATTGTGTCGGACACGTGTCGGACACGGGATTCTTCGGGTTTTCGGACCCTGTTCAGGTACGCGTATCTCTCTGCTCGTAATCCCGTTTTCGATTCCGTCTTTTGCATCGCGAAGCCTGCGTGACCCTCTCGGTGCCCGTGTAACCCGCTCGGGGCATCGCGTCCAGTGGCGATCGCACACCGCGATCCAAAAACAGGAAAAACTACGCCCCGATTCAAGCCGGAACTGGGTATGCCCCGCCAAACGGGACGACTTGGTCGCGTGCGGTCTTCACAGATATGTGCGCGTCGTTGATACGGACGTGTGAAATTTTGCTGAAGTCGATTCGGGTGTGTGTGCACACCGGGATCAACGCGTATCCGCGGACACCGCCCCGTATCTGCCTTTCTGAATTATGCCCTAACTTTCTGTACACACGTCGGATTGAAACAAAACATGCGCCATCGGACTCGTAGCGATACGCTGGTCCTGTGACCCAAGTTTGGTTCGATTCTGAGAACGTTGACGAAATCGCGTGTCGTGGGCCCCACAGGTCCCACTCGACGGGCGATTTTGTGATCGGCTCATCATAATCCAATTCTGGAAGTTTCGTTGGGTTCGTATCATCGTTCCTGACCTGTTGACACTAAGTTTGGTGAATTTGGAGACCTTTGACCCTGACACGTTTTTTGGTGCAAAGCGGGCCCACATGTGGACCCCGTTTTGACCCGAAATTGTCGTTTTTGCCCTTGTCTCCAAATTGGACTCAAGGACAGGCATTTTTAGCTATTTGATATCTTCTGAGCATGATGGTAATGTTTATTTCAGCATCCGGAGTCATTTCTGGAAATTTCCCCGAGACACAAAACCGTAGTGGGATCCAAACATCAGGCAAGTACCTGCACTTCAAGTTTAATCTTTATATTGTGATAATTAGTTTCTTGCTCTACTAGTACCCTTGTATGATTACACTTAGTGTTGAGATTTGGAGTTCATGTCTTGCTTTTCGTGTCGGGTGAGAGAATACTAGGAGGCATATAGTTTACCCTTCCCCCTGTCCTGACTAATAGCTGTTGGTACACGACTGTACCCTCAGCCGGATCTCGATTATTCCTGACTAATAGTCGTCTATGACGTGCCGGATTAGCCTTATAACCCCCTACATGCCAACTATGTATTCTAAATACACAATTACACACACATAGTTCTTGTCTTGTTGTAGTTCCATTTTCTTGTCTCATTATATTCCTGTTTTACTCATGTCTCTGGTTTATAGCAATTAATCCTGTTTTACTTATATTCCTGATCTTTAGTGCGTAACTCTTAGTTAATTTCACTACTTGTTGTGCATATTATTATCATGATACTTAGTCAGTTTTCTTCTACTTGTCATAAATATTTAGTTTAATCTTGTTGTGTTTTGGTACTTTGCTCCTTTCCTGACTGGATCCGTTGATATTAGGCGATGATGAAGACTATGCCCCCACCTATTATGGTCCCTATGAGGTAGCAGGTGATACTTTTGAGGAGCCGGTTGCCACCCAGGAGACTACTTCGGAGGAGTAGTTAGCAGTTAGTTATTATTTTTCTTTCATCCTAGTAATCGGGTTTTTCCCCGATTTAATTTCTGGTTCTGTAATAAACTATGGATCTGGTTGTCACATTTTGTTTATGAAATCTTAGCATTTCTTTTCCTGTTATTATCCTTGCCTACTATTTAATTATTGTGAATGAGCTAGATTTTATTTAACTGTGAATATGACCTAGACAGCGTACTACCGCCGACACTGCGGCGTAGGCTGGACGTACCCACGTACTCGTGCCCGAATATCCGGGTGCGGGTCGTGACAGGGAGGAACACCAATGGTTCACCGACTAGCTTTACCAACACCGAAGCCAGTCCAGCAGCCACATCGACCAGCTTATCCAGCACCAGGAGCATCACAGGCAGAATATGGAGGATTTAGACCACCAACACCGGGAGAATATCATCCAAGTCTACCCTCGGCACCACAGGCAACACTCTTTCAGCAGGCCCAAAAACAACAAAGGGCACCACTACATAGACGTGGACATGCTTTTGTGATGACAGTGGAGGAGGCACAGACTCATGGAGTAGCGAATATGAGTAAGATTTAGTTTTATCATAGCCAGCTATAGTAACAAATATTCCTAGTAATACTTTAGCATGTGCCAGTTAGTTCCATTCCCTAGCCTATACCTAGTATTATGTTAGCATGCACTTGTTAGTCTAGAGTAGTAATATGTAAGTGTACCCAAGTTTTCATAAGTTGTTGTTGATCTTCGCTCTAATCAGACTCCTTTACTCTTGAGTTACTCATCTCTCATTACCTCGAAAAAGTATTTATTGCTTCCCTATATGTTCTGCTTGAACAAAACTCTCACCCTTCCTCTCAATTTTTTCCTTGTTCATGGTCCTTTATCCTTTGTGTCGTGCTTCAAAAAATGTCATGCGACCGTGTCATCTCTTCTGGAGCAAACCTTTCCTGACCTGTTACGTTTCATTTTTCTTAATTGCGAGGACGCAATTCTTTTAAGGTGGGTAGATTGTGAGCACCCTGATTTTTTATATAGGGTTAGTTTGGTAATTATTAATTTTTTTATTTTAGTATTTATTAGATAATTTAATTGAACTTTGGAAACCAACCCCCATGGTTTTAAGATCTTGAGTGCAACACTAGCCTTTCCCTTCCAACCAACCTAGCATGCTCGACTTAGACGAGTTAAATTAAGCTCATGTCATGACTGTCCCTCACAAATTTAATCGAAGACGATGTTTGAAGAGGCCAAGGACGTAAAGCCATGCTCTGATACCACCTGTCGCGCCCCGATCCCGCAGGGGCCGATCCCGTAGGGCCTATCGTCCTCGCTTGGTCCCTACGGAACCATTCGTCCTCGCTTGGTCCCTACGGAACCGTTCGTCCTCGCTTGGGCGCGATGCCGTGCAAGCCTAAGTGGCGCTTGCACCAGGCAACGTACCTGCACAAGACAAGTTAGACAAAATATACATATATAGGCACAGAGTAAAACGCATAGAACCAAAGTTGAACACATTTGATAAGCACACAAAATACTTCCATTTTATTGAATACTGAAGATTTGGATTACAACATGCTTGCTTGGCTGAGTTACAAAATATGCCTTAGAAGGCTTACAACTCTTTTTACATTCCCAAAACTAGCCACAACGCCCATTACATCATGCCCTTGTAGTAGGACCAAAATAACCAAAATATCTAGCAGAAGGAGAGTAGCCCACTGGAGAGGTAAGCAGCGAAGGAAGCAGCACGAACACAATCCTAAGGAAGGGTGCGCACACGCTGATTCATGTTCAAGATGGTAGCCAAGCTCTCGCTTCCAGTACCTGGATATTTGCCCACAAACGTGGGTCAGTACTACCACATGTACTGGTGAGCGACCGTGGCCAAACTCACCTTAGAAATCCACACTAAGTAAGCATATGAAGCTAGCATTATTAAGTGGTCTTTCTGGTTGTCTAGTTTCTTTTTAACAATTCATGCTAGGAAACATAGACAATATAAAGCAAGTGCATATGATATTTCTTACCCACGGCCGAGCGGTTATCCCTGCAGCAGACACACAAGTTAGCCACAATTTGCATATGAATAACTTATGAATCAATAAGGCATCAAGTGTTAGGTATGCAAGAAGGTAAACCTAGCATGCGCCCTAACTATATGATGGTCCCCTCCACGGGATTAGTAGTTGGGACGTACAAGCCCAATCTCACTAATAGACGAGTCTCCGGTCTACCCAAGGACGTACAAGCCTCAGGTATCTAGATCTCTTCCGGCCGAACGATCCCCAGTGCCCCAGGGACCGCCCGAGAGATAAACCTTGTGCACAAGTTGTCCTGACCAAATGCATGAATGCAAGCCCTATCAGAAAAATATGCTATCATGCAACTGATAAACCAAGCACACAAGTCTATCTCTTTTTCTCTTTTCTCATTATTAAGCTCAAGTCCAGAGTTTTCTCGCCACAATACTCAATGCACAGATACACAAGGGATAGTTAAGCATTCCATAAGCAACTAGTAAGTTAGCAGTTCTATACTTGAAGCATGCAATACTTTCTTTCTCTTTTAGCTTATCTTTTTAGTGAGGCATCATATTTATGTGAACTAGAGATTCTTTATTAGGCATGCAGACTTAAAGGATTCATCGAAGGGCCTAAGCCACTCACCTAATGAACCGAACGAGAGGATGGGGAAGCCTAAGCGACGTTCACTCTTTGGTTATGCGTCCTGAAAATGCAACAATACTTGGTTAGCATACTTCGATCTCTTTCCCTTACGATTCGAAAAGAAAGCGCAAGCGAGAAGGCGAAATCATGAAAACCAAGTCATCGAAAGCAACTCAAAACATAAAGCAACACAAAACCAAGAAGCAAAGCAACCAACGAAAACTCTTGGACTTATTTCAATAGAAGTCGTTCCATTAATTGGAATGTTTCATTGCACTTCGTCCGTGTTGATTTGGCGGTAAGGTTTCCCCGAGACTCGATTCTCAACCGAGTCGAAGCAGCGTAGTGTTCCATAAGTAACCGTTCGGAGCGGGACGTTACATACTACCCCACTGAGAAGAAGTTTCGTCCTCGAAACTTAAGAGATCAAGGAGGCAAAGGTCAAGCATCAAGAGTTCAAAGGAATAAGACTCACCAACATCGTGTCCGCTCTCGTCACGCTCAATATTCAACTGATACACTCTAGGCCTTCTTGTCTGATCAGTTGGTTCCAGAGCAGGACCCGGAGGGGTCTGAGTCTCAACCCGAGCAGTCTTATTGTTTCCACTCTGGTATGGCGGCGGAACCGTCTGGTTTTGGCAGTTCACTGCCTGATGCCCTTTTTCACCGCAGTTATAACATTCCCTTTTTGCAGCACGACAAACATCCACGGTATGGCCTGGGTTGTGACAGTAATTGCATATAGGACCTGGGCGCCGCTCGTCCGTTGTTTTCTTTTCTCCATCATGGTATCTTTTAGCAGGAGGGTTTCGAGGAGCCGGTGCCCTTTCTGGAGCATTTTGTGGAGTGAACTGCTCATTCTGCACGGCTGCCTCAAAGGCTTGTATATAGGTTTTGCACTCCCGGTTCATAACATCTTTTCTTAGATTATCGTTTAAGCCTTTTATGAACCGATGTGTGCGGGATGCCTCATCGGGAATCATTGAGCTAGCGAACTTAGCAAGTTCAGAGAATTCCGACTCATAATCTTCGACGGACATGCTCCCTTGCTTAAGTTCGGTAAACTCATCTTCTTTTCTCTGCCTGACAGCTGGCGGGAGGTAATGTGCAAGGAATGCTTCCTTGAACATTCCCCAAGTGATCCTACCATCCTGATGCTTGGTGGCTAGATCTGTTTTCTTAACTTCCCACCAGTCGTGTGCACGTAACCGCAGTTGCATATCTGCACACGCCACCCTCTTGTTCGCAGGGATAGAAGCAAAGCTAAACAAGCTCTCCATCTTCGCGATCCAGTCCATCACCTTATCCGGCGTGGTCCTGCCTTCAAACTCTGGAGGGTTCAACTTCAGGAACTCCGCGCCTTTAAAGGTAGACTTTTCGGCCGTGCGAGGAGGCTTATTTGTTTCTGCTAATCCTGCGTCTTGAGGCATGGTCGGGGCAGTCACAGGTGTTGCGACGGTGCCCGATGCACCACTGTGCGCTGCTAGTGTTGTTACAATTTGAGTCAGGGAGTCAAGCTGCTTTTGTTGTGCCGCGGCTCTAGCATCTGCTCGTTGCTGCTGAGCCTCGAATCGTTCTTGTTGTGCAGCATGACGGTCATTTTGATTCTGTAACATCGCAATCAGTCTATCTAATTGATCATCGCTCACGCTAGCTGCGCGCGATGACTCAGGGTTACCAGCACCTGTTTTTGTCATCTATGCTGCAAAAGGGAGTAGCTTGCATTAGTCTTCATAATGTATTATGGACTTATTGCATGGGACGTTGGGTTTTTCACACTCTTAGGGACCTTCCATACTCTCGATTTACTTCTTATAGATTTGAAATCTATTTTCGAAATTCGGGACTTTTGAAATCGCTTGAAAACTTATATCATTTTCGAAGACGATGTTTGAAGAGGCCAAGGACGTAAAGCCATGCTCTGATACCACCTGTCGCACCCCGATCCCGCAGGGGCCGATCCCGTAGGGCCTATCGTCCTCGCTTGGTCCCTACGGAACCATTCGTCCTCGCTTGGTCCCTACGTAACCGTTCGTCCTCGCTTGGGCGCGATGCCGTGCAAGCCTAAGTGGCGCTTGCACCAGGCAACGTACCTGCACAAGACAAGTTAGACAAAATATACATATATAGGCACAGAGTAAAACGCAGAGAACCAAAGTTGAACACATTTGATAAGCACACAAAATACTTCCATTTTATTGAATACTGAAGATTTGGATTACAACATGCTTGCTTGGCTGAGTTACAAAATATGCCTTAGAAGGCTTACAACTCTTTTTACATTCCCAAAACTAGCCACAACGCCCATTACATCATGCCCTTGTAGTAGGACCAAAATAACTAAAACATCTAGCAGAAGGAGAGTAGCCCACTGGAGAGGTAAGCAGCGAAGGAAGCAGCACGAACACAATCCTAAGGAAGGGTGCGCACACGCTGATTCATGTTCAAGATGCTAGCCAAGCTCTCGCTTCCAGTACCTGGATATTTGCCCACAAACGTGGGTCAGTACTACTACATGTACTGGTGAGCGACCGTGGCCAAACTCACCTTAGAAATCCACACTAAGTAAGCATATGAAGCTAGCATTATTAAGTGGTCTTTCTGGTTGTCTAGTTTCTTTTTAACAATTCATGCTAGGAAACATAGACAATATAAAGCAAGTGCATATGATATTTCTTACCCACGGCCGAGCGGTTATCCCTGCAGCAGACACACAAGTTAGCCACAATTTGCATATGAATAACTTATGAATCAATAAGGCATCAAGTGTTAGGTATGCAAGAAGGTAAACCTAGCATGCGCCCTAACTATATGATGGTCCCCTCCACGGGATTAGTAGTTGGGACGTACAAGTCCAATCTCACTAATAGACGAGTCTCCGGTCTACCCAAGGACGTACAAGCCTCAGGTATCTAGATCTCTTCCGGCCGAACGATCCCCAGTGCCCCAGGGACCGCCCGAGAGATAAACCTTGTGCACAAGTTATCCTGACCAAATGCATGAATGCAAGCCCTATCAGAAAAATATGCTATCATGCAACTGATGAACCAAGCACACAAGTCTATCTCTTTTTCTCTTTTCTCATTATTAAGCTCAAGTCCAGAGTTTTCTCGCCACAATACTCAATGCACAGATACACAAGGGACAGTTAAGCATTCCATAAGCAACTAGTAAGTTAGCAGTTCTATACTTGAAGCATGCAATACTTTCTTTCTCTTTTAGCTTATCTTTTTAGTGAGGCATCATATTTATGTGAACTAGAGATTCTTTATTAGGCATGCAGACTTAAAGGATTCATCGAAGGGCCTAAGCCACTCACCTAATGAACCGAACGAGGGGATGGGGAAGCCTAAGCGACGTTCACTCTTTGGTTATGCGTCCTGAAAATGCAACAATACTTGGTTAGCATACTTCGATCTCTTTCCCTTACGATTCAAAAAGAAAGCGCAAGCGAGAAGGCGAAATCATGAAAACCAAGTCATCGAAAGCAACTCAAAACATAAAGCAACACAAAACCAAGAAGCAAAGCAACCAACGAAAACTCTTGGACTTATTTCAATAGAAGTCGTTCCATTAATTGGAATGTTTCATTGCACTTCGTCCGTGTTGATTTGGCGGTAAGGTTTCCCCGAGACTCGATTCTCAACCGAGTCGAAGCAGCGTAGTGTTCCATAAGTAACCGTTTGGAGCGGGGCGTTACACGTGGCAATAGCCAGCTAATACGTCTCCGAGGGATTTTCCAATTTAATGGATCCAACGAAGAATACTCCGCTGTCCTAAAATACTAACAAGTCCAATACTAGCATCAAAACATGTAATCTAATCCCATCCACAATATAACCAAGAAGTACTAAAATAAATATTGTAAAATAAATGCCAGTCTAAAATGTCATAGTACATTCCAAAATGTCTGGTGGGAACAAACCCACTACTATGACGAAATAAAAGTACTGAAAGACCGATAAAAAGAGTAATGACTAGGACATCGGCTGACTAGATAATGATGCTCCAATCATAGGCGGAAGGCCTACCAAATGATCACGGAAACTCTGACGGTAGCACCTCTAGCTCCTCTTCGAATGCGTACCTCGTCTCCTGTCCGGGTCCGTATACTATAGGATAATATGCCTCGTCCAAATCTGAAAGGGAACCAAGTCCTCAGAGGGACGTAACAAGATACAAAAATATATGCCATATATAAATACTGAATAAAATAAAGGTCTATGCTAACCATCTAAGTGAATACAATGTGAGGACAACCTTGGTACGTATGGGTAGGTGTAGGCATAACGTCCACACTCCGAAGAGCGAGGTATCTGAACATGTAACATCTATTATTCCGAAGAATGGGTATCTGCAAATATATATACGTCCGTATCGCTCCGAAGAACGCGGTATCTGAATAAAGAAAGTCATTGGATCCGTGGCTCCTCCGGATGCTACGTATTCCAATGTGTGTATCCCATACGTCTACTAGTGCTCCTCTCCGCCCAATATAGATATACAAGTCGAATACACAACATGCATTCCACGTATCTATATGCTAAGTCTCTACTAATTATATAACCCTGATTACGTACTAACTGTGATGCATGTCACACACACCGATAGCTAGTCGGGTACGCGAACCCGCAGCCCAATATGAGTTTGTCACCATTATACGTGTACGAGTGTCAGGTCTTAGAGGATATCAGAGTATCCTCCCAATGGGGGTGAGTCTGCTACTGACTAGGTCAATTACACTACTCTTCGACGTACTCGTCGACTGCACCCGAGTCAATCTCGGACGCGCACAGTTATATGAAGTAAAGCAACAAGATATCATACAACATTTGCATAATTTAAATTAAAAAGTAAATATGGCAAGGTATCTTGCCTAGGTCCTCAAGCTTTGAGTGCCAATAACCTGCTCCTGAAGTCTCTCCTGAATGGTCCAGCGACCCTATACATTTAATATAATATAGCAATTCGATCACCAGTTACTAAAGTAATATGCACAGAAACTCTACGCTGCTCTTAGGCACTGACACAAGGGGTCATAGCTGGTCAACTACAGAGTCGCATGTGCACGCAGCTAAGACGTACACGTGTCCTGTCCTCAGTTATCGTGTACCTTAAGGCAACAAATTACCAATGTCCTGTTACAAAACTAATTACATTTTGTACAGAAATACCTATCCAAATTATCATGTTAAGGTGCACTTGGTCAATGTCTAGGTTTTTAGGTAATTCACAGTGTTCTCATTAACAAGTCATTTATTATTTGAGTAATACTAATCATTAATTACTAATATAAATAAACACACACACATATTTATTTCACTTAGGGTTTTACATTACCCGTGTCCGTTAAACGACACGTCGATGCCTTGACTTATGAAAAAAGGGTGAAATAAACGTGTACGTAGTCATGGCCGAGCGGGGGGGGGTGGTGGTCTGTGCTTGTCGACAACCTGCTCTCCGGCGTGGGGCGGAGCTTCGGCGGTGCACGAGGAAGCAGCAGCAGCAGTCTCGACAGCAGTTGCAGCAGCAACAACAACAGCGGCGATTGGATCTGGTCGTGGGGAAGGCGACTGTCAGGCTGGTGGTGGTGCTTGGCGGTACTGGCAGTTGGTGGTCAGGCGGGCTGGGGGTGATCGGGGTCGGGTTGAGGTGGAGTCAGGGAATGGTGCAGGTTGGTGATGGTGATGTTGATGATGGTGGTACGAGTGGTGGTTGGCGGTGGTGCGGGTGATGGTTGCTGGTGGTGCTGGGGTGGTGGAGACGGTGAGGCTGGGGGCGGTGGTTGGCGGTAGTCAGGCGGTGGAGATGGTGGAGGGGTGAGCGATTTGAAGGGGGGAGTCGGGTTGAGTGCAGGCCGGGATGGGGATGTTGATGGTGAACGGAGATGGAGGAGGAGGGGGACTGGCGGTCGAGGGTTCAGGCGACAGGGGTCTGTGGTCGACGTCGAGGCCCAGACGGAGGAGGTCGGTAGTTGAGGTGGTGGCGGCCGGATGTGATCGGGGGAAGGAGGAGGCGGGTGATGAGGGATGCTAGGGTTTTTGAGTAGGGTTGGTTTTTAGGTTAGGGAAGAGAGAAATGTATTTATATAGGAGGGAGAGAAAGGGGGTCCTCCTAGGGAATTGGGTCAGCTAGGGCTTCTTAGGGTGGAGAACATGTCCACATGAAGGAATATAGGGTGTATATGGGCTAGGTTGGGTCTAGCTTTGGGTGAGGTTGGTCTACACAATAATTTAATTAAACTAATGTCCAAGGTGTTCTTTAATCAATTGAAAATACATGGAGTTAAAATTGGGTGGGACACAAATGTTATGGGCGTAGCAGACTCAGAATAGGTTAGTGCCATAATTTGGGTTGTATGAAAATGGGTTGAGGTTGTGTCTCCAATTTCGATTGGAACGGCGACTATGCAAGGTTAGATTTATTGGGATTTAAAACTAGACGATTTCAACGAATATTGCGCGACTAGAATGAAGCATAATATAGAGTATTTGCGAGTTACACAAATATTATAATGGAAGGCTGGCTTGTCTAGGAAAAGTGTATAAAACTTGTTTGCAGGTAAATGCTAGTGTAGCGCTCCAACTATCGAAGCAACGGTAAGGTGTAATAAGTAATATAATTATTGCACAATAAATCTAATTTACTGCATTCAACTCTAATTGTCACCAATTTAATCCTAGTCTCTCTATCTAAGCTAAATAAACCTAAATTTGGTCGAGGGGGTTTACAATAACCAACCCCCTCTTTCCTTCCATGCATAGGGAACTCCACCCCCTCTCTATTATATATATATATATATATATATATATATACTACTTACACAAAACCTAAAACCTAACTCTAATCCCAGACCTCCGGCCGACCTTCGACCGACCTCCGACCGCCCGCAGCCCGCCGTCGACCGACCGCAGCCGCACCACCGTACAGCCGTCCCCCCCGCACACGCACACAGTAACAGCTGCGAACCCTACTTCGCGCGCAGCCACCGCCCTTCTCGCTCATCCGATTCGCGTTTTGTCTTTGCTGGTATGTTCATAACCTAACCCTCTAGGATTCCCTTCAAGTGGAACGAATTTAAGCACCCCGGTTTGATCGAAAAATCGACCGAAAGTTGGCCGAAAAACTGTTCGAAAACAGTCCAGAATTTCTGTCCAAACCCCATGTTCATGCCTAATTTTTAATCAACTTGTTAATTATTTTCAAAATATAATTAAAGGAACTTCTTCACAATATAACCAAGATTTTTACTGTTCTTTTCGTTTTTATTAGTTTGCTTTAATGATTAAATTATTCTTATTCTAAAATGACTAAAAACTTGTTTTAAAATACCTAAAATCTTGCGATACGGGATGCGTCCCGCCAAACGAGGCAGCTTGTCGTGTGCGAGTTGCATTGAAAGGTGCGTAACATAAATGCGGACGTGTGGCTTTCGCTGAACTTGATTTGGATGTGCGTGCACACCGGAATCAACGCGTATCCGCCGAAAAATACCGTATCGGCCTTTTTTGACACTCGCTGTAACTTTGTGTGGGCTTGTCATTTTACAATGAAACTTGTGCCATCAGATTCGCAGCGTTATGCTAGTCCTGTGACCCAAGTTTGGTTCGATTCTGAGAACGTTGACGAAACGTCATTTTGTGGGCCCCACAGTTCCACATGACGGGTAATTTTGTGACCGCCTCATCGGAATCCAGTTCTGGACATTCCATTGGGCTTATATCATCGTTCTGGACTCATAGACACTGAGTTTGACAAATTTGGAGAACTTTGTCTTTGGCATATTTTTTGGTGCGAAGTGGGCCACATGTGGACCCCTCTTTGACAAAAATCTGTCAATTTTGCCCCTATATCCAAATTGGACTTATGGGTAGTTAATCCTAGCTATTTTAAGTATTCTGAGAATATTGGTAATATTTTTTTCATCATCCAGAGGTGTATATGCAGATTCTACTTTTTCAGGAGTAGTTGACGGAGTTCAGAACCCAGGCAAGTGTACCTTGCCAAACCTGCAGAGATCCTGTTATATTACTTGCTTGTATTCTTTTATTATATATACTACTGTGATGTATCTGTTCAACCTAGGACCGTGAGACATTGCTTAGCGTCCGAACAAGATTCGGGTGTCGACGCCGTACGCGGAGTCGTGCAACGTCACTTAGAGAGTTGATTCCGCGATCCTATATTTTTATGTGCTTGTTTTACCAAGTACGCCATACCATAGGACACTTGACACTATTTCATGTGATAGAATCTTTTTTTGAGATATTTATGGTGATTCTGTATATGCTTACAGGATTCGTGACATGAGACTTGTATATTACATGGATATTATTATGACTCATTGTACTAGCCAGAGGTCATGATCTTGCGTGTTATGGACATGAGACATCGTGGACATGAGATATGAGATTACATTGGGTGGGGAGATACACACAGGCTACAGGCTGATTACATACATATATATTTATTATTACGGTACTTTAGCCTCTATTCCAGAGCTTGGCCCATTACTTGATATTCCTGCTACCGGCTCTCCGATATAGAGCTTATAATGGTTTCAGCCTGAGTACTAGTGATGCTCTCATTTGTATTTCACTTGGCTAGTTACATAGCTTATCCTGAAGATATGTTTATATTTACTTGTTGCATTTTATTTGGCTTGAGTGTTTATTGTACCTTGCTATGTCCTCTGAGGACCTGGATCCGGATTATGTCCCCAGGTATAGACGAGGAGAGCTATTCCGAGGTTTACGGGGCAGGTGCTACTATTGGAGACGTACAGGATGTAGAGAATGAGGTTGTTCCAGAGGACTTCTCTTGAGCACACAGTATTCATACCATTCATTATTTATGCTTAGTGTTCTTGGATATTTGATCTTATAGTAAATTTTGGATATTGTACTTGGATTTATTTTTCTTTCCATTTTGATGACAGGTTGTTCCCCGTGACATTATTTATATTGCTATGATTGGACAGATCATTTTATATTATTGTGGCTGAACTTGTCTCTCAGTGATTTCGTTACTTATTGTGGATGATATTAGATATATAAACTGTGACATATATTCGTAGACCATTTTTATGTATTACAGCTTAAGTGCACTCTAACGGGTCCATTAAATTGGGTTTGCCCATTGGAGTTGTGCTGCTGGCCATTGCCACGTGGCTAGTCCCTCGATATTTTGGGATTGGGGCGTGACAACATTACAATCTGAATCCGATACAAAATGGAGACACATGTGGCTCAGCTGCGCCTTGAACCAGACTGGTTGAAGAAAGTTAAGTCTGCTCAGAAGGATGACCTATTCCTAAAGAAGATGCAAAATCTTATCTCCGCAAGAAAGGCGACCGAATTTGCGGTGAGCATGGATGGAATGATGCTGGTGAAGGGAAGATTGTGTGTTCCTAACGATATAAACCTCAGAATAGAGATACTCACTGAAGCCCACTATGCAAGTTATACTTCACATCCAGGAAGTATGGAGATGTATCGAGACCTCCATACGACATTTTGGTAGCACGGCATAAAAAATAAGATTGCACTGTTCGTGTCGCATTGTATGGCTTGTCAGAAAGTAAAAGCCGAGCCCTAGAAACCGGGTGGAGAGATGCAAAACCTTGCTATACCGGAGTGAAAATAGGAACACATAACGATAGATTTTATTGTTGTTTTGCCAAAGACGCAACGGAAAAATGATGTCGTCTGGGTCATCGTCGATCGACTCACAAAGTCATCTCACTTTCTGCCTATAAAAGTTACTTGGAGTGCCGACCGTCTGGCGCAGATCTACCTCAACGAGATTGTTCGACTCCACAGTGAGCCCGTATCTATTGTCTCCGATCGAGATTGACGATCCATATCACGCTTCTGGGAGTGCCTTTAGTCAGTAATGGGGACGGCCAGACAGAACGGATAAACCAAATCCTTGAAGATATGCTACGGCTCTGCGCCTTGGACTTGAAGTCGAGTTGGGACATGCATCTACCGTTAGCTAAATTTGCATACAATAATAGCTATCAATCCAGCATTCAAATGGCGCTGTATGAGGCATTGTATGGGTGGAAGTGTAGATCCCCTATCTATTATGATGAAGTTGGTAAACGACAAATTTTTGGTCCGGAGCTCGTAGAACAAACCGTCCAAAAGATCTGCTTGATCCGCGAACAACTGAGGTAGCACAGAGTCGTCAGAAAAGTTACTCAGACACGCACCGTCGACCTATTGAGTTCTTAGAAGGCGATCGAGTATTTCTCAAAGTCTCGCCCATGCGAGGAGTTACCAGATTTGGAGCAAAAGGGAAGCTAAGTCCTAGATTCGTCGGCCCATTCGAGATACTTAAGCGAGTCGCAACTATCGCATATCAGATTGCCCTACCACCGTCACTATCTGAAGTACATGATATCTTCCACTTTTCCTAGCTTAGAATGTACGTGTAAGACCTGAGTCATGCGGTGGATCTTGATCAACTGGATTTGAAGGCGGACTTGACGTATGTTAAATATCCTGTACGAAACTTGGATCACAAGAAGAAGCTGCTTCGAAGTTGTTTGGTTCCTCTCGTGCGCGTGCTTTGGAGAAATTATTCGATCAAAGAATTGACCTGGGAGCTTGAGTCTGAGATGAAAGAAAACTTTTCTTCATTATTTTATAGTGGTATGTTCTATTCCAAAGTTTCGTGGACGAAACTTCCTATTAGCTGGTTAGGATGTGGTGTCCCGTTCTCCCTTTTCGGGGAGCGCGGCTAAGAAATGCTTTCGGTATCGTTCGATCGGGATAGATTGAATCAAGATCTTTTTCTCTTTATGGATTTGTTTTTTCGAAATCGATTCCCATATTCAGTGGACCGTGCCCTAAGGATGGACTTAGCGGCAGAGTTAAGAGGGACCTCTCCACTGCAAGTTTTCTTGCTAGTTTTTACTATCGTCCTGTTGCTTTCGTACTTTTGAGTTGGTTTTCGGATTTGCATTTTTTTGAACACTTTCGATTGATTTTATTACTTTCGTTAGTTGAACTGTATTTTATTTTGAGCTTGGAAAGAGTAGAAGAGGTATTGATTATTTGTTCATGGCAATGTAGGTGATCATGCAGTAGACGTCGTACGAGCGGAGTCTTGAAGCACCTCTTTTATTTTCTCTCTACAACCAACTTGTGAGTGGCTATAATTTGATTTAGTTGATCCTTCTTCCAAGTCTTCATATCTAAAATCTTGCCTTCTTGATTGTTCTGATTAAACGATACTATAGTAACTAAAAGATGTCAAGATAAAAAGGAATAGACTTGGATTACTTGTGCTTGTCAACCAACTTGTGAATAGTTACCTTATTGAATGCTAGTTCATTTAGAATACTCCTTCATCATGTTTTAATTCTAGTTAGAAGTATACTTCTTCTATAATTTTGTTATGTATAAAATACACCTTGCTATGCAATAAACTGATCAGGGAGACTATGCAAAAATAGCTCATGCCATGCTACTTGTCTCATGCTCGTGTTGTCTTAAACAATATCAATTGATAACTTAGTATAGACTCCGTTTGATCACGGATAACTTGTGCACAAGGTCTTAGTTTGTGCGGACGGTCGCTGGGGCACTAGCACCGATCCGATCCGGACGGAACATCATATTTAGTCGCATGCTTTGGGCAGGAATGGGTGCATCATCCCATGTCCCTTGTGTTTTACATCATTCCTGTCCTGGGAAGGATGGCATATAGCGATACTTGTACCTCCGCCATCTTCGCCCCGTGACTATAACTCGTCAACTATGACATCGTGCCAGTGATCCCCACGTATATTTAAACTGTGCAAGCTTACTATATCTTCGTGGAAGGGAAGGTCATGGTAAGTATTGTGCAGGTGGTTCAGACGGGCAGGTAAAAGTCACCAAACGATGGTATGTTTATTTTAGTAAACTTTCATATCTAATACTTGCTTGTAAAATGGACTAAGGCAAGATAGAAATATCACACAATAACTTGCATGCTTCATATAAATAACGTGTTGATTGGTATATTTGGGTTGGCTCGCCTTCACCAGTGTATTTTGATGTATTGACCCTCGTTGCAACAGGTTCCCTGCACCAAGAAGATCCTGCAAGAAGCTAAAGCGATTTTCCAATCCAGTCCACCTACCGGCACGTCCTGATCGTGCCTGCGAAGAAGCGTTTTAAAGTTCCAGAAGCTCGTGCACATAACTTATGCAGCTCCGTAGAAAGACGATAGCTTCGCCCGAAGGTGTCTATAGTTTTAAAGTTTTAGTAAAAGGATGTAATGTACATGACGGTTATCTCATTTTACGTCAACTTTTGTAAGCGCGTCAACTATCCGACTCGTTCAAGAGTTTGTAGAATATGTTCATTATCAATAAAGTAAACTTTTTTATTTTTTAACATTGTGTTTCAATTATCTGTGTACTCTGATGTGCTCGTTATATAAAAATACCTTGGCCTTGTGCGATGCACTACCTAGGCACGCATGGCGTCATGCCCGGGGGACGACTATCGATTCTACGGAGTGGGGCATGACAGAAAAAGGATTAACTCCTCATAAAAGCATTTATGCTTTTTGTCATGCTCTTGGAATTATTTTCAAAGGAGCTAAGCCCCAAAGGAGCTTAGCGACTCAGACTCAGACTCGGGCTCAAGGGCGCAAAGTGGCACTTTGTTGGCGCACTTTACACGTATCACATCAGCATGGTTGTATGACGCTTCTGCGCATTTGATGAGCTCATGCGCTCGAATATGCGCGAGCCGTATGGGTGACCGCATGCGCGGTCGCATGGCTGGCTGCATGAGCTGGCCGCATGGACTGGACGCATGCGCTGTCATATGGGCGGCTGTATGGGCGCCGCATGCGCTGCGGCCTGTACGGCCGCATGAGCGATTTCTTGCGGGGTCGCACGAGCAGCTGCATTCGGATCCGCTGATATCGGATAGATTTAATTAGTCATGGGAAGATTGAGTCATTAATTTAAATATGATATTTTTGGGATTTGAATTTGATTCATTCCAATCATGTAGGATTTAAATTAATCATATGTGATTTGAATTTAATTCATTCCAATTATGTAGGATTTACATTTAATCATATATTATTTGAATTTAATTCAAATCAATCATATGAGATTTAAATTTAATTCATTCCAATCTTGTGGGATATGAATTAAATTTATTCCAATCTTTTTGTAATTGATGGACAGCCAGGATTAGGATTAGGGATTCCTCCCTATGCCTATAAATACTCTCTTCAAACCTCATTTGAGAACTTACTTCAAAAATTGGGAGAGGAAGAGAGTTGATGCTGGAGCCGTCATTAAAGTCTAGGAAGTTCGTACGAGTCCAAGCAAGGAGGTGACATCGAGCATTTCAGAAGTTCTACGTGAACATGCTGGTTCCTGGGAGCATATCGTATGGGACGAATCTTGCTTTGAGCAACGGCGATCTTCATCACCCCAGCAAGCAGATTTCCTTCTTCTCCTTTCTCTTATATTCTGTTAGTTGTAATTTCGTTCTGTCCGTCTGAAACTGCGAGTGCAAGGAAGAATATAAATTTTATTTTTTCTGATTCCTTTGTAATCTTGAGAGCAAGTTAAAATCAGAATCATTATATAGTTATTCGTGAAAATCGAGAATAGTTAGAGTGAGAACTTTCGTGTGAACTTCTAATCTCGACCACGCGTTCTTCCATCTTTGATTAAGTATCGGGACCAACAAATATGACATATGACATTATAAATTTTAAAATTAAAATTAACATCAAAATTAATATTAATATTAACATTAATATTAACGTAAAAAATAATATTAATATTAAAATTAAAATTAATATTATATATAATTTTTTTGGGTAATTTTTTTTTGGGGTCAAAATTTGCCATATCAGTTGACATGTTAGATGTCATATAATACTATTTAATATGTTACGTCATCTACCACATAAGAAAAAATAGTTAAAAAAATACTTTAAAGATACGAATATCATTACGTTCTATGTTAATTTCGCAACCAATCGGTTTGGAATTGTTTACCACAACTCGTGCTAGAGAATGTGCTACAAGTCTTGGGATATGACAGAGTTTTGAAGTTTTGACTACGACAGTAGATTAGGTCGTTAAATATGACACTCTGTTGGAACTTTCAAGTTCGTGCTAGTGTGTCTCAGACAGACACATATTGTAGTCGATTAGGCAAGGATAATTATTCAAATAAATTGACTTAATTATCATATTTGTTGATGGGTGTAAAAAAAGCTTTCTTTCTCCCAATGGATTTGCGTATTTTCTTCTTTATTACTACTAAGTTTGAGGTGTTTGTTTTCCTAGTCTCTTTTTCATGGATTCTGAGATGGTAAAGTTATTACATACTTATATTTTAGGTTCGTATATAAAATATGTTCTAGTTTTTCCTATTCTCTTTAGGCATACATCGAGAATGCTGAGGGTGTAGGAGTAAAAATAAGATCGCCATGAGAGTACAAGAAAAGATCATGAGCGGAAAAATTAAAAATAGAGCTTAGTTTAATTCGCAGAGTTACAAATATTTGCTCCTTTCGCTTATGATCTTGATAAAGCTACTCAAAATTAATTGACAAAGGGTCAACGATTACTTGGAGAGTTCATTAGCCAACCATAAACTTGCAGCTCATTTCCTTTTAAATTACATGTTGGAGGTCAACAAAAGCAAAGTGAAGAAGGATGAAAAAATATTGAACTACTTTTACATAAAAATTCTTATGGCAATGAGATTTAATTATGCTAATATAAGTTTTATTTAAAAATAAAAAGTGCAAGTATTGTACTATTTTACGTTAGAATATTTGACACCAATATCGAAAATTGATGTTTGATCAACAATCACTAAGGGATGCACCCTAGTTAATTTACTTTTAGTTTTACTAGAAACTTAAAGTGAAGGAAGAATAATCCTTGACATTTTTTGTGAGTCGTACATGTTGATAAGATGAATATGTTAGTTTTTTTTTAGCAAAAGTTCAATTTCCTTCTTTTCTTTAGTCCCATATCGGATGGGCCAATTTATCCTTGTGTACATATATTAGTTTCTCTTCTTTGCTTTTTTAAAATTGTTGTGTGGGGAATCCCTTGTGTGGGAAAAATTAATTTTGAACCGTTAATTCTTTTGTGTCCAGATTCATTTCTCTGTGACTGTATAACGGCTGAATTAATAGAAAAACAATTCAGATCGTTACATAGTATATGGATTCTTATATATATATATATATATATATATATATATATATATATATATATATATATATGTACGTGGTTCTCTTTGTAAACATCATCAGAATATTTTCTTCAAACAATTGCTGCCAACATTCTATTCCGTCCAATCTTCGTCGTTACGTTCGTCTACAAGCTCTGGGCAGAGCTAAGTCCTGGTCGTTCTCTTCGAGTCGTGTGCGGCTACGAGATACCGGTAGTGCGGGAATTTTACCACTAGGAGCTTTGGGAAACGTCTGCACACAGATCCCGAATCAATTCTTAGGACAGTGCTTCGTGCACGACTTCTTCAGAGCCCGGTAACATTAGTTTATTTTAATTTTTATTCATAAAATTTTCAATAAAAAAAATGATAATTTTTCTAACAGAATATGCATTCACTTTGGCAAATATAAAATTTGTGAAGATATGAATGCCTTCTCTCTGACTTGCTTTCTTTATTGTCACCTTTAAGGAAAAAGTGAGGGTATGCTAGAATATAATGATGGGTTTCTTAGTGATGCAATAAACCAATACTTGGACTAAACTGAAGGCGTAATCACTTTTCCTATTGCCAAGTAAATAATTTAAAAAATTCTCTATCCACGTTAAATAATAGTTTTATTTAGATTTGGAGTTGAATTTGGACTTTGGCAGATCATCACACAGAAAGATTGACGGATAGTGGCCTCATCTAGTTTGGTAGTGACATGACAAAGATGCAATCTTTGATAGGTTAGCTGACGACATGGTCGGCTATGAATAAATGTTTTTAATCCACTTGAGGAAAACATACCAACAAAAAGACTCAATGTGCTAATTAATGCGATGGAAGTTTGTAAAGTACATGAACTATAACCATACTGTATTGTGATCTGAGTCGCATCATGGTCATCATATGTTGGACTGCATCGATCTTACTTATACTAGATTTGTTGGAATGTCTCACATCTATTTACTCATTTTGGGACCAACAATTAAAAGATGAGGAATTAGCAACGTTGAAAATCGTGGCCAACTCGACCAAAGGTCTCGTTAACATTTGATTAGTGACGCCATTAATGATCAAACATATGAGTCCTCAATATTCTAGTCGCTACAGCATAAGATGTCGCTACAACAATGATATTTAAAAGATCATCACATATATATGTCACTATAGCGATGCCGTCGCGATGTCTTAGCGACTTTTTTTCACTCAATGATAGCTAACATGTCATGTAGCAACGCACTAGCACTCTTCTCGCCTGACCGTCGATTGAATACAGTTGAGTATCAGCGAGTTTTATATCTTCAAATTTAAATTTTAATTATGATTCGAATTTTTTTATTGTAGAACGTGATAGAGGATTTTAATTTCTTGTGATCTTGAAATTTTCGGTAAAAAAGACAAGACATGATTGGGGATATTATAGTCAAATAATAAGATATTCGAGATGGAAATCAATGACAAAAGAAAGGAGGACTTCAATGATAATGTTTATAAGTGATTTACATATAGAAGATAGGATAGTTGGATAATCAGGTATGACTTAACTGGAAGAATGAATAATGGTAAATTTAATTTAATAACGGTTTGTATTGATAAAATATTGAGGCTTAAACTGTTTGATTATGACAATTGAGTGTGATAATATAATTCACTATTTCTTTCTATAGAGATCATGTCAAGTTGTCCCGGGAGAAATTTTACTTAGAATAACATGGTGGAGTATCTTATAATAGCAGTAGGGTGGAGTAATGTATAGATGATGATTGAGTCAAAGTTCTGGAGATAGTGGTTGTTATGGATTGCAGTAAATTGAGGATTGAAGATGATTATGATCGAACTCTTGTCTTAAAAGAAAAATCGTTGATGGTCGATATTGCTAAATTGAGTATTGATGAGATTATATGTCTTAAAGTTTAAGCTATTAGACTATGGTTAGAGAGATCCCTTAGTTAAACGAGATAACACATTTTAGTTCCAATGACTTAAGGACTTTATGAACCAACAACGGTTTTCATGGATCTTATGAACCGCATATTCATGCTTCACCTAGACCAAATTGTGATATTGTTCATTAATGATATCATGGTCCATATTAAGAGTAAGGCCGAGCACGAGTATCATCTTCGGGCACTTCTTCAGGTTCTTTGGAAGCATCAACTATACTTGAATTTTAACAAGTACGATTTCTGACTAGATCGTATATCATTCTTGGGGCATATCATTGCATGCTGGTGGTAGAGTAAATGTGGACCCCAAGAAGGTAGAGGAGAGTTGGCCAGTGACTGGTACAATTGTAGATGTGCATAATTTTCTTGGATTGGTAAGGTACTATAGACGTTTTGTGACAATCTTTTATAGGATCTCCATGCCCTTGACACGACTGGCATGCCAGGACATGCAATTTGATTTGTCATATGCTTATTAGTCTTCCTTTGAGAAGCACAAGCAGAGTTTGATCTCAGCTCCTATTATGACGCTTTCGGTAGGACCATACGGGTTTATCGTTTATTATGATACGTCGGGTAAGTGGTTGTGATGTGTCCTTATATGACATGGCAGAGTTGTGGCATATGCGTCTTGAAAGCTTAGAGACCATGAGAAGCATTGTCTGACGAACGATCTGGAGTTGGCTATAATTGTGTTTGCACTCAAGTTCTAGAGGCATTATCTGTATGTAGATGGGTGAAGATTTGCACTGAGCACATGAGCTTGAGGTATGTGTTCACATAGAGGGATCTCAACAAGCAACATAGGAGATGACTGGAGTTACTGAAGGACTATGAACTTGACCTTCAGTATCATCGAGGGAGGGCCAAAGTCCTTGCAGATGCTTTTACCAGGAGAGCAGAAATCTACTTCTTGATGGGACAGCATGAGATCTTGGAGGATCTTCTGGAGATGGGCATAGAAGTGGTTCTACCTTGTGATACAATGTTGATGGAAGATTTGCATGTTCAGTCTACCATTGCTGAGAGGACCATAGCAGCGCAGCTAGGTGATGCGAGACTTCAACGGCTCAGGGTATAGTGTGAGACAGGACGTACAACAGAGTTGCGTATATATGAGGATGGAAATCTCTCCAGTTTGGGAGTCATCTTTATGTGTCAAGTGGAGATATCCGGCACGAGATCTTGTTAGAGGACTATAGTTCTCAGTATTCAGTTCATCAAGGAGGGATGAAGATATATTGGTTTATTCGTTATCATTTTTGTTAGAATAAGATGACGAGGAAGATAGAACGGTTTGTCTATTGGTGCTTTGTATGTGTAAAACCCCATAATTTAAATATATTATAATTATTAATCATTTAATTTAATTACATTATTTTTTAATTAATTAGAAAATATAATTTACTGAATTAATTTTCTAGGTAACTATTCATCTAGAAATTATTGAACAAAACTATTATTTTATTTTAATTTATTCTAGGGAACGTTGTAGAAGGGCGACAAATTATATTTAAATACTAATAAATTTTTTGGGAATTTTTATTACCATATATATATATATATATATATATATATATATATATATATAGTATTTATAAAAATAAGAGTAAAAGAAAACATTAAAAGAAAACCCCCAAACCCGTAGTAGCATTCCCAAACCCAGCCCACTGTAGGACCCGCGAGCGCCCCCTCCTCCTCCTCTCTCTCTCTATATATATCGAACCATAAACCCTAACCCTAAACTAAGCATCCAACCCACACCCCAGCAGCACCACCGACCTGAGACCGCTTTCACCGGAGCACCGCCCAGCCGCCGGAACCCGCGTCGTCGCTGCCGCGTCCGTGATCGCACGACCGCGCGAACAGTCCGCACAGAAACTGCAGCGACGTACCCTACTTCAAGCGAAGTTTTCCGTTCCAACTTGGGACCGATTTTCGATCCGTCTTCACCGGTATGTTCATGACCTATCTCCCTCTCAACTCTGTTAATTAATATCCATCGAACAGCACTTAACACTAGGTAGAAATCGAGGCCAAGTTGAAGAAAAACCACATCTTTTAAACTGTAAAAAACTGTTTCGACCACCTAGGTTTAGAGGCTGTTATCTCCCACCACAGACATCCAAACTTAAATCTACTTTTTGCTATATGAAGATCATATAACCGAGATTATTTTCTGTTAATTAGATTATTTTATTGTGGGTTAAATGCAGAGATAAACTAGGTTAAAAATCAGAAAAAAACTTGTTTTAAAAATATTAAAATTTGTGATACGGAGCACGTTTCGCCAAACGAGATCGCCCCGTCGTGTACCAATTACACCGAAAGGAGCGTATGGTATGTCCTGACATGTGGGCTTTTGTGAAAACTAATTTGGACGTGTGCGCGCGTCAAAATCAACCCGTATCCGTGAAAAGTCCCTATATCGTAACTTTTGTAAAATATTGCACCATTTAGTGTACGCTCGTCGGAATACGACAAAACTTGCACCATTGGATTCGTGGTATAACGCTGTAACACCCCGTTCCGCTCAAGCGGACTGCCGTCTCAAACGGCAATCGTGCAGCTGTCCCGACCTGCTTTGCCTCAAATGAGAAACAAAGGAAATCCAGACTTGTCCCTACAGGAATCCGGCTTAGGCTTTCAGAGGCTCGCTCAGACGTATCGCTCTACCGAGGCGAATCATCGCTAAGGTGGGTGGCTACGGTAAACTTGCCTTTGCTTAGCCAGCACACATAAAACCTGGAATCATATATGCTAGTCGCTAGGTGAATCACCCCCTGCATGCTAATAAATCCAACGCACCTAGCTAAGGGAATGATCCCAACTCATATTGCTTGCTAGAACATGGAAAAGGAAATACTGCTTATATTCAGACCCTCGCATGCTAAGTCCCTTAACGGTTTTATCTCTCGGACTACCTTCGGGCCCGAGCAACGTGCCTGCTTATGTACCTAGAAGCGCATGCTTGTCTGCTTGAATGTTGCCGTGTTTTCATCCAACTCCGGAAGACTACTCAGTAGTCGTTCCATGTATGATTGACCCTGCAAGTATTCAGGACCGTTAGGTCACCAGGCAGCCCCGAACCAGGGGAATGCATCAAGACAAGTTATTGTACAAAGAACAAGATCCAAGTATCCCGTGTACTCGTATACTCGTGTTCCCGTGCACTCGTGTTCTCATGTTCTCTTGTTCAAAGTGCACGCGTGTTCTCCTGTTCTCGTGTATCTCGTGATAATTGAATGACCCAAAAAGAAAGTGCATATCGCGGACAACTCGGAAACGAGGTATAGTTCCACGGACGGTCACCGGGGCACTGGGGCCGATCCGATCCGGATGGAACTCTTGTGTGGTCTCTCCTGTTCGGGCGAGTGGTTTGTAGCACCTCGTGTACTTACGTTGCATTCCACTTTCCCGGGACCACATCACGTGTGTAGTCCATCGTGTGCGGACAAGATGGTTTGTAGCGCATTGTGTACTTTGTTGCATTCTATCTTGGCCTTGGACTACTTCATGTACAATCCATCGTGTACGGGCGAGATGGTTCGTAGCGTATCGTGTGCTCTCGTTGCGTTCCATTCTCGTCTGGGATTAGTCCTTTATGGCTATGCCAGCGACTCATGTTCATATAGATAAGTCATCCTCGCTTAGCGGCTATCCGCGTGTGAGTCATTGCATCAAGAACAACTGAGCACACCAAATACTGTCCCGTTCAATGACTCTCATGTTTGCATGTTGCATATGCTTGCCTCCTGAATGTTTATACATGCCTCTGCTCGAATTTATACTGTTTGCCTCAATATTTGCCTTGGACAGGGAAGGAGATGGTAAGTTGGTGAGTCTCGTCGTGTTTCCTCTAACATCGCACGGCGCACTGCCCGACACGATAGGCTATTCAATATCTGCATAAAACTGATCCTAAGGCAACTAGAAAGATAACTTAATAGTTGTGCACGGAACCTGTATTACGTGTTTGGATTTGTCGAGCGGGCGAGTAGCTTCCCCACCAGTGCATTCAATGTGCTGATAATCCAACAGTTTGATATGCAGGGTGCGGAAGAACCTCGTTCGGTGTGGACGCCTCCTTCGTGCGTGCAAAGGCCAGGAGTTCCCTCTGAAGACTTGCAACGGTGTGTCCGGGACTGAAGCACATATACAAAACATAATGTTGGAGCGTCGCCTGACCATCGCCTGTACAATCATTCCACAGTTGTAGCCACTTGGCACGCTTTTACTGTTTCAGAGAGAGAGGCTTGAGCGACTTGTAATCTCGGCTATACGCCGCCTGTAATACATGTTTCATATCAATAAAGAGATTACTTTACTTGTTTCGATGCTTCTGCTATATTGTCGACTCAGTGAACCTGTTATCGATCGCTATGCGTTCCTAAACTCCGCTGCACTCGGACAATCTGTGCGACTCTGTGGCTTAGAACTCTTGCCGCCAGCCAATGAACCATGGCCTTGCACGGGCGTGGATCACGCTCGTGCGGCATCACGCCCGGATAGGTTAAGCGATCGTTCCGCGGGAGCGCTGGCGAGGGTGATTCCCGCCTAGCGGGAATGGCCGATTTGCCTGCGGGAGATCGGGGCGTGACAGGTTGGTACCAGAGCCTGGCTTCTACGCCTTTGGACTTCGATTCGATATCTCTGTTTCGAAAGCTCGTTCGTGGGTTATGTGCACGCTCTCTCTCAATGCCTCGATGGGATGTTCCAACAATAAGTCTAAATACTTTTAAAATACGTTTTGATTGATATGATTGCTTGTCTGGTTGTATGTGCGAGTGGCCTTTGTGCCAACCTGTGCGAATCCCTGAGAGTATCGCTAGTAGCTTGTCCGATTTTCACTAACCCTAAGTTTGGTTGAATGCATCTATTCGAGGGACGCCTTGAACTAGTGCACCATCCAAGACTTAGAAAAAGGTGAAACTCGAGTGCTAAGACTTCGCTATCACTGAGCTGGTTGACGTGTTCACGCTAGAGGGTACCTTCGAAAGTGCGCACGATCTAGTCTAAGCGATATGCTGATTTCGACGCTTGTGCAAGTGAAGATCCAAATGAACAAGTACAAACGACTTGTCTAGGATTGCCTCAACCCTAGATTACTGCTTGTCCTTAGTAAGTCTCGAGGACGAGACTTTTCCTAAGTTGGGTAGGATGTAACACCCCGTTCCGCTCAAGCGGACTGCCGTCTTAAACGGCAATCGTGCAGCTGTCCCGACCTGCTATGCCTCAAATGAGAAACAAAGGATATCCAGACTTGTCCCTACAGGAATCCGGCTTAGGCTTTCAGAGGCTCGCTCAGACGTATCGCTCAACCGAGGCGAATCATCGCTAAGGTGGGTGGCTACGGTGAACTTGTCTTTGCTTAGCCAGCACACATAAAACCTGGAATCATATATGCTAGTTGCTAGGTGAATCACCCCCTGCATGCTAATAAATCCAACGCACCTAGCTAAGGGAATGATCCCAACTCATATTGCTTGCTAGAACATGGAAAAGAAAATACTGCTTATATTCAGACCCTCGCATGCTAAGTCCCTTAACGGTTTCATCTCTCGGACTACCTTCGGGCCCGAGCAACGTGCCTGCTTATGTACCTAGAAATGCATGCTTGTCTGCTTGAATGTTGCCGTGTTTTCATCCAACTCCGGGAGACTACTCAGTAGTCGTTCCGTGTATGATTGACCCTGCAAGTATCCAGGACCGTTAGGTCACCAGGCAGCCCCGAACCAGGGGAATACATCAAGACAAGTTATTGTACAAAGAACAAGATCCAAGTATCCCGTGTACTCGTATACTCGTGTTCCCGTGCACTCGTGTTCTCTTGTTCAAAGTGCACGCGTGTTCTCGTGTTCTCGTGTATCTCGTGATAATTGAATGACCCAAAAAGAAAGTGCATGTCGCGGACAACTCGAAAACGAGGTATAGTTCCACGGACGGTCACCGGGGCACTGGGGCCGATCCGGATGGAACTTTTGTGTGGTCCCTCGTGTTCGGGCGAGTGGTTTGTAGCACCTCGTGTACTTACGTTGCATTCCACTTTCCCGGGACCACATCACGTGTGTAGTCCATCGTGTGCGGACAAGATGGTTTGTAGCGCATCGTGTACTTTGTTGCATTCCATCTTGGCCTTGGACTACTTCATGTACAATCCATCGTGTACGGGCGAGATGGTTCGTAGCGCATCGTGTGCTCTCGTTGCGTTCCATTCTCGTCTGGGATTAGTCCTTTATGGCTATGCCAGCGACTCATGTTCATATAGATAAGTCATCCTCGCTTAGCGGCTATCCGCGTGCGAGTCATTGCATCAAGAACAACTGAGCACACCAAATACTGTCCCGTTCAATGACTCTCATGTTTGCATGTTGCATATGCTTGCCTCCTGAATGTTTATACATGCCTCTGCTCGAATTTATACTGTTTGCCTCAATGTTTGCCTTGGACAGGGAAGGAGATGGTAAGTTGGTGAGTCTCGCCGTATTTTCTCTAACATCGCACGGCGCACTGCCCGACACGATAGGCTATTCAATATCTGCATGAAACTGATCCTAAGGCAACTAGAAAGACAACTTAATAGTTGTGCACGGAACCTGTATTACGTGTTTGGATTTGTCGAGCGGGCGAGTAGCTTCCCCACCAGTGCATTCAATGTACTGATAATCCACCAGTTTGATATGCAGGGTGCGGGAGAACCTCGTTCGGTGCGGATGCCTCCTTCGTGCGTGCAAAGGCCAGGAGTTCCCTTTGAAGCCTTGCAACGGTGCGTCCGGGACTGAAGCACATATACAAAACATAATGTTGGAGCGTCGCCTGACCATCGCCTGTACAATCATTCCACAGTTGTAGCCACTTGGCACGCTTTTACTGTTTCAGAGAGAGAGGCTTGAGCGACTTGTAATCTCGGCTATACGCCGCCTGTAATACATGTTTCATATCAATAAAGAGATTACTTTACTTGTTTCGATGCTTCCGCTATATTGTCGACTCAGTGAACCTGTTATCGATCGCTATGCGTTCCTAAACTCCGCTGCACTCGGACAATCTGTGCGACTCTGTGGCTTAGAACTCTTGCCGCCAGCCAATGAACCATGGCCTTGCACGGGCGTGGATCACGCTCGTGCGGCATCACGCCCGGATAGGTTAAGCGATCGTTCCGCGGGAGCGCTGGCGAGGGTGATTCCCGCCTAGCGGGAACGGTCGATTTGTCTGCGGGAGATCGGGGCGTGACAAACGCTGGTCCTGTGATCCAAGTTTTACACGATTTCGAGATAGTTGACCAAGCCGCCTATTTGCGGGCCCTACGGTTGACTTTTATGGCAAATTTGTGTTCGGCTCACCGAAATTCAAAATTGTACATACGGTTGAGTTTGTACTGACGTTTAGAATTTGTTTGACCTATAATTTGTCCCATTTAGAGGCCTTTACCCCTGACACGTATTTTGGTGCAAAGTGGCCTACATGTGGACCTGCTTTGACCCAAAATTACCGTTTTGTCCCTGTGTCCAAATTGGGCGAATGGGTAGTGTGTTCTAGCTATCTCGCTGATTTCGCGAATGTTGGTGATGTTTATTTCAGCATCCGGAGACGTTTATTCAGAGACCTTAGTTTCTGATCCTGTGTACTTGACGACTGGACGCTTACACTACAGATTGCTTGCCAGGCAAGTATACCTTGCAAATGTACTGTGATTTATATTCCATATAGTGCATGCATTTTATTTCTGTCATTTAGTTTATATATTTTTAACTGCTAGATGTCATGCATATCAAGAAGAATATATTTGACAAAATAATTAATACTGTGATGGACATAAAGGAAAAGACGAAAGACAATTCCAAGGTCGGGTTGGACTTAAAAGAAATATACAGACGCCCTACGTTGCAATTGATAGAGGAAGGGAATGAGAAGTATAAGCAGCCTAAGGCCATTTTATCACTAGAAAAGGAAGATAAATGGAGACTTTGTAGGTGGATTCATAGGCTAAATTTTTTAGACGGGTAGTTGTCCAATCTTAGAAGATGCATCGACCTGAAGAAAATAAACTAACCAGTTTGAAGAGCTACGACTGTCATGTATTCATGGAGAGGTTAATTTTGATTGTATTTTGGGAATGCTTACCGCAAGTAGTTTGGGATCCATTGAAAGAGCTTAGCATATTTTTCGGAGATCTTTGTTCTACTAATTTGCTCGTCGATCACCTAGAAAAGCAAGAGAAGGACATTGAAATAATACTATGCAAGCTCGAGAGGGTATTTCCTCCTGGCTTTTTCGACTCCATGAAACGTTTGCCAATTCATCTTTCTTATGAGGCCCGTGTCGGTGGACCTGTAGGTTATTGGTAGATGTATCCGTTCAAGCGACAGTTGAACCACCTAAATAGAAAGGTAAAAAATAAGGCACGGGTCGAGGGTTCTATTTGTGAAGCATATATTCTCGAGGAGATTAGAAACTTTTGTTCCATGTATTTCAGGTCTCATATAGCTACTAATTGAACGAGAGCCCCGAGAAACGACGACGAGTACCGAAAATCTAATGATGCAATACTGAAAGTATTCAATGCATTCGGAAAGACTTCGAGAAATATAAAGAAGAGATCTCTGAATGACGACGAGTTAAGGGCTGCTCAGTTGTATATATTACTCAACTGTGACGAGGATGAAGTAGAGAAGCTCGAGGTTAAGTAATTATTACATCCACGTTCACGTTATTTCAATATAATAGTGTACGCTAATATTATTAGACTAATCGGCCAAAGCTTTATATTTTTTCAGAATATTTAATGATGAAATGAGGTCGAGTACACCATACATGACAAATAAAGACTTAGAACAATAAATGAGATATTATTTCCTTCTTGGTTGAGTGCATATGTAAGGAGCTCGCTAATTTATTTTTTTATATGCACTTTACAAAATAATTAACGGAACGTTGAACTTAATTTCTTATCTTGTGGTATTTAGGTCATCATCCAGACGCAGCACTTGAGAATGAATCTATTGGAACTCTAGCTAAGGGGCAAATTTATGCCATCAAAATTTTGCCAAGTTATTGTGTAAATGGGTTTAGGTTCAAGTCAACAACTGCTCCGATCAGAAACAACTTCCTAGATCTTGATTCCACAAAAAATATTTGTTTGTGTATCAGATCTTCGAACTACAAAGATGTCGAGACATGCAATGATTTCTATGGCGTTGTATGAGAGATTGTAGAGTTGACATATAATTATGGAATAGAGCCTTCTAAGATCGTATTGTTCAGGTGTGATTGGTTCGATCCGATCCAAGATCAAGGTTGAAAAATATACAAGCATGGTCTTGTGGATATAAACTATCAGCATCGATATCAAGGCTATGAATCATTTATCCTATCAAGTCAGGCTCAGCTTGTGTACTTCATGACTTATACTAAACGAGAATAACGAGGTCAGACTGGTGGGAAGTATGTACGACCAAAGCTAGAAATACTTTGACATTGACGAAATAGCTTATCAGGAGTGTAACGACCCGCTCCGCTCAACCCGGAGGGCCGATTCAAACGGCACAAGGATAGCTATTCAAATCGCCTTGCTCAGCGAGATGGCTCGTTCGATGCAAAGGCATTTATGTTGGGATCTTCAATGGAGTCAGACTTAGGCTAGCAGAGGCACGTCCGGAGTCTCGCTCGACCGATACGATACATCGCTAAGGTGGGTGGCCCCGGTGAACCTGTCTCTACTTAGCTGCACACTAAGAAAATGAATGTTACATGCTAGTTTATAGGCGATAACCTTTGCATGCTAATAAAAGAGATGAACGCACATAGCTAAGGGGATAACCCCGCCTTATCACTATATAGAACATGAAGATTTTACTTGCTAATTGCGTAGTCGGGATTGTTGAGTTGGAATATAGTAATTTCCTTTATATATGCTATAAAGTAGTGTGAGTTTATACGGAGGCGTTGTACCGTACGGAACACAATACGGGATGGAGTAAAATCATGTTGCATGCATAGACGAGGAAGGCTATCAAGTAGTCGTTCCGAGTCAGGAGATGAAAGGAAAGGAATGTACTCGGGATATGCAAATTACCGAGGCAGTCTCAAATCTGAGAGCTGCGTAAGGAAGAAAAGATCCGAGTGTAGTCCTCGGCTAAGACTGATCCGAGAGTTGTCCTCGGCTAGGAATAGAATATGGGGGAGTAGCTGCATGGTCACGGACAACTGGTTGCGTACCAGGTAGAGAGAGTCCTCGACACGATTGCTGAGGCATCCGAATCGTGTCGGCCCGGGAGGACAGTGCCAGTGTAGTCCTGGCAATACGCTAGCTGATGTCTAGCGGGCGAGAGCGGGACATCCAGCAAGGCTTGCTACCAACCTGGATGGGCGCCGACTCGTTAGACGGTTGGAAGGCCCAGCAAGGCTAGCAACCGATCTGGGAAGACGGTCGTCCATCGCAGATTATGTCCAATATGGCTAGCAGAGCCAGTGACCTTCATATAGATAAGTCATGTTTGCATAGCGGCTATCCGCATTGAATAAAGGAAAAATAGGAAGGAGTGTGTTTACACGATATTTTGCATAAGTAGAAAGGATGCACGGTATCACATATAGTTCTAGTAAAAATGGGTCTTGTGAGGCAGAGGCACGGTATAACACTTGGGTTTCATAGTTGCTTCTTGTTATTCCGTAGTTCATTGTTTATATTGCTGCATATGACAGGGAAGGCCGAATGGTAAGAAGTGGTAAGGTGAACTCAATTATTCATTATTATGACACTCTTGAGCTGACACGGAGATTACTTTCTTTATATTGCCATGTAACTAATCCTAAGGCGGAAGAATAGAAAGACAACGAAACTAGTCGGTGCACATAACTTATGAATGTGCTTGTTTTATGGCGTGGGCGAGAGGCCTCCCCACCAGTGCATTCAATGTACTGATACCCAACCAGTCTGCATGCAGGATGCAGGGGGAACTCGTACGGATTCGGAGATCGCTTAATGCAATGGGGCGTCGGACCGCACTTGTTGTCTTGGAGCGTGGCGCTCGGACCCGGAGCTCGTATATATGAGACATAATGTATGAGAACATCATCATACAGATCGTTTGTATTGGTTTTGAGCCTAAGGGCACGTTCGTTGTAAGAGAGAGAGAGCATGAGCGATTTGTAATCTTGGCCTAGCGCCGCTTGTAAATCTTTACTTCATATCAATATAGAGCTTGATTTGGATTCAATACTTGTGTTCATTTTATGTTTCCGCTATGTCGACTCTGTGAACTAGTTATCAACGGCCATTTCGGTATTTGCCTTATGCGGGCGCAACCCCAGGCTCGTGCGGCATCGCGTCCCGATGGAAACGTACGTCCCGCGGGAGCGCAGGCGCGGTAATTTGTGCCTAGCGGGGACGGCCAATTCCGGCGGGAGATCGGGGCGTGACATATTGGTATCAGAGCACGACCTTACGTCCTTGGAAATTCATTTCGATTCTCTCAGTTTTGAACTTGTGTATTGAAGAAGTGGTATATGCTCTCTCTCGACGCTTTGATGGATGTTCCATACAATAAGTCTAAATATTTTTGAAATGTGCATGTGAATTATACGATTGCTTGAACGGGATTATGATGCGTGGGCTTTTGTCCCAACCTATGGAAGACATTGTGAGAGTAGACTCGTGTTATAATCAGCAAGTTATATGTCTATATGAAAATACCGAGCGAGTAGAGTGCGAGATGAGAATATCGTTCAGACAGTGGTCTATGCACAGGGCGTTTTGGCCAAGTTGTGTTGAGTATCGTGCACCAAGACCCTTGGTGCTAGTGAGTTACAGCGAGATTTGGGCATTGTTCGGATAAGAATAAAGTTTGACTTAGGAGGGAAATCGATAGAGACGTTATCGGAGTGCCGCTAAGGCGAGTAATGGGAATCGCGTATGAAATTTTCAGATATAGTTTGGACGGTTATTCATAGCGATAAGTTATGATTTACAACATATTTGTATGGTGGACTATCGATAGGGGTACATATGAGACTGAAATCGTTAGGCAACAATTAGGGATCGTGTTGGAGTTCTAAGGAACGAATTGGGAATACGAGTGAATGATGCGAACGCAATTCAGGAGTTATTAGGATGACTCGATTCATGAGTGGTGTATGCGATAAGTCCCCTGTTCGATTATGCAAATTATGGATACGATGAGTCGTATAGATTCATGGAGTATAACTCGAGCCCTGAGTGGTGTATTGGTCGGCTTAGAAGTATTCGAACAAATCAGGGATTTCGGAGTATTAAGCGAGTCTAGCGGCAAGCGACGAGATCGAGTAAAGCCTTAGTGTAAATAAACAATGCCTAGCAAGTAAGCGAACTTGGAGGGGCATGCAATACTTGGTTCGAACGAGTTATAATGATTTGAATAAGGGATAAGGCTTACATCGAATAGGAATTTAGGGCAATTGAAATTGATTACATGGACGAAGAAACTTAAAGGATTGTACGAGCGATTTTGAGTTAAAAAAAGCGAATTAAAAGCTTAAGTTGAGATTGAATAATCTGAGATGCGATCGGAGTAGTGCGATTGAAAACAATGGCGCGAACGAATGATAACGTGCATGGAAAATTTGGATTTGAGTAGGATATCGCTCGATAGAGTTCGATTTGAGTACGAATGCGATGATTTCACTTTTGGGAGATTTTAGACTATAACAATGGTTGGAAGATAGCTCGGATTGATGCAAGTTGGAAAAATTGGGATTTTGATGGAATTGAGGTAAGCGGTAACAAATTTGGCTTGGAGTTTGGAAGAGAGATCCTGAAATCGAGTTCGGAAAGATAACATCCGAAATATGTCCCAGCGAGAATGATTATCCCGCGGGAGCGCCGGCGTGGTGATTTCACGTACGACGGGGATAATCGAACTCAAGGGAACATGTTCGGTGATTATTCCACGAACTCGATGATGGAACGTATCAAATGGGATAGACTTGGGTTTGGGACTTGAATTTAGTTGTTTGATGAATGCTAAGAGTAGACTAAGAAGCGATCAAATGGTAATATTGAAGTTGAACGGTTTGGTTAGGCGAACTTGGTGGCGGTAAGAACGGTTTTAAGAAGAACATGGCTTGGTGGATCAATGTACAACTTGGGATAAAACGAAAGGTGAAGATAAGGTGTCTGTTCGTTCGATGATAACCATAGCGATTGACCTTCTTGTCTTGTGCGAGTATGACTTCTTGCTCGCACATGCGTCACGTTCGGATTAGGACAATCATTCTGCGGGAGCGTTGGCGTGGTGATATCACGTCCGACGGGGATGATTGAACTTGTGGGAGACCGGAACGTGACAATTGAAGGATTATTTTGACTTGTGGTTCGATACGATAAGACAAGTTTCAGGATATAATGAGTCTAAGAATTTTTGGTGAGGAGTTAGTCTAGAAACGTGAAGTAAGAGATGTTGGATGGTTTTATGAACGGATACATAAATTAGGCTGAACGGCTTAGAGTTACGATATACATCAATTATTTATAATAGAATTATGGCTTAGCGATACAGGCGTAGAAGAGGATGGATTGGTGAATTCTATCAAACATGATGATAGAGATAAGTGTGTGTAAATCGATGGGTTGAACCTACAACATGGGCGTATTGTGGGTTCGGTTGAACGAGCGTGTTGGTGTGTTAGGATGATCTGTGCTCGATGTTTAGAAATCTGAGTGAAACGAGCTTGGGTAGAATACCCATGTAAAAGAACAATGGTTTGACCTTAGGGTGTTTGGGGCGAGCATTGTGCAACGCGGTTGCACGATGAGTCGTAAAATTTGAACTGTACCTATAACTTTGTGAGCTGACCTAGTGGCTAGGCAGACGACCCTGTGCCTTGAGTTAAACTGGAGTGGATGACTTCAGAGTATCGTTCGGAAAGAATGATAGAACTGGGGCAACGAGACTTAGAGTTAGGATTTGAGATTGGGAATATACACTAGCAACGTTCGTGTTGAAACAAACGCAATACGAGATAGGACTCGGGTAATAATTGATTTGGTCGAATCGGTTATGCAACGGTGAGGAATAAGACGGTATTAGAGAATTGTCGAACGGAACTCTCACGATTGAATTGGTGATATTGAAGATAAGTTGGCGTGATGAGTTGGATCGTTGTTTGGAAGATGTGCGATGCGTGGCTAGTAATACAAACTGGAATTGGGTGAGATTGGAGCAGACGATAACTAAATAGAACCAGAGTTCGGTCATTCATATAGCAGAACGATCCGCTTTTCGATAGATTTTTACGAGTAGCTTGTCAGACTTAGCTGTCACTAAGCTTGGTTGAAATACACATATTTGGGGGACGCCTTGAATATGGGTACGATCCAGACTTAGCGATATGCATAACTCGGATGCAGCTGCAAATAAAAATGTTCGGACTCGTATGGATGAGTATGACAACTGAAATAAGTTAGCCTCAACCTAAACTTTCATAAAGAAAAGATTGTATCGTTCCCCGTGCTACCGGGATAGTTCTGCTCTAAGGCGTAGTACGAGACTGAGTTTGGGAATGTAATAGTTGTACGAAGGGATCATTCGGATAAAATGATTAAGTACTCGTGCGAACGGAACGAGTAAAACGAATAGGAAGTTAAGTTCGATTGAACCAAAAGACGCAAAGGATTAGAGCGTACCCCAGGTGGACAATTTAGCTCTGTGCTAAGGCGCAATATAGACTGAGTCAGAATACGTAGGTGATTGGGTGTAAATTTACTTAGCGAGATTTGACGGTAACTCAGAGAGATTTGATGCAAATGAGATTGAAAAATTTGTCGAGATTCAAGCTTTTGGGTTAGGCGTAAAGATGGGTTTCGATAGGCTACATCAAGTAAACTGTCAAATGTGTTCGGATACATTTGGTTCCTATGTTAGATAATATAACAAGTTGGGCAAGTCCACCCAATTATGAGTTGTAAGTGCCTATTGAGTTATAGAATACTCCTTGTTTGAGTAATACAGCCTACGCCGGGTGCAGTAGATTTCGAGTCGGGTGTGCAACGATTGAGTTGAGTATAGTTCGATAGCATTGAACGATAGAGTCGTTCGATGAGAGTTGGCTAAATGATGAGAAAATAAATGATTGTAGTATTGAGACAGTTCTTGGAAGTTAGACAAGATGTATAGAGTTTGGTTTAGAAGTTGTGCGATAGTACGAGTTGCGCTCAGGAAGTCTCAAGGACGAGACTTGTTCTGAGTGGTGTATAATGTAACGACCCGCTCCGCTCAACCCGGAGGGCCGATTCAAACGGCACAAGGATAGTTATTCAAACCGCCTTGCTCAGCGAGATGGCTCGTTCGATGCAAAGGCATTTATGTTGGGATCTTCAATGGAGTCAGACTTAGGCTATCAGAGGCGCATCTGGAGTCTCGCTCGACCGATGCGATACATCGCTAAGGTGGGTGGCCCCGGTGAACCTGTCTCTACTTAGCTGCACACTAAGAAAATGAATGTTACATGCTAGTTTACAGGCGATAACCTTTACATGCTAATAAAAGAGATGAACGCACATAGCCAAGGGGATAACCCCGCCTTATCACTGTATAGAACATGGAGATTTTACTTGCTAATTGCGTAGTCGGGATTGTTGAGTTGGAATATAGTAATTTCCTTCATATATGCTATAAAGTAGTGTGAGTTTATATGGAGGCGTTGTACCATACGGAATACAACACGGGATGGAGTAAAATCATGTTGCATGCATAAAAGAGGAAGGCTATCAAGTAGTCGTTCCGAGTCAGGAGATGGAAGGAAAGGAATGTACTCGGGATATGCAGATCACTGAGGCAGTCTCAAATCTGAGAGCTGCGTAAGGAAGAAAAGATCCGAGTGTAGTCCTCGGCTAAGACTGATCCGAGAGTTATCCTCGGCTAGGAATGGAATGTGGGAGAGTAGTTGCATGGTCAAGGACAACTGGTTGCGCACCAGGTAGAGAGAGTCATCGACACGATTGTTGAGGCATCCGAATCATGTCGGCCCGGAAGGACAGTGCCAGTGTAGTCCTGGCAATACGCTAGCTGATGACTAGCGGGTGAGAGCGGGACATCCAGCAAGGCTTTCTACCGACCTGGATGGGCGCCGACTCGTTAGACGGTTGGGAGGCCCATAAAGGCTAGCAACCGAGCTGGGAAGACGGTCGTCCATCGCAGATTATGTCCAATATGGCTAGCAGAGCCAGTGACCTTCATATAGATAAGTCATGTTTGCATAGCGGCTATCCGCATTGAATAAAGGAGAAACGGGAAGGAGTGTGTTTACACGATATTTTGCATAAGTAGAAAGGATGCACGGTATCACATATAGTTCTAGTAAAAATGGGTCTTGTGAGGCAGAGGCACGGTATAACACTTGGGTTTCATAGTTGCTTCTTGTTATTCCGTAGTTCATTGTTTATATTGCTGCATATGACAGGGAAGGCCGAATGGTAAGAAGTGGTAAGGTGAACTCAATTGTTCATTATTATGACACTCTTGAGCTGACACGGAGATTACTTTCTTTATATTGCCATATAACTGATCCTAAGGCAAAAGAATAGAAAGACAACGAAACTAGTCGGTGCACATAACTTTTGAACGTGCTTGTTTTGTGGCGTGGGCGAGAGGCCTCCCCACCAGTGCATTCAATGTACTGATACCCAACCAGTCTGCATGCAGGGTGCAGAGGGAACTCGTACGGATTCGGAGATCGCTTAACGCAATGGGGCGCCGGACCGCACTTGGTGTCTTGGAGCGTGGCGCTCGGACCCGGAGCTCGCATATATGAGACATAATGTATGAGAACATCATCATACAGATCGTTTGTATTGGTTTTGAGCCTAAGGGCACGTTCGTTGTAAGAGAGAGAGAGCATGAGCGATTTGTAATCTCGGCCTAGCGCCGCTTGTAAATATTTACTTCATATCAATATAGAGCTTGATTTGGATTCAATATTTGTGTTCATTTTATGTTTCCGCTATGTCGACTCTGTGAACTAGTTATTAACGGCCGTTTCGGTATTTGCCTTGCGCGGGCGCAACCCCAGGCTCGCGCGGCATCGCGTCCCGATGAAAACGTACGTCCCGCGGGAGCGCAGGCGCGGTAATTCGCTCCTAGCGGGGACGACCGATTTTGGCGGAAGATCGGGGCGTGACAAGGAGGATGCGCTACCTCTTGTAACAAATATTATAGATGTAGGCTCAATAGAAGTTCCTTATTACACGTCTAATCGTATATAAGAGGTGGAATTATTCGAAGAGGAAGGCAAAGTAGATGAAAGTGAAGATGAGGAGAAAGAGGAAGAGAAAGAGGAAGAGGAGGACGAGAAAAATGAAGAAGATGGATTTTTAGAAGAGGATTGAAATATAAAATCTATTTAGTGACATGTACTTGTGGCTATGTACTATATTGAGTATTGATTTGTGATATTATTGTATTTTAGCTATGGAATGTAAAATCTAATTAGTGACATGTACTTGTGGCTATGTTTTGTGATATTATTGTATTTTAACTGTGGAATATAAACTAGGTTTTCTAAGTCTTACTAGGCCAACCTAAGGTAATTAAATATACTAGTCATTAGACACTTGATATAGGTTACACATATATACTATTTACTATTGTATCTTAAAATATCTCATTAATACTTAGTATCCTGAGATACCTACACTATATATTTATTACACTAGTATATAAACTAATTACCTTAACTCTCACTGAATGCAGTGCACCATAGAACTCCCCATCCAACAACAATACACAAAATCATCACACACAACCCTCACTAAGATACCTACACATATCTATACACAGTTCACCTGGAAGCCCAAACACCAACTGTAGTGCACTGGCACTTGATATATAAATCTTGTGTATTATATTCGCCTACAAGGACACTCCTACACTGCACAATAATTATCAAAAAATTTATGAAATGACAAAAATACCCTTGGTTTGGAAGTATGGTAGTTACAGTGATATGTACTTGTAACTTTTATTTTGTTTATCATAGTCAGGTATGACAGGACGGTGCAGATCTTTCTGTCAGTCTAGAGGTAGAGTATCTAGACGACATGCTACTCCGACTGGAAGTTCTCCTTCGGGATATGGTGTCACTACCACATTTCTAGATGAGTGTATTTTGGTCATTTAGTATAATTAATATTTAGTAATTATTATCTATTTAAATTGTGCTATTTATTTAAATTACGCTTGTTCTATTTAATTATTTGTTAGTGGGCTAGCCTACGTTTAATTGGACTTGTCATTAGTGGAACATTTGTTAGTCATGATACATTGAGCCCTATAATAGAACAAGTCCATTAGACCCTTTTTCTTAGTTAATTAAGGAGATTAGTTTAATTTGCATCAGTTTAGAGATTTTTTAATATAGCCCTTCTTAATTATTCTTCATAATTAGCTAGAGAGGGGCACCTTGGACATTTGATGTTGCTTGGGAAGGAAGGAAATGGAGCCGGCCACATAAAGGCTTTCTCATTCTCTCTCCTCTTTATTAGTTTCTTTCAATTAGATCCCTAATTATGTTCTTCCATAAATTGACGCATAAATTTAACCAAATTCACACCTATTCCCTCTCAATTTTATCATCTAAGAAGTATTGGAGCTTGGATTGCAAGGAGCACTCGAAGGAGGAGGATTTGGCAAAGGAATTATGTCCTAATTGTGTCCATTGATCATTTCATTGGAAATTCATCTCCCAATAGGTAAATTCTGAATCTACATCTTAATTTAGACTCTAATTCATGCATTTATCCATTAGGAATCATCCCTTGTCTTAGGGCTACCCATAGGATCAAGAATTAAGTTTATATGACTTGTATTATGGAAGTTACATGGTAATTTGTGTCCAATTGAAGAGAATTACCAGATTGATACTTTAATTGTGTGTCATGAGACCAATTAGATATAATTAGACTTAGATCGGGGTTGTAGGACTAGGTACGTATCCATAATTGGACACAAGTAGAGCGTATCATGGTATTTTATGGTACGGGGTGATACGGAGCCCATTTCGGGTGATTTATGCATGTGAGTGAGATCTTTCTTCAATTTCTATTGTGACTAATTAGTCTAGTTATATTAATATATATTTGGTGTGTATTATTAGTGATTATGGAGAATTGGGGGTTTTGGCTCTTTAATTGGAGGAATATCTTAAGGAGTGAACACTAAGTGTTTAATTTATTGTCTTTACTACTATAGTGTATGTGTTCATGGGTATTGGTGTTGGTGTCTAGGAGCATTAGTGTGTGTGTGCTAAAGATACTTGGTTGTCTAGGAGCATTAGTGTGAGAGGGCTGTATGGGTGCTGGTAGAGGGGGTTGCAAGGGTTACAACAATGGAGAAGAGGTAAAACAGCAGCACCAATGTTAATCAACAACAGTTAAGTGAGGTGCTCAACCTTCAGGTTGTACTACTTGATCATGCAGGTGGTGCACTTCTGTGCACTGCCAGGTTGTTTCACTACTGCTGTAGTATAGGCTTAAGCAGTGTGCAGATTGGAAGGGTGCTCGGGTACCTGGGCAAGAGGGGTGTGGCAGTAGTGTGCTTGTGCACACATGTTGCAAGGGTTGCAACATATATAGTCGTAGTAGCAATAAAAATGCAGTAGCAGTAGCAATAGAATAGCAATAGCAATAGCAGTAGCAGTAGCATTAGAGCTAACAGCAGCAGCTAGGTGCAGCAACAACAACAAGATGTATTAGCAGCAGTAGTAATACAGCAGCAGCAACAAGATGTATCAGCAATAGTAGAAATATAGTAACCGTAGCAGTAAGGTGCAATATCAGTATCAGTTAGTATATATTTGTGTATTAGTTGTAGGTGTAGGTGTATTAGTGTGTGCTTGTGCAGGGTGTCGTGACCTTGGTTTTGAGTCTGTACTAGATAGGGGTATTGGTGATGTAGTGCACTGGGTCACAGTCTTGGGTATGGGCATGTCAAGGATGGAAGCTTGTGAGGAGAGGGATGTCGAGTCTGCTTGAATACATATAATTAGAGTGACAGAGGTTGTTTCCTGCATCTGTAGATGGAGTAAGAAATCTGAGTGCACATACAATGTGGATTGGTTTAGTAGTGAAGGGGTTAGACTAGTATTAGTAGAGTATCAGTTTGGGCTATCAGTTAGGGCAAGGTATTAGGCTCAGGTTTTATACTAAGGTTTCTATACTAAGGTAGTAGATTTTTGGTCAAGGTATTGGGATTACCTTGAATTGTAAGAGATATTAGAGTAATATTATAATTAAGATATTATAGATATTAATTATATAAAAATTATATTATAAGTAAGTGTTATATAATAGAGTGTATTAGATAGTATTAGTAGTATTAGTTAAATAGTCTAATATTAGCTAGTATAAGTTAATTGGTGACCAGTATGAGCCTAAAACCTTAGTATGGACTTAGTTTAGCTAGAGTGACCTAGTAATGGCCTAGAAAAGCATGTTTTAGTGCATTTAGCTCATTTGTCACTTTATTACACCAATTTGACATGATATTCATATTTAGGTGTGTGTGACACCATCTCGGATACTAAGATATACCATTTACTCAGGACCACAAGCGAGTACATTCTTTGATAGTTTTCTTATTTGATAGCCTCTATGTTTCATATATTTAGTATTGAGATATTTGATTCATGACACGATGGTTTCAATGATTGGTATACGTGGATCTTGGTCATGAGATATTATTTTCGTGGTTACTCAGTGATCGTCGTGTCATATTTCGTGATTACTCAGGAATTATCGTAATATCTTAGTGATTATATAGACCATGATCATAGTGCATGATATTATAGACCGTGTAGTGTGATATACGTGTTATAACGTGTCGTGATTTGGATCCATGTACTAGTCGGGGTTGGGGAAGTATTAGTAGATTTGTGATCATACCTTATAGCCCTTGATTTAGTGTAGCCCATGATAGTTAGCAGATCATGTCACTCACGCGTGATCACGCTAGCTCACCTTTTATATATAGCCTGTGTTAGGCCCAAGCCGATCATATTATCTTACTAATATTTCAAGGCACATTTATATATATTATTTTCTCTATTCCAGTTCATTACATTATTGTTCCTCACTATATTATTCTTATTTCTTGCCATTATTTATCGTGATGCTCTTTCTCGTGATATATGCTAGTTTAGTTACATCCATCATTTATTTTTATTACTATTACTGTTTTATAGTTTTTGTTAATTATTGAAACTGCTATTTGGGTTATACTTCACTCCAATCCTGACTGGATATTTTTTTTAGATGATTCATTAGAGGACTGGTGTCCTACGCACTACAGGCCACAAGATGGCGAGCCAGTTGAGTTAACATCCGTAGAGCATGTTGAGTTAGTACCAGCTGTTGATGAGGCATAGTTAGTTTATTCTTGATATTGTATATGTCAGTTAGACTTTGGCATTGTATTATTATTTGATGTCTCGGGTTGAGATTAGACTTGGACTTGTGTTGTATTTGTGACTCTTTTTCTTTCCTTCTATTCCATATCATGCCTTATAATCCCTTAGTTTATTATTGTGATTGAGTATTGTTTACCATTACCATATTATCATACTGTCATCCATTTGGAGTTGGGATAGCATGACATGTATCTTATATATATTGTGTGAGATGTATGATAGTATTATTGACCTAGACAATGTTCTAACGCCGATGCTGTGGCGTAGGCTGAACGTACCCATATACACGTGCCCTTACACCGGGTGTTGGTCGTGACACATGGTACTGGGTCCGGACCCTCATCTCCCGGTACTCCACTCTTTCGAATACTATCTCCTCCTGGCCGTACTCCTGGGACGAGCAGTTCCAGGCCTGAGACTACTCCTATGTCCACCGTTCCTCCAGCTGACGGTACCATGGGAATCGAGGAGCAGATGGACAAGACCAACTGCTCCTTCTTCTTCTTTGTTTCAGAGCGATCCTCCGTGTGCTCCTCCGGACGAGACGATGACAGAGATTTAGGCCAATAAGCCTATAAAGTAAGTTAATTAGTTTTAGTTTTCTACGCATATATAAATATATATTCATATTTTTTTAATATAATTATCTATGTATAGATATCGTCTCTCGTCGGTATAGAGATTATTAGGGTATTTTTTTGAGGTACAACTATGGTGGCCCTTGGATCAACTACTCGATGCCCCGGATGAGAGAAATGCATTATGGTTTGCACAATTTAAGGTAAAAGTAAATTTAGTTTTAATATCAATCATCTAATTTGGTATTTTTTTTATATAACTTTCTATATTACTTCTTGTAGAAAATGTATTTTTATCCGTCACACCGGACTGAGGTGATCGAGCAACACTTTTCTGCCGTCGCCGCCAAACTTATCCGAGATGCGATCTACAACCAGAAGGATCATGATCTTTGGGACAACCAATCCAAGGTTGGATCACACCTAAGAAGTGGACTGCGATGACAGCTAGATTTAACGATCCTAGGTACAAGGAAAAGTCAAAGAAGGTGAAGGAGGCCAGGAAGATGGCGAGAAAGTGGTGTGGTGGATCGATTCCGATGACGGAACATTTGCTTCGCATGGTGAGAACTCACCACACTAACGGTCGCCTTCTCAGGAGTATTTTATTGTAAATATAGTATTTTAATCAAAGTAGAATAAAATATTTAATTTTAATAACATAAAATAAATTTTTTAACAGGCCCAGAGTGGTGAGGACGCTAACATGGTGACAGTCTTCCTCGCCACCCATAGGAAGGGCAGAAAGCTCATTGATGAGAGGGCCATGCAGAGCTAGATAAGTATTACTTTATGTTTTTTTTATTTTAATACAACTTACAAAATATACAAATAAATATTCATGTAGTTAGTAATAAGCACCTTAGATATATATTAACAATTATGCATGATGAATGGATAGTAAGTAGTACGCTTATCGAGAGACAAATATTTTTTAGGATGAATATCTTAGGCTATGTGAGCGGTCGACCCAACCCACATAGGGAAAGGCCGGTAGTTCCACGCAGTCGCCCGCCCACCCAGCACTGTCGGCTGACGAGCTGTGGATTACCGCCTTTGGTAGTCTACAGAGCGGTATGTACTGCGGTACGGGATCCCACGACGCCTATGTTGTATCCCAGTCCTCTAGGACCCCCTCTGCCTGTGTGCATACCACACAGTCCTCCCAGGAGTCAGTACGATCCCAGCAGGAGAGGGTTGACCATCAGATTGTGTCTTTACGTGACGAGTTGCTGTAAAGGATTACGTCGTAGCCCATACCGCAGATGGATGATGCGACGATCGTAGCACATTTTGATTCGCTTGAGGTTAGAATTACGGAGATGAGGGATCTAGCTATGTCTATAGAGTGCAACATGACGACGCTACAGGGGTCGCATGTAGCCATGGGCGATGCATTGAGGAGGCTGCAAATGACACATGTTAAGATGAGCCAATCAGTGGAGCAGAGTACTGTAAGGATGTTATCTGTCATGGATACTTGCAACGCTCGATTGACAACGTTGGAGAAGATACGTCCTCCTAGTACACCGACATCGATATCTACATCGATTGTACAGACTTCTCCAGCGGGTGTCATGATAATTTTACCGGAGCGTGTGGGCCTCGATGATATCCCAGATTCGCGACGGTGCTCCTTCTTCTCCTCCTGATCAGCAGTAATTGTTCTTTGGACAGTCTCATCTCCTAGGCTCGCCGCGGTGCTCCTCATCCTCTGGATCATCAGTAGTCCTAGTTAGGACAGTTTATTTGTTTTCGGACTTTTGGTCCATGATCTTGGATCATTTATGTTTTGAGATATTGTTTCAGACTTTATTTGCTCACATCTAGTACCATTTGTGATGCTTACTGGATATTTTTTTTAGACTTAGTTTGTATGATGCATTGGAATTTGCTGGATATTTATTTTCAGACTTTATTTATTGAGAATATGTCTATTTCTTTTAATTTTACTTTAGTATTTATATTGAATGCATGAAAATTTATTAGTGTTGAGTGTTTCACAAAAGGGGTTGGCAACCCAGAAAATTCAACGGAGGTTTGCTCCGGGTTTGTCTATTTTTATGAACTGTTATATTGCAGGGATATACAATAAACTGTGATATTGCAGGGATAACCTAGTTTTTACATTTTTTTTGACAATTTAGTGACATTTAGCGACATTCATATACGTCGCTAACTGTACCAGGAAGTCGCTATTGTTGTCGCTAAACATCGCTAAATTGTTAATATGGCAATATTTACCAGGTCAGCAGAACGTCGCTAAATTTGTCATTAAATGTATAGCTAAATGTCACTAAATGTGTCGCTAAACGTCACTAAATGTGTTGCTGGATAGAAAAGGTTAGCGACGTTTAGTGACACACAACACGTCGCAAATTTATCTACGTTGCGTCGCTAAACATCTCTAATATGAAAAATATTAGCGATGCGAATACGTCGCTAGTAAACGTCACTATAGCGACGTTTTGCGACATTTTTTCTGTCAACGACTAGGCTACACGCGACTTCAAGGAAACGTTGCTAATTACGTCGCTAAATTTTTTTAGCGACATTTTTATGCCATTTAGCGACGTTTTCAGTTGTTGCTAATTTGACTTATTCTGGTTGTGTCATGTCCTGATTCCTGTTGTGGTTCGTCATAGCGAACTCATGTTTATTGATTGTAGCAACATGGTTGCTTTTCTGTCTTAAGTTCCTTACTGTGATTGTTAAAGCACTATCCCGTCTTGCATTTTTTCGAGAAGGAAAAGTTTATGTCAAGGATGGTTTTCCGGATATCACGACCGAAAATTATTTAGTCATGTGGGATTTTTTTTTCTAATTATGTATAGTTGATTATTAGTTACAAATGCTAGTTGGATTAGGCCAAAGAAGTCTAGAATAAAAGGCATCCATCAAAGTAAACAAAACCTTTTTTTTCCCCTGACTTTTTGTGATAAAAAATTTCATGTTTTCCTCAATCTACTCACGTCATGTACTTTTGGCACGTTACCACTTGTTTTTATGTAGGACTTTTAAGTATCTATCAGTCTCATCACATCTCATGTTCCATGCTGACATAAAATGAATCAATAATGTCCAACACGAGGGAATCAAAGTATAGGATCCAAACCAAGGCATATCTTTCTTTAGTTTTCCGAAAAATGATGCTGTGTGAGTGGATTAGTGATGAGATTATGTGACATGATTCTTGTCCCACAATGTAATTAGTTTGCTCTTGTTAGGACACCTACCATGACACAGATAACTTATCCTCCTAAAGTCACCTTATCCAATTCTAAATTGTAAATAATTTGAGAATGCATATTGAATTCTTAGCCTGACAGGCCCACACTGACAATGGACGAAAATAATAATTAGATGGATCGATTCACAAATTAAAAGTTTGAGACTTGCATAAACTAATTAGGAAGGCTCTAATTTATCCAATGAGTCGAGAAGGGTAGAGTATGTGTCCAGTGAGTCCATTTTTGTTTACCATCAAAATTAGAAAGAATGCTCACCCTTTCACTCAAATGTATGGCTCTAATTTATCTCTCACCATACAAGGACTCCCCCCTCACTCTATATCTCTCTCCATAAGTCACCTTCTCTCATCTGTTTCATCTTCAACCAAGAACTCCAATCATAACCTAGATCGCATCATTATCGTCAGACTGCAATGACAGCCGAAGGAGGAGCTTTACCAGCAGTGTCAAGTTCCGTAGTCATCACTTTCCTTTCCATCTGAACTCTCGCACCCTCGACGAGTTCTGTCAAATCGTATATCCTCTGTTTATGGTCAAAGAGGGTACAAAAAGTTATTAGTGTTTTAATTTATGCCTAAAATAGTGTACCTGGTAAACTAAACATTTTTTTGTCGGTTTCCATTTTTTTAGTATGTTGGGCACAGTTTTTCATTGGCCAGACACAGTACCGTATGGATACGATAAGATATCGTCATGACGATACTAACACAACATTTATTTTGTTAAAAAAATTCATAACGTTTTAAGTTTAGTCCAAAGTAAATTAAATTTTGGCTCCGCTCTTGCATGTGACAACACTACTAAAATACAGTGATTTAGCGACAAAATATTGGCGACGGTCAATATCCGTCGCCAAGTAGCGATGGTTCACCGTCGGTTGGATGACAAATAACCACCATGTGCGAATTAAACAACTATTCGTCGCTAGGTCGTCGCCAATTAGTCGCTAGATCGTCACCAGTTTGCGCAGTCAACCGCGGGAACAACACGGGTAAACATGGCGACGGTCTGGGGATGGATATTGCGTCACGGATACGTCGCCTAGATAGTTTAGTTGTGGCGACGGATTTGGACGCCGCATATACGTCGCCAAGTACTGTGCCCTAGGTTATATTAATTAGGCGGTCGATTAAAATTTTTATTTCGATCGAACGCGCCTCTCTCTCTCCTATGCTCCAGCCCCGTGCTCCCCTCCGGCCAGTGCTTCCCTCTCCTCCTCACCCCTCTCGCCGATGTTCCCCTTTCCTCCCTCCGGCCCGTGCTTCCCTCTCCTCCGCTCCCTTCTCGCCATGCTTCCCTCTCATCCGCTCCACTGTAAGTCTTCCTCCCCTCTCCTTCCTCTGTTCCCCTCTTCGGTTTGCACTGTTACTGCCCACACTCTAGGGTTTACCATTTGGGGATGATTTATGTGATAATTTCTTGTTACCACTCTAGGTGTTTGTGTTATGGATTATGTGTATTTGGGGGCTGGCTGTTGGAGGCTCGGGTTAGGCCTTGTGTAGTGAGTATTTGGGGAGAGTCGGGTTCAGACAAGGGGTGCAGTGCACTTGGGCACTACAAGTGCAGACCTGTGCACATGTGTGAACAGGTGAAGAGGGGAACAATGCTCAGTCAGGCAGTTGGTTAGGTACTAGTTGGGGGCATTGGCTTGTTGATTGCAGTGGTGTATTAGATCATAGTGTATCAGATCTTAATGACTGATTATTTTGATATATCAGTGGTAGAAGGGGGTGCACAGACAGTTAGATGTGGGGCTTGGACTATCAGGTTGAGCAGGTGCTCTATGAGTGTATTAGTAGTGTGATACATGTGAAGGAGAATGACAAGGACGATAGTACCCCGGTTGTGTGTACAGGCTTAGAACACGGGTTCCAATTAAGTGCAAATGCACTGATGTAAGGGGAGAGGGGGAGATCTATGATACCCTTTAACTATAGGATACTCCTATGATACATATTCTCTTTATCCCCAAACACAATTAAAAAAAAAAATAACACATCTAATATATACACTAGAGTCTAGATAATACAATTAATAGCTCCTACAAAGTGATATAGAGAATTTGGATTACTTCTCTAGGAGGCAAGGACTTGGCCCAATAATGACGAGGTATAGTCCATGCAGCCATTTGACTGTCGAGGTAGAGACCATGCTATCGTAGATAACATTGACTGTCCTTCGGCCCCCATCCCTCGGCAATGATGATACCACAACCCATTACTATATTTTATATTGTGAGCTGATGTCTTAGCATTACGTTATGTGGGTTCATCTTAATTCTGTTATATCCTTCAGATACTATATTTGATAAGAATATATACTGCACTGATGTACATAAATTAGATGATTCACACTAATGTATGCTAGAATTAATTTTGGGTAGTGTTCTGAGCCATTGATACCCGAATTCATGTCGATACTATGCGAAAATGCATCATATTGAACAAATGTCAATGTTATAACTTTTATGGAGGTGGTGGAGAATGCAAAAACTCCTCAATTAGTGACACAGATCTTCATATTGAACAACAAATTTTTTTTTCATAGGTGATGAGTCAAATTGGATTCTTGTCGATACGTTTCCTATCGTCAGAATTCTGACATGACCTATCGGCTATGGAAAACTTTTTTTGTCTGATCTGTTCGATGTGAAGCTCTGTTTCACTTGTTTCTCTACTTTCTGCTATGGTAGAATACACAAAGTATGAATTACAATGCTTTTAGAATGTTCATCTAATGTCGTATGTACATCTAATTGCTTCTGTGTATTTTATCTTACTATACATAATTTTCCACATCCACCAAGCAATAGATCGTTACTTGGTTGATCATATATAGATGTACAAATGGCAACACGAGAGCAGGATTGGTGTGAGTGACGATTTTATGGCTGGCATTGAAGTATTTCTTAAGTATGCCATGAGCAAACCTGATTACATGTATGGTCCAAAAATTAAGTGTCCATGTTATCATTATCGTAATAGACGTTACGAAGAAGTGATGATTGTGAGGAAGCATATGATCCTTAAGCATTTTCTACGTGATTATGATCTGTGGGTATCGCAAGATAAACTTTATACGAAAAGAAAGTCTGATTTTGTTGTGGATGTTGCTACGGATGTCGCCATCGAAGATGATATAGACTATGTTGAATATGGAGACTACAACTTAGCACGAGATATGGTGTTTGATGCGGCAGTGCCTAATTTTAATCTAGAGGATCCGAATCCCGATACAAAGGAGTTCTATGATATGTTTAAGGATGCAGATACTCCTATATATCTTGGTTGTGAGACTCATTCGGTATTGTCGGTAGTGATACGATTGTTGAACATAAAGTCTGTTTTTAACTTACCGCAAGCTTGCTATGATCGGATCGCACAATTAGTCAAAGAGGTGTTACCGAAAGAATCGAAAGAGCTTCCTAAAAACTTCTACAAATCAAATATGATGGTCCGACAGCTAGGACTGGGGTACAAAAAGATAGATTATTGTCGCAATGGATGGATGTTGTACTATAAGGAGAATGAGGACAAAGAAAGATCTAGTTTCTGCCATGCGGATCGTTACAAGGCAGTTCAAGGAAAATAAAAGTCAACTAGAATAAAATAATGTCCATACAAGTACATGCATTACTTGCCAATCACGAAGCGCTTACAGAGGATGTATATGTCCCTTAATACAGCAAACCACATGATGTGACATAACGAGGAACGTACAAAAGATGATGGAGAATTGTCACATCCTTCGGATGGAGAGGCATGGAAGCATTTTGACCGATGTTATCCAAATTTTGTTGCGGACACTAGAAATGTCCGATTGGCGCTATGTTCTGATGGCTTCGCTCCTTTCGGACAGTCGGGAACTCAATACTCCTATTGGCCGGTGATTCTCACCCCTTACAATCTACCACCATAGATGTGTATGAAGACTCTTTATATGATCTTGACAGTTATCAAACCTGGTCCCAAAAATTCGACGGAGAATATCAATATATATTTGCAGCCGTTGGTGGATGAAATAAAATACTTTGGGAGTTGGGCATCATGACCTACGATATTTCGAGAAAATAGAACTTTCAGATAAGAGCTTCACTTATGTAGACTATCAATAATTTTTTGCATATATTATGTTATCGGGATGGAGTACCCATGATACTAAGTCTTCTCCGATATGTATAGGAAAGAGTAAGGCGTTCCATCTTAAACATGAAGGGAAATCCTCATTCTTTGACTGTCACCGTCAATTTCTACGCACGTCACATCCTTGGAGAAAGAACAAGGAGGCATTTAGAGCTGGAAAGCTAGAATTTTCTCGTCTACCTACCAGATTATTGTGATACGATATTTGGGAAGATGTGAAAGATTTGTCGACCGTGATAGAATATCCAATATCGAACAATCGTGTTGAGGGATTTGGACATATACATAATTGGACACTACCAAAAAAAGTCAAATTAGCGACGCCCAAAATCGTCACTAAATGACAAAAAAATATCGCTAAACACGTTTTGCGACGTAATTAGCGACGTTTTAACGCAGTCGGAAGAAACCAAGTCGCCGAACGAAAAAACGTCGCTAAACGTCGCTATGCCGACGTTTTTTAGCGACTTTATTGAGTCGCTAAATGTAGCGACGTTTAGCGACGCCGCGTCACAAAATATCAACGTTTATTAAAGTCGCTAAACGTCGCTAATTAGCGACTTATATAGCGACGTAACAGCGACGTCTTTAATGACCTGGCAGTACTGCCATGTCAGCAATTTGTGACGTACAGCGACATATTTAGCGACGTTTAGCGACGTCTAATGACACGTCGCTAAGTAGCGACTTATAAAAACGCCGCTAGACGTCGCTAAATACGTCGCTAAATTTACAAAAAAAAGTAAAAAAAACCTGAATTGTTCCAAACTATTATTCCTGCAATTTATAAATTTCTAATTAAAAATAGACCCGGAGCAATCCTCCGTTGAATTCTATGGGTTCGCCGACCCCTTCGGTGGAACACTCAACACCGGATTAACAATATTTAATATGAATAAAAGTATCACAGTCATATAATTAATACACACAAATATTATAGACAGACAATAAAAGTATCATAGTCATAAAAGTATCACAGTATCACAGTCACACAAAATGGGCATAAACAGCATCACAAAATACATAATATATAAGTATCAGAGTATCACAGTAACACAAAATTCATAATATATAAGTATATGAAACATCATAGTATCAATCTCGAGGATTTCCAAAACGGGGCAGATACCAGTCCCTCAAGTACTGCGCATAAACAGCGTTTATGTTATCAAGCTCCGCTATGGGTGCTGGGTGACTGGAACTTCCCGTCTGAGATACAGCCGCGATAGGTGATGGGTGACTGGAACTCCCCGCAGGTGGTATCTCTTCCTCCTTAACAGTAGGAGGCATCACTTCCTCCTTAACAGTAGGAGGCATCACTTCCTCCTTAATAGTAGGAGGTATCGCTCTCTTGGGTGCCATCTGATAAGATAGATGAAAACAAAGAATTAGCTATTGGACCGGAACGGAAGAATTATATGACTCACAAAGAATTAGCTATTGGACCGATTTAATGAACTAGTTTGAAAATATGATCCAATATTAAATTATATGATTGTAATTAAAATTGAAATTGAATGGAATCAAGTTATTCTCATTCCAAGTGCACTATGCTATGCCTTCCAATACTGTCGGACAAAACGAAATAAAGAATGGAATCAAGTTACTTGATGTTTGAGGTCAAATTACTTAGCTGGACTCGAGTCATTGTTCCTGAATGCTGCATGACTCCCAAAGTATCGATTAGGTTCTAATTTTTATTCCTAAATTGGTACTTAGCTGCATTCAGGAAAATTAGTCATCTTAATGAACTCTTATATTAGAGAAACCTAAGAGGATGGGGAAGAAGATCCATTTTAAAAAATTGTCTATCTACGATTTTGCAGATGTGTGAATAAGGTTGCTACTACTATTTCTTCACCCGATTTGAATAGCCGATTTCTTGATTCAAAGTACAATATTAAAGGAACTCTTTTTATTGTTACTGACATTTAGATAGATAGCTGGACTTGGCAATTCCGGAGAACTTGAGCAAATGCAAAGTGCATCGAGACATTGGCTCCTTATTTGTAGTTCATAAGCGACCACTCGAGGAATAACAATAAATAAATATGATGCATAATTAGAAACCATACTGGAACATCACAATAAAAAGAAAATCTCAATCTTAGAGTTTTTCAGCAAACTGGCAATGAGCTTGTATCTAGCAAAAAACCAAAAGTAAGAAAATAATTGCACGACAGAGATAAAAAGGAAAAGGATTTGTCAAAATGGATAAAATTTGATCTAGTGAATTAAAGAAATGCATATGTACCTTGGATGCCAAGTTCTCCATCTGGTAATTCCTAGGAAATACGTGTGGTTTAGACATGTATACTTTGGGATGTTAGCCAATATTAGATTCTTCACTTTGGAATTTGGACCAATCGTAGATGACTTCCAGGCAACATTTTCTCAAGATAGTTTACACATTATGCTCAACTTACTCAAAGGCCCAATTGGCACTAACCAAAACTTACACTTTAGCTCTTGTTCCAACTGTCAAAGATTTGAAAAACTTGGGTTTTGACATAAAACCATGTTGGACTATTGCCCTACATGCAAAAGAATGATGATGATGATTAGATTAAAAATGCTTGGTATGAGTTCTTAGTTAAGATCAATATTCTTTAGTTTCACCTGAGTTATTTGTTGGCTGTAATGGTTTCCTCGTATAAGAGTTATACGATCTGGATACCCCTCAACATCTACAATGTATTACTATCAAAACTAGTTTGTATTGCGTGTAACCCCTCAACATCTACAGACAAAAATTGGAACCTTTGAAGTTGTTGTTGATTTATACCAATATTTTGGTAGTTGTAGCGACGCCATTTAGGAACAATGACTCGAGTCCAGCTAAGTAATTTGAAATCCTATTAATAATGTCATTGAAAACTTTAATGTGACACCCTAAACCTAAAAACCCTAAACCTAACCCTAACCCTAACCCCAGGTCATAAAACTAACCCTAAACCTAACCCTAACCCTAACCCTAATCTGCGTCTGTGTGTGTGTGTCTGCGTCTGTGTATGTGTGTCGTGTGTGTGTGTGTGTCGTGTGTGTGTCTGCGTCTGTGTGTGTGTCGTGTATGTGTGTCGTGTGTGTGTCTGCATCTGTGTGTGTGTGTCGTGTATGTCTGTCAGTGTCTGTGTGCGTGTGTCATGTCTGTCAAGTGTGTCTTGTGTCAGTGTCACATGAGAGAGAGAGAGAGAGAGATTACCTAGAGCTCGAGGAGGAGGAGGGGGATGCCGGAGTAGCCGCAGCGGTCGGAGACCCGGTCGCCGGAGAGGGGGGGCGGGGGAAATCGAAACGTTTCAAAATTTTTGACAGATGGAGAAAAAAAACTGAGCCCTAATTAACCAAAATTTAGGGACGTTTAGCGATGTCAAATAAAAACGTCGCTACAATAAACATCAGCGACGCCAAAGATGTCGCTAAATACGTTGCTAAATATTTTTGATAGATACGTCGCTAATTACGACGCTAAACGTCGCTAAATCAGATATATTAGCAACGTTTAGCGACCTTAATTGAACTTATAGCGACTATTCTTTTAAAATTTTAATAAAAGTCGCTAAACGTCGCTAAATGTCGCCATTTAGCGACGTCTAGCGACGATTTTACAGAGTCGCTAATTTAGCGACATTTTTACTAGGAGTCGCTAAATTATGTCGCTAATACCGCTTATTCTAGTAGTGGGACCAAGCGGAGTATCTTCTGGGACTTACCTTATTGGAGAGATAATCTTATAAGTCATAATCTTGATATCATGCATATCGAAAAGAATGTGTTCGATAATGTCTTTAATACCGTTATGGATATTAAAAAAAAGACGAAGGATAATCCCAAAGCAAGACAAGACATGGCCGTGATATGCAAGCGTCCTCAGTTAAACTTAATACAAAGGGGAGCTAGTGGACCTGTGAAGCCAATAGCGATATTCACATTATGCAGGGAAGATAGATTGATAATATGCAACTGGATATCTAGTTTATGATTTTTCGACGGCTATGTATCAAATTTGTCTAGATGCGTTGATCTCAATGAACGCAAGCTAACGGGAATGAAGAGTCACGACTACCACGTATTCATGGAAAGGTTATTACATATTGCTCTTAGAGAGTTGTTGCCTCATGCTATATTGATTCCGTTGGCCGAGCTATCTATATTCTTCAGGAATAATTGTTTAAGTAAGCTGACGGTGTATCATATGGTTGACCTTGAGGAGAAAATTGTCTTGACAATTTGCAAATTAGAGAAATATTTCCTCCTAGCTTTTTCGACGGTATGTAGCATCTGTCGATTCATATACCGTATGAAGCACGTGTCGGTGGACCTGTTCATTATCGATGGATGTATCCATTTGAAAGGTAAAATATCAATATAAGACGCATTTTGATTAACAAATTAAGTAAAACTTTCACTCTAAATTAATTCAAAGTAATGTGTCTTTCTAGGTACCTACATCATCTTAAGAAAAAAGTTGGAAATAAAGCTCATATAGAGGCTTCGATATGTGAAGCACATATTATCGAGGAGGTCTCAAATTTATGCTCAATTTATTTCGATACTTATGTCGAGACAAATCGAAATAAAGCTCCAAGAAATAATGAAGACGTAGGAGATGCACGCTACAATCGAGGCTTGTCGATATTCAATGTGAGGGGCAAGCTATTAGGGATAGTAAAAAATGGTGGTTGGGTGACGATGAGTTGGATGCAGCTCATCGATATGTATTATTAAATTATGACATACAAGAAGTGAGATATTTGAGATGTTAGTGACTAGACTTTGACAGTTATCTCTAATATTGTCAATAAAATATACTAACTCATTTTGATTCTATCTCTCAGTGTATTTAGAGATGAAGTTAAAATGAGGACACCCAATATTAATGAGGAGGAACTTCAAAGAGATGTTGATTGTAACTTTACGTCCTGGTTTAGCAAATATATAAGCAACTCATATAATATGTTAAATATACTACCGAAAACATTTTTGTATATGTCTCTAATAACATGTCTATTATCGAAATGTGTTTACATATTTTTTTACCTGGAACAACACTTATAAATGAGAGCCTTCGTTATTTGGTATTGGGACCGATTAAGGAAGTAAGGACTTGGCCAGACTATGTTATTAATGGCTTCAAGTTTAAAGAAACTAAAAATCCTATAAATACTGAATTTTTTACTGATGGCTTGAATACAAAGGATTTCGGTGTTTGTATAAGAGGAACCATCTACGATGACAAGCCAAACTTTGACTATTATGGTGTACTTCAGGATATTGTAGAGTTATAATATTCGATCCCATATGACATGAATATTGTGATGTTCAAATATGATTGGTTCGACACAACACCAAATTAATGATGGAAAATTAATAAATAATTTGGATTTGTCAATATAAACCATCGCAGGAGATATAGAGGGTCCGACTCGTTTGTGATAGCAAGTCAAGCTGTTCAAGTCTACTATATAAGTTACCCAAGGCGTCGTAGAGATTGATTTAACTGGTGGACGACATATAAGACTAAAGCTAGAAATACGTTCAATGTTGGAGACCCAACATACCAGGAGGACCAGGTCGAAGAGGCTCAATATTTGGGACAGCAGTCGGAAGAAGATGCCGTGGATAATATTGATGTTGAAGTTATTGTTGAGGAAAATAGAAGGGAAGGAAGAGGTTGATATACAAGACTTAGCTCACAACCAGATAATTAGCCTTGTCCATGACGAGGAAGACGTCTCTGAAGAAGAAGAAGAAGAAGAAGAAGAAGAAGAAGATAAAGAAGAGCTTGATGAGGATGATGATGACGATGACGATGGCAATGATTAGATTACCTATGTTGTCTACATGATGTACCTAGAGATGGAGTTTAATTTTGTTACTAAAAATACTTCTATCTCTTACTGAAAATATTTTCATCTCAGTTTTTATAGCTGTTTTGTTGGTTAGTTCTTTTTATTAGATGTCTATCTTGTTACATAGTTCTATTTATTATATGTCTATTTTGTTGCTTAGTTCTATTTATTAGATGTATATATATATATGAGTCATGATCATAGATGGCTGATGATTGTGGTCGTGAGGTAATCGTGGTCGTGGACGTGATCGAGGTGGTCGCGATCTTATACTACCCGGGGATAGATTATCTCCTCGATCACGTGATCCCGATACCCCCTCGCCGGTTGCAGGCACCTCCACTCTGTCATCGGCTACAGGCACTGACACTCCACCATTTGTCGCATATGTCCCTGACACTCCATCATCAGCATCTATCCCCGTCATCATTTGATGTAGATCCGGTACTCCATCGTCAGTTCGTCCACCAGATACTTCGACAGCTGTACGATAGGCCGCGGAGTATCCGGACTTAGAGTATGATGCTAGTGGTCGGTATATCCCCCGACCGGGTGGTCCTTTGACACAACCAGAGAGACCGGAGGGGCAGTTCAGAAAGGACCTTTGGCCCACGACCAAAGAGCTGTAAGTAAATTTATATGTTTCATCTGATGTAGTTAATTTCATATAGTTTATTTATTTATTTAACTAAATAATCTTTTGTTATTTCTTTGTAGGTTTTTTCCCTACAGTGCTACTCTAGCACTTGGGGAAATCATTAGGGAGAACTACCACGATCCCTACCTTAGATTCTCCGATGTGCCGCCCGACATTCAGTATACATGGCTTGACCAGATGAAGGTATATACGATCTTTTTTATTATTTTATTTATTAATTATTTATTAATCTATTTATATTAATTGTTAATTAAATTTGTATGTAAGAAAACCTATTGGTGGCTTGCGTATTGCGATGCGGAGATCAGGAAGACATATCGCGGCGCCTAAAGCAAGAAGATGTAGGATGCAAAGGATGATTTGCAAAAAATGGTAAATGCTGAAAAGTGTAAGAAACCCTGGATCCGTGATAATTTTTGGGAGAAGATGCAGAAGAAGCTCGATACTCCTGAGTTCAAGAAGATGTCCGAGCAAGGGAAGAAGGCACGATCTCATGGTAATCTGCATACTGGTGGATCGATGATCCCCATCGCTATGCACCATCGAAACCTAGTAAGATAACCCAAAGTACTTAAATATTTTTATTATATAGTTAAATAACATTAATTATGAAGCTAATATGTTTTCTTAATATTTCGTACACATGCGGAGAAGCTGGTGAAGGAGAGGAGAGATCCCTCTAGTATCAGTTTCGTTGATGTTTTTAGTATACGCACAAGAGGAGGAAGGACGAAAACTACGTGGACGAGAAGGCCAGCAAGACTGCTGTAAGTATTTTAATTTATATTATAAGTTAGAATAATATGAGGTATTAGAATTTATATTACAAGTTAGAAGTCCATTAGAAAATTAAGTACGGGTCATTGTATAGGCTGTGTTCCAGTCTCTGCTGACTGAGAGCGCCTCTCGGGCCACTCAGGATGGGGTGGAAGAGAGTATCGCTGAGTCTTTGCCCGCCACAACGTCCTCTCGGATGAACAAACTTTTTGTACAGGCCGTTGGCGGAAGAGGGAAAGGTGGGAGCGTCTATGACACCGGCTCCTTGGCGTCGCAGATGTCGGTATACTCGAGACCTCCACCGTCGGTGACTTCTGCGGTGGCACAACCTGATAGGATAGAACAACTTGTTACGGCGATGACCACATTGCAGGCCATAGTGGTGGTTATGCAAGAGTCGATCAGCAACTTGATGAGACCTGCACTGTCAGCGTCCTCTACACCTCCTACTACTGCTTCTGGCCCTATTCTATCTGCTGATGTAGTGATGAGACTCCTAAGTTTATTGTCGACGGAGGCGTTAGGTTCACTACCATCTAAATTAGTGAATAAAATTCCTTCGGATGTCCTCAAACGTTTGCGTGACCAGGGAACACCGCTAGATTGGTGATTTTCTTTATATTTGATATTTATTTGTGTTGTAGTAATCGCAGACTTGTGGATATTGTTTATTTGTGTTGTCGTAGTCGTAGACTTGTAGATGTTATTCATGTACTTTGATTATTTTATTTGGACTTGTGGTCGTGGACTTGTGGATGTTGTTCATGTATGCGATTAATTTTATTATGTTAATTATATGACTTTTCTGAATTATGTCTCGTGTGTGTTTTCAGCGTGTGTTTGTGCAGTTGAAGGTACGATTGGACGAAAATTCTACAACGGGTTGCGCTGGGTGGTTGCGCTGGGTGGTTGATATATTGATAGTTTTTTCACAATTTTCTGGAATTTTTCTGGAATTTTTATTAATTAAACTAAGGTGTTTTAATTATTAAATAATTATTAAATAATGTTAATTAATATTAAAATATTATAAAAATAATATTTTTTGGTGTAAAATAAAAAATTAGATATAGGGTAATTTTTCGGAAATTTATTGGACCTCGGAAGCATTTTAAAATCCTAAAAACCAAGTTTTAAAATAAACCAATTAAACCCAGAAATAAACCTGGTTCAATTAAACCAACCCGAACCAAACCCGACCGGTTTAGCTAAACCCAAACCTAACCTTAACGGGTCGGATCCGGGTCTAACCCGTAGACCCGAAACCCGCTAACCCGACCCGCATTCATGTTTAGCGGATCGGGTCGGATCTCCTCCGCCCGACCCACTGACCCGACCCGACCCGCTAGCTACAGTGCCCCCAGCCCCTCTCTCTTCCCCGACCCCTTGTCTCCCCGCCGTCGGCCGTTACGCCGCTCCGCCTCCCCCGCAACTCCCGCCGGCTGCTCCGCTCCCCCAGCCGCTCCGCCTCCCGTAACCTCCGCCCCTCCGTCTCCCAGCTCCGCCTATAAAAACCCCTTGGCCGGCTGCTCCCATCCACCGTCGTCATCCCCTCCACCGATTCCCGGCCACCCGACCACCGCCTCCACTCCCTAAGCTCCGCCCCGAGCCCAACCCCGCTCCGCCATCGCCCCCAGCCCGTCGCCTCGCCGCAGCTCCTCCGCCAGAGCCTCCGCCCCGCACCGTCGATCTCCACAGCAGCAGCAGCAGCAGCAGCCCGACGAGCGCCGCCCCGCCTCCGCCAGCGCAGCCCGGCGCCGTCCCCAAGTCGCCTCCGCCAGCACGTCGTCCTCCACCGGCCGTCTCTCGACTCACGCGAAGCCCCCAAACCCTAGCCCAAAATCCGGACACAGCCCGGACCCAGCTCTGACACTGTGTCAGTGTCTCGTGTCGACTCGCGGACACGGGAAATCCCAGTTTCACGGAGCCCTGTTCAGGTAACCCGTTCTCTCTCCTCGTAGCTCCTTTTTCCGTTCCGTCAGTTGTGACGCGAACCCTGCGTGACCCTCTCGATGCCCGTGCAACCCGCTCGGTACGTCGCTTGTGGCGATCGCGAACCGCGATCCAAAAATAGGAAAAATAACACCCCATTTTCTCCCGGAACTGAGTGCGCCCCGCCAAACGGGACGACTTGGTCACGTACGGTCTTCACCGAAAGGTGCGCACCGTTGATACGGACGTGCGGGATTTCGCAGAAGTTGATTTGGATGTGCGTGCACAACGGAATCAACGCGTATCCGCCAACAACGTCTCGTATCTGCCTGTTCTGAATCTCATTGTAACTTTGAGTACACACGTCGGATTAAAACGAAACTTGTGCCATCGGACTCGTAGCAATACGCTGGTCCTGTAACCCAAGTTTGGTTCGATTCTGAGAACGTTGACAAAATTGCGTATCGTGGGCCCCACGGCTCCACTTGACGGGCGATTTTGTGATCGGCTCATCGGAATCCAATTCTAAAAGTTTTGTTGGGTTCGTATCAACGTTATGGACTTTTTGACACTAAGTTTGACGAATTTGGAGACCTTTGTTCCTGACACATTTTTCGGTGCGAAACGGGCCACATGTGGACCCCGCTTTGACCAGAAACTGTCATTTTTGTCCTGTGTCCAAATTGGACTCAAGGACAGGCGTTTCTAGCTATTTGATATTTTTTGAATCTGATGGTAATATTTATTTCAGCTTTTGGAGGAGTACCTGCAATTCCCACTGAAGTCAGAGCTACAGTTGGAACCAGAACCCCAGGCAAGTGTACCTTGCCAAATCCTGCAGTTTTTGCTACTTATTTTTTTGACATATATATTTGTTGTACATGCTTAACCTAGGACCGTGTGACTTACTTAGCGTCCGATTAATAGTCGGGTGCCAACACTGTACGCAGAGTTGTGTAAACGTCACCTAGAGATGGATATCGTGACCCTTTACATTCTCGTACTTGCCTTATCAAGTACTTTATACCCAGGAAACTTGACACTATTCATGTGACCGAATCTTTCTGAAGTATTTAAGGTGATTCTGTGTAGGTTGCAGGATTTATGACATAGACATTATATACTTAGATCTTATCATGACTTGCTGCATTAGTTTTGATCTTGCGTGTCATGGACATGAGACGTGTGATTACATTGGGTGGGGAGAGACACACAGGCTACAGGCTGATTATATATATATATATATATATATATATATATATATATATATATATATATATATAACCCTTATTAATGCGGTGCTCAAGACTCTAAACCCGAGCTTGGCCCACTACGTGATATCACTGCTACCGGCTCCCCGACACAGAGCTTGTAGTGGTTTCAGCCTGAGTTATAGTGATGCTCTCAACTTGCATATCACTTAGCTGGTTATATAGTTTACCCTATGTTTCATTTATTGCTGCACTGCATTTATTTTGGCATGATTTATTTTGTACCTTGCTATGTCCTCTGAGGACCTGGATCCGGATTATGTCCCCAGGATTAGCAGAGGAGATCCACTCTGAGGTATACAGGACATGAGCATTAGCAGGAGCAGAAGCAGGATCAGGTTCATACAGTGGAGCAGAACCAGGAACCGAGGACTAGGTGATTGCCATGGATTTTTCTGAGTATATGTTTCTTCCATACTCAGTCTGTGATGCTATTTACATTCTTGTTTAAATGAACAATTGTATCAGACTTGATTATCGGATTGTTCCTCGATTTAATTACTTGATGCTGATGTTGATATTTTTTTTTGTTGATATTGATATATTTATTCTGTGGATAAGATTAGTAGACCCTGATTGTTGTATTACAGCTTAAGTACGCCCCGATGGATCCATTAAATTGGGTTTGTCCATCGGTGTGTGCTGTTGGCCATTGCCACGTGTCCAGTCCCTCGATATTTTGGGACTGGGGCGTGACAATTTAACATGTTTTATATAAACCAAACATGCTGAAATATCTCTATTTAAAAGTTTTTTTGCAGTTATGTGCACATTAGCGACGGACATAGGTCGACTTAGCGGCTACCTATGACATACTTGCGACACTCTAACGACGGATACAACGGTCGCCAAGTAAATTTTTATTCTTGGACGACGTATTACCGACATACGTCGATGGACAGACGACTTCCGTCCGACAGTAAGTAATGTCGTTATTCCGTCGCCAACTTGAGTATCACACTTTTTTTAGTATCAGGAACATAAATAATGTCACTATAACGTCGCTAAACCGATGTCATTTTTTGACGCAAATCCGTCGCTATATAGACATTATTATAAACTAAATTACTTTCGCATATACGTCTAAAAAGAGTCGCTTTATGAATTCGTCGCTAAAATTTTGCATAGACGTCAACTAAATCGACGTCGCTATTACGCCAGTTTATAGTCAAAAATTCGACTGATTGACGACAGAATATTTTAGCGACGTGGCGTTTATCGACGGATGTTTTTCGTCTAAATACCGTCGTCGGGTAGTCGCTAATAGTGAATAGCGACATTTTGGCGACGAAAATCGACCGTCGCTATTCTTCTGTATTTTAGTAGTGAAACATTTGAGTAGAAGAATGATCATCTATTCTAGCTTTGGTTTGTGAACAAAAATAGACTTGATGTGTGAAGTCTGATTCATACCTAATTAGGGTTAATTTATGACTTAACGAACTTTTAGACTGGTTTGGGGCTTATAGTTTTATGGAAAGACCCATACGATATGCACAATAGTGGCTGGGTCGCATTTGGTAATGATCACCAAATGTCTCAGGCCCGGATGGTCCTAAAAAATCAACCAACAGTGACGCAGTTGCATGCCGATAGTTTATAATCAGCAATGGCGACAAACATGAACACAAAATCAGGAGAATTTGGATCTTTCTCTGTTCCTATTCATGGTTACATTTTCTTTTATACTTCTTTCTAAGAGTGTTAACGGACCAAGTTATTAGCTAACCAGCTTGAATTAGGCTTGCTGGGGGAATTTACGTGTTCGATTTTTTTTAGCTCGAGAACGCAAATTCGAACTTAAGAATAGACTTATTAGATAAAATAGTCCGTGTCCAAGCTTAGCACTATTCGGCTCACAAGTCGATTCGTTTTTATTTATATATTTATATACAAAAATATCTTATAAGTAATAAATTTTTTCAATTTGTGATAAAGTTCATATAGACAGTTATAATTTGGTAGCATGTTTACTGAGTAATATTTTTGGTTTTTGACAAAATTTGTGAAATTATAAACGTGTTCAATTTAAGCTTAAGCTTATTTATAACTATAATTCATTATGACTTTGAATTAAGACTAGCGACTTGTGAGTCGAGCTACAGCTCGTGAATATGTTAGAAAGCCGAGTTTAATCTAAAATTTAGAGCCGAGTTTAATCTAAATTTTAGACTCATATTTAAATTTAACCTCTATTTTTTTTGGGAGATCCGAGCATGAGCCTGAGCAAGAGGGTACTTGCTCAAAGTTCGACTTATTGAAACCTCCTACTACTTCTCTCTACTCGCAACCCTTCAGTACTGATCAACCCCACTTTACAAAATTACATTCCAATAATGTAAACGGGTCGAATTTGGGCCTGGTTGAGTCAGGTCGGGTCATATTTCTTTCGAGTTTGGTTAGGTTAGGAATATTTGGTTCTAGGTGAGTAGGGTCGAATTTGAGTCCATTTATGTTCATGTCGAATATTAGTTAGGTTCAGGTTCAGATTCAGATTCAGGTTGAGCTTAGGTCCAAGTTGGGTCTAGCGGCATTTTTGTTTGATACGAATATGCTTAGCTTTTTGTATGTTGGGTCCGAGATGATTTGAAATGTTGGACGATCTCAAAAATATCTTAATTTTTGTTAGCCGAGATTAAAGAATACACCTCTTACCGTTGGAATAGTATTTCTTTTTACGATGGGAATATGATACCAAAAGAAAATACGATATATATATTTTTTTTTTTATGCTTATGCTAAATGCACTAAAAGTATGTTTGGTTGGATGCAAATGCAAGTGTTGTAGCATTTGTTTCAACATTTTTTTTTACCAATTTAATTATTTATTTTATTGTAAATAGTAGCAGATATGTATGAAAACCTGTAATGGTTATCCTAAATAATTTTAATAATGTATTGTAGCCATAATTTTACATATAATATATCTTGTTGCATGAGAATTTTATCTACAGACAACCAACACAGAACCGAATATATGAATGGGATTTCCCATCATCTATATTACTGGGTACGAAAACGCCGCCTTCAGGAAAGTTCTCCTTTAAAAGTTTAAGAGTTGAGGAAAAGGCCCATGGGACTGTTACTGTTCTCAAGTTAATGACAAATTTTTGTTAACCGTTTCTTCACAGAATATCACTTGAAAACAGTACTCAATTATGGTAGCAGAAAGAAAATTAAAGACACTTCGGAGAGTTGAAAGAAAGTAGTAGAAAGAAAGTTGAAAGTAAGGGTTATTTACACGAATTATACATATGTTTTCGACTTATAACACGAAATATCTCTATTTTTGGAAAAATTATACTAACCATCCTTTTCTTTAGAAAAATAAAATAAAAATAGGGGTAGTTAGTGTCATAAATTTTTACTTTTATCTTAAAATAAGGGTACTCCGTGTAAAAAAGTAGGGATGGCCAATTTAACTTTTTTTAAAGCAGGGATACCCCGTGTTATAAATCGAAAATATAGGGGTACTTAGTGTAAATAATCCAGAAAGAAAGTATACTCTAATAGAAACAGCATTTAGTTCTACAAGAGCATGTCTGTTATCCCCTATTTATGTTCTATATTTTTGTTCCCTCTCTATTACATGCGAGTCCCTCTTTATTTAATACCGAGTGGGGCTCACATATAATAGGATGGTGACAGAAATATGAAACAAAATTAATGGGACAACAGATCTGATCTGTAGTTCTACTACTCGTACAGTCTTAATACTCTTATCTTTCACCCACGTTGTAGTGATCTGGTTCAGGGTACGTGCAGTTGACTTGGCAGCCTACGATTTTTTTTATTTTCCCTCTCTTAGGCTATCTCAGGTTTCTAAAATTGAATTTCTATCAAAATAAGATATTTTACTGTAAGAAAATTTATATTCTAGTTGACATAGTTTTTACTTTCCATATACAAAATTGAATTTCTATCCCAAGGCTTCCTCATTCTCCGCTACTGCTAAGAAGGCCCGCAAGGGCAAGGGCAAGGGCTTCGCCGCCGAGGCCGATCCCCCCAAGCTACCCTTCGACATACAGTCGCCGGTCGAGGGTAGGGCCTTTGGAGATGATGACGGCTTTAGAACACAGAAACATAGAGACACATTCTGCACAGTTTGTCACTTGGATGAGAAATCATCTGGAACTTGCACAGACTTTCCACATAGATCTGCCGTATTGATGAGAGAACATATAGAACATGCGTGGGCTTCTCCCATGGTTCTGTCGCATGTATGAGAGCTCATCTAGAACATGCACATACTATGACTCTGTCGCATGGATGAGAGTTCATATTGAACATGCGCAGATTTTTCTTGCTGAGGATGCGCATAGCCTTTGCTATAATGCGCTGATGGCGAGTACCAAAAATATAGCAAATATGAATACCGCCTTGATGGTATTGATCATGTCCCTTTGTTGGTTTGAAGCGACTCTGCCGGTGTCCCACTATGGTGAGGTGATTCTAGGGCCTGCGTTATTATCCCCTACCATGTTTACTGTCATCACATGGGGAGAGATGGACAGGACGGTAGATCCTTCGCTTTAAGCCCCCGATCCTTGAGTCGCGCTATCCTGATGGAAGGCTGGTAATGCTGCAGCATCTTCCGACTCAAAGGAAGTGCTACCCCCGACGTTGGATGTTGCTCTAGTTTGTCGAGGGTGACCACCCCCAAACACATCAATGTCTGTCCCTTGAGAATCACTGTCTCCCTAGAACATCTGGTTGGTGTAGAACTATAGAGGATTGCTACCTCCGGCTTGTAGAGCCATTCCAGGCCTTGGGGAAAAACTACCCCTAATCTGACATGTGGTCCTAGCCGATGACAATTTCTTCCTCAGACGAGCACCCTGGAACACTACTTCTGTCCGTATGGCTACTCGACCTCCTCGGGCTCATCTCCTCGACACGCTGGTTGAGAGTGGAGGGTTTGAGGACTTGACTTTAAGTCTCCCCTCGTGGAGGGAAATCTCCAAGTGGAACAACATAAGGCGAAAGATAATTCTTCCTTCTCTAGCATTTGCACTCGCTTTTTGAGATGCTGTCAGATGGGTGCAATTGGTTGTAGCCATTGGAACACCAACTGCCTGGATGCAGGTGCTACTATCTTGGTACTACAACAATTGATGACAATGCTAGCACAGTAGTGCCCCGGAGGGGACATTTCACGTGTTGTAGCTGTTTCTCTCTCCTTGTGTTTGTGACTTATCATGACATGCAAATCAGACGAGGGAAATTTCACCTTTACACCCTCTTTATGTGCATCGCCAAGCCGAGCGCATGGGTGTGTACGTGAAATTTTCTCCCTGGCCTAGGTCTTTTGCAGAAATTGCTCCTAAGTCATTAGTAGAAGACATTTGGAACTGACCCATTTTATGTGAATCAGTAAGCTGGGTGCATGGGTCAGTTCGATAAAACATACCGTCAGAGGCGCACATAACAATTAATAGCGCATGTTGATGGTCAGCTGTCTGAGCAGTTTCTTGAGCGTGGATGGATCACACTACCCTTGATCTCCTCGAACTAGCACGCACTGACGCATAGTACGAGGAGTCCAAGTTCTCTCCATCTCTAGGAAGTTGGCACATGTGGTTGGCACCACAAAAAATCCTGTCAAAGATGGATCCTTGGTTTCCGTCTCTGGCATATGTGTCTGGAGTTGGATGTGGCATGCTTCTTCTTCTATGGGTACAACACGCTGGCCTTGGCGACTAAATTCCTACGGGTCTTCTTAGGCTTTGCTAGCCTTGGCGAAGGGCCCGCGATTTCCCGAAAAGCAAATAATCAAAAGCCTGTTAGTCGAAGCATACGACAAGCATCCTCTGGGTCGAACCGAGCTTCGTCGCATCGGACTGCGTCATAATCTTCTTGTCAGTGGAGAAGGATATCCCCAGCAGAGTCGTCATCTTGTTTGCCATTGGTCAAAAAAAAGTTGATACTAAACTCTCACTTTTATAACAAACTAAAAAAGGGCAGAAAGAATTTCTAAACAGAAAATCTAAGTACAATTGATATTGGGGAAGGGTGACGGTAGGGATCGAGTACTCCAGTTGACTTCTTTACTCCATTGAAGATCGACCGGTGAAGGGGGTTGCAAGGTCTTTGGTTCACTGGCACAAAAGACAGCAACTGGGCTCTTGGTTCTGCCTTCTCTTCCTTGTGTATGTGTGGGGAAACACATATCCATACTATTTATAGCTATCCGTACTGAGACGGCCATGCGCGTGCATGTGTTGGAAATCATAATTTTTAATGTATTCGTGCATAATTTTGGGCTGCCGCGTGATACTCTCAATAAAAAGCAGTTACAATCGTGCACGCATGTCGCGGTCCAGCTGCCACGTGGCAATAGTTAGGATAGGCTATTGTTGAGATCTTGGGTCGTACCTGTGTAATCTAGACTATTTACACCCGTTGCGTGCATGACTTGGTCAACTTGACATGTGGCCAGCACTGGCTGTTAAGGATCTTTCATTGGTTGTAACAGAATGATCCTATCGCATGAAGACTCCTGGAAGCACTGCCACATGAAGAATCCGCCGATTAAGGACTACGTCGCAAAAATTGATTGAACTGGGGATCCCCAGGACCGCATATTGCTTTACATATCGATCGATAGAAGATTAACAGGTTTAATGTCACGCCCTGGTCCCGTAAGGGGTGATCGTCCTCGCTTGGTCCCTACGGAACCGATCGTCCTCGCTTGGGCGCGATGTCGTGCAAGCCTAAGTTGCGCTTGCATCAGGCTTAGTACCTGCACAAGACATAAGTTAGACAAAAATATACATATATAGGCACAAAATAAAATACAGAGAACCAAAGTTGAACACATTAATAGGAACACAAAATACTTACTTTATTGAATACTTGAAGATTTGGATTATAAAGTACTTGCTTGGTAGAGTTACAAAATATGCCTTAGAAGGCTTACAACTATTTTTACAATACCAAAACTAGCCACAACGTCCATACATTATATCATTTTAGTAGGACCAAAACCAAAACATATAGTAGAAGAGGAGTTTGCCCACAGGAGAGGAAAGCTAAGGAAGCAGCACGAGCATGGTCCCTCTGGAAGGATGCACTAACACCGAATCAAAATGCTCGCCAAGCTCTCGCTACCAGAACCTGGAGATTTGCCCACAAACGTGGGTCAGTACTACAACATGTACTGGTGAGCGACCGCGGCCAAACTCACCTTGAAATTCACACTAAGTATAGAAGTAAAGCTAGCATTATTAGGTGATCTTTCTAGTTGTCTAGTTTTTTTTTAATAATATGCAAGAAAACATAGATAATAGAAAGGCCATGCATACGATAAATCTTACCCACCGTCAAGCGATTATCCCTGCAGTAGACACACAAGTTAGACACAATTTGCATATATGAATAAACTTATGAATCAATCTTGGCATCAGGTGTTAGGTATACAAGAAGGTAAACCTAACATGCGCCCTAACTATATGATGGTCCATGGGTAGCCCCAAGATTAGCAGCGGTGACTAAAGGTTCAGCTCTAGTGCCCAAGATTAGCAGCGGTGACCAAAGGTTCAGCTCTTCACTAGCACGCGCATGTGTCGGCAGCTGTGACTCAAGGTTCATCTCTTCACCAACACACACGAATACTAGTAGCTGTGACATCATGGTTTTCGTACAATACTAATAGACATATTACCCCACTAGACCCCGTAGGACCGAATTCTCAGGGCAAAACAAAAATCTCTTCTAGACGGAGCAATTTTCAGTGCCCCAGGAACCGTTCGAGAGATAAGACCTTGTGCACAAGTTGTCCGAGACCAATGCATGACATGAAACATCTAGCAGATATAACACTACAATGCAAAGTTCTGAACAAAAAATACACAATTTCCATCTTCTTATTGTTATCTCACATATCATGTTCAAAGCATATGGACTTGCCATAAATCAGGTTGTGCAGCATAGGAACAAAGAACATGCAACATAATTGATAGCAAAAGCATAATTCTAATACTTCAAGCAAGCAATTTATTTCTTTTGACTTATCTTTTTAGTGAGGTATCATTTGACGTAAGCAATTCAAGTGAACTAGAGATTATTTTATTAGGCGTGCAGAATAAAGATTCATCGAAGGGCCGAAACCACTTACCGATTGAATCAAACAAGAGGATGGAAAAATCTTATACAACAGTCACTCCTTGGTTATGCGTCCTAAAATTACAATAATACTTGGTTAGCATCCTTCAATCTCTTTCCCTTACGATTCGAAAAGAATGCGCAAGCGAAAAAAGTGAATCATGAAAACCAAGTCATCAAAAGCAAGACAAAACATAAAATAACACAAAACCAAGAAGCAAAACAACCAACAAAAACTCTTGGACTTATTTCAATAGACGCCGTTACATCAATTTGAAGGGTTCATTGAATTTCGTCCGTGTTGATTTGGCGATAAGGTTTTTTCGAGACTCGATTCTCAACCGAGTTAAAGTAACAAGTGTTCCATAAGTAACCTATTAGGAGCGGGATATTACATAATACCCCACTGAAAAGAAGTTTCGTCCTCGAAACTTAAAAGATTAAAGAGTCGACGAACAAGGCATCAAGAGGTCAAAGGAATCAGACTCACCAACATCGTGTCCCCTCGTATCATGCTCAATATTTAGCTGATACACTCTAGCCCTTCTTATCTGATCATTTTGTCCATTAGCTTGGGATGGCGCTGACACGGGATTCTGATTCTCATTCTGACTAGTGTTATCATTGCGGTACGGTGCCAGGGCCTTAAGGATTGGACAATCGCGGATCATATGACCTAGTTGTCCACATTTGAAGCACCCCTTATTAAAGTGACGACAAAATTCTTTAGTGTGACCCGGACGGCCATAGAAGCTGCACACTTTCCCGTGGTACTCATCTGCATCGGCCTTCTTCTCAATATCGGCCTTCTTCTTACCATTATGGTATCTTTTAGCAGGAGTATTTCGAGGAGCCGGTGCCTTTTCCGGAGTACTTCGTGGTATGAACTGCTCATTCTATACAGCTCCCTCAAAAGTTTCGATATACGATTTACACTCTCGGTTCATAACATCCTTTCTTAGGTTGTCATTTAGGCCTCTTATGAACCGATGTGTATGGGCCCCCTCATTAGGAATCATTGAGCTAGCGAACTTAGCAAGCTTGGAGAATTTTGACTCATAGTCCTCGACGGACATGCTCCCTTGCTTAAGTTCGATAAACTCATATTATTTTCTTTGTTTTACAGTTGGCGGGAGATATTGTGCAAGGAATGCATCCTTGAACATTCTCCAAGTGATCTTACCATCCTGATGCTTTGTGACAAGATCTAGCTTCTTGATTTTCCACCAATCGTCTGCACATAAACGTAGCTGCATGTCTGAATATGCCACCCTCTTGTTCGTAGATATCGAAGCAAATTCAAACAAGCCCTACAACTTTGCGATCCAGTCCATCACCTTATCTGGTGCAGTCCTGCCTTCGAACTCCGGAGGGTTCAACTTCAGAAACTCAGCACCTCTAAAGGTAGACTTCCTGGCCGCCCATCGAGGCTCATTAGTTTCTACTAAGCCTGCTCCCTGAGGCATAGTCATGGCTGTCGCTGGTGTCATGGCGGTTCCCAATGCACCACTGTTGGCTACCAATGCTGTCACAATCTGAGTCAGAGAGTCAAGCTATTGTTGTTGTGCCAAGGCTCTAGCATCATCCCGTTGCTGCTGAGCTTCGAACCATTCCAGTTAGGCCTCATGTCGATCATTCTAATTCTCGAACATAGCAATCATCCTATCGATTTGGTCATCGCTCACGCTCGCTGCACGCGATGTCCCTTGGTTACCTTATCTAGTCATCTTGCTGCAAAAGAGAGTAGCTTACATTAGTCTCATAACGTATTATGGACTTATTGCATGGGATGTTAGGTTTTTCATACTTTTTAAGAGCGGAACATTAACACCTTCCATTTACTTATATAGATTCGCAACCATTTTCGAAATTCGGGACTTTTGAAACTATTTAAAAACTTATATAATTTTTGAAAATGATATTTGAAGAAGTCAAGGACGTAAAGACTTGCTCTAATACCACCTAACATGCCCCGGTCCTGTAAGGGCCGATCGTCCTCGCTTGGTCCCTACAGAACTGATCGTCCTCACTTGGGCGCGATGTCGTACAAGCCTAAGTTGTGCTTGCACCAGGCATAGTACATGCACAAGACACAAGTTAGACAAAAATATACATATATAGGCACAGAATAAAATACAGAGAACCAAAGTTGAACACATTGATAGGAACATAAAATACTTTCTTTATTGAATATTTGAAGATTTGGATTACAAAGTACTTGCTTAGCTGAGTTACAAAATATGCCTTAGAAGGCTTACAACTATTTTTACAATACGAAAACTAGCCACAACGTCCTTATATTATATCCTTTTAGTAGGACCAAAATCAAAACATAAAGCAGAAGAGGAGTTTGCCTACAGGAGAGGAAAACAAAGGAAGCAACACGAGCACGGTCCCTCTGGAAGGATGCGCTAACACCAATTTAAAATGCTCGCCAAGCTCTCGCTACCAAAACATAAAAATTTGTCTACAAATGTGGGTCAGTACTACAATATGTACTGGTGAGCGACCGCGGCCAAACTCACCTTGAAATCCACACTAAGTATACAAGTAAAGCTAGCATTATTAGGTGATATTTCTAGTTGTGTAGTTTCTTTTTAACAATATGCAAGAAAACATAGGTAATAGAAAGGTCATGCATACGATAATTCTTACCCACGATCGAGAGTTTATCCCTATAGCAGACACACAAGTTAGCCATAATTTGCATATATGGATAAACTTATGAATCAATCTTGGCATCAGGTGTTAGGTATGCAAGAAGGTAAACCTAACATGCACCCTAACTATATGATGGTCCATGGGTAGCCCCATGATTAGCAGCGGTGACCCAAGGTTCATCTCTTTACTAGCATGCGTATGTGCCGGCAGCTGTGACTCAAGGTTCAGCTCTTCACCAACACACGCAAAACAGCTGTGACATTATGGTTTTTGCACAATACTAATAGACATATAGCCCCATTAGACCCCGTAGGACCATATCCTCAGGGCGAAACAAAAATTTCTTCCTGACCGAGTGATTCCCAGTGCCCCAGGAACTGTTCGAGAGATAAGACCTTGTGCACAAGTTGTCAGAGACCAATGCATGACATGAAACAACTGGAAGATATAACACTACAATGCACAGTTCTGAACAACAAACACACGATTTTATCTTCTTATTCCTATCTCACATATCATGTTCAAAATATAGGGACTTTCCATAAATCAGGTTGCGCAGCATAAAAACGAAAACATGCAACATAATTGATAGAAAAAGCATAATTCTAATACTTCAAGCATGCAATTTATTCCTTTTGACTTATCTTTTTAGTGAGGTATCATTTGACATAAGCAATTTAAGTGAACTAGAGATTATTTTATTAGGCGTGCAGACTAAGGATTCATCGAAGGGTCGAAGCCACTCACCATTGAATCGAACGAGAGGATGGGGAAGCCTTATGCAACGGTCACTCCTTATTTATGCGTCCTAAAATTGCAACAATACTTGGTTAGCATCCTTCAATCTCTTTCCCTTACGATTCGAAAAGAATGCGCAAGCGAGAAAAGCGAATCATGAAAACTAAGTCATCAAAAGCAAGACAAAACACAAAATAACACAAAACTAAGAAGCAAAACAACCAACGAAAACTCTTGGACTTATTTTAATAGAAATCGTTCCATCAATTTGATGGGTTCTTTGTATTTCGTCCATGTTGATTTGGCGGTAAGGTTTCCCCGAGACTCGATTCTCAACCGAGTCAAACTAACAAGTGTTCCATAAGTAACCCACTAGGAGCGGGGCATTACATTTAATACGTAATCTAACCCTTAAAAGGTGAAAATTAGGATTCACAAATTATACCTAAAGTAAGGAGAAAAAGATGAAGGTTTTCAGCAACTTTGATCAGTTAGCGACCCGAAGATCTTCTACACATATTCATTCCTCGGATTGGACGTCGTAGGTGACAATCTTCCAACCTTTTCTTCTCTTTGGCCAACCCTCTTTCTCTCTTTACATGAAAAAAATAAACTTCGAGAAAGCTGCTCACTTGGATAATTATGACGGCCAGAGAATAGAGGATATATATAGGCTACGGTAGGGACCATGAGGAGAAATTAGGGTTATATCTCCTAACAGATCTGTGTATCCCATGTTCAGCCTGAACACATAATCCAGGCTCGTTAACAATAGCTCGACCCACTAAATGTCTATTTTGGACTACCTTCATAATCCCAAATTACGTTTATGGGCTCCTTCTTATTATATGCCTGTTTGTCTTCCCATGTTAAGATATCAAATGTCCGTCGATCAAATTAAGTTACTGACAACAATATTGATCGACATCTTTTATCCTTAAGTATTATCTCTCAAATTTATGTGTCATGTCAAATATAATCCACCTGCAGTATTTACATGACAATCCTTATGAGTTCCTTAAGGGGACATCATCAACCCGATGTATCAGGACATGGATTCCTTTTATAATCAATAATCCATCATACACACAATGTCATTAGCCAATTCATAAAGGTTATTGACCCATAATGAATTTTACTCTTTTATGAGGAAAAGTAATACACGTTGCATATACATGTCTGTTATTATATTCAGATTAAGAGCACAAGCATAAATAATAATAGAGGTATTTGTTCTCTTATGTAGTAAGTACAAAGAGAACAACCTCAAGTGATCATGTTCAATACACACAAAGTGTACTAGTGTAAAGCTATAGTCAAGATAGACTAATACTAGATTACACTACAACATTTTCAATGGTTTGTCCAAGTCCATCTAGGTTGTGAACTATTTATATATTCCACAGAAAACTAATAATATGATATTCTGAGGGACACCACGCACCATATTATCTAGAATATCAAACATTTGTATTAACATTATAACAAATACAATATACAAATATTGCCCATATGATTCTCATTTAAAAATAAAAAAATATAGTTAATTGAAAGTGATAATTTTAGTATATAACCCTAACATAAAGACTATGCCACATGAATACTACGCCTCATGAAGGCTATACCGCATTGAGGCTTATCATGTCAGAACGTGTGGCACTGTACAACTTTATCTGTCAGGAGTAATGATGTAGTTGACTTAAGCGCTGACGGCTGTCGTCTGCATTGAATACAAGGCACTTGGAGTAATAAATGATGTTATTGCCTTTAATACGGTTATTGACAGAAGTGATACTATGCGGCAAGCTTGTATGCGCCTAAGTTCCCTGCCGCATGCTTTTAGGCCTACTGTCTATGTCACATAGATGCAGACTTGATTTGGTACCGTATGAGCCTGCATATATGCCTTAAACTTTTTGTATGCATGCGAATTATAGTATGAGTGCATAGATTTAGATTTTTTTTTTATGCTTCTACAAGACCCCCTTCAAAGTTTTCAAAGTTTGGAAGACTTTAGAAAAGAAGCATGGACGAAAGAGCTTTCTGCCGCATAAATCCTTCTACCACATAGATTTCTTATTGCATGGACTCGATGTCGCATAGGCGAGTCTTCCAGGCTGTCAAATCTTTATTAATGAGAGATATGTCTCGATCCCCGAGAAGATCTCTTGGGATCCTGCATCATCGTTTAATACATGATTCGAGGCAGCAAGTTCATAAGGATAAAGATGAATCAAAAACCGAGGCATCGTCGTCATCTCCAACCGTTTTACGAGGATAAATTTGTATAGGAGATCGAGTCATCGTAGCCATCCCCAGTCGCATACTCCTTCATATAAATAGGGCAGAAGTAGGAGAGAAAAAACTCTTTGTTCTCATTCCTACTCTTCTTCTTATGCGTTCCTGTAAACCCCCTAATTTTAAATTTTAATTTTTAAGCATATTTTCTTTGTATGTATTAATTATTGGATTTTATTAGATACTCTTGGTAACTAGAAAATAAAATGCTTGATTTATTAATTATAAAAAAAATTATATTTAGTAATAGAAATTATTCGAAGAATATATATGTACATAAATTTATTTTTAAGTGTAAAATTCATTTATTCGTGCTATAAATTTTTAGAATTTATTTTATTACTTATCTATTTTTTATGAATTTTTCTACTCGCAAATATATGTTCTATAAAATAATAAATAAAATTTTTTTTTTTGCAAATATTGGTTATATAAATATATTTTGATGGCATATATATTTAGTTGTATATATATATATATATATATATATATATATATAAGGAAAAAATAAAAAATAAAAAATAAAGGAAAAGGAAAGGGAAAAGGAAAACAAAAAAAAATCCAAATCCTATACTACCCTAGCAGAACCCCGCGGACCCCTCTTCCCTCTCTTATATATATACATGATTTACCCCAACCCTAACCCCAATTTATTCCACTAAACTGAGACCCTAACCATAATCCCCTTGCTCCTGTGCCACCCTCGACGTCGATAGCCGTCGCACCGGCCGACCGACCGTCGAAAAAGCCCCCCCGCGCACTCTTGTGCAGTGCAGCGACCCCTACTTCAAGGTCCAATATCTCTCTCATCTCTCATCCTTTTCTTGAGACGTTTCTTCGTACATGCTCACAACACGACCCTCTGGGATTCCCTCTAAGCGGGATGAGTTTTTGTGCCATTGATTGGTCGAAAAATCGATCGGAAGTCGGCCAAAAAAACTGTCCAAGAATAGTCTAAAAATTCAACCCAAACCCCCCATGTTCATGCCCAACTTGCCACCAACCCGTTAAATATTTTCAAAATCTAATTGAAACATTTTCTTCTCAATATAACCAAGAATTTTACTGTTCTTTTATTAGTTTATTTTATTATTAAATTATTCGGCCTCTAAAACGACCAAAAACTTGGTATTTTAGAACTAAAATTTTGTGATACGGAGAACGCTCCACCAAATGGGACGATCTCGTCGCATACCAATTGCACCAAAAGACGCGTATGGTATATTCTGACGTGTGGGCTTTCGCGAAAGTTGATTCGGACGTGTGTGCGCGTCGGAATAAAACCGTATCCGTAAAAAGTTTTCATATTACAACTTTTGCAAACAACCATCCTGCTTTGTGTATGCTCGTCAGAATGTGAAAAAACTTATACTATTGGATTCGTGGTATCACGTTGGTCCTGTGACCCAAGTTTCATGAGAATTTGAGACAGTTGAACCAACCACCTATTCGCGGGCCCCACGGTTTGACTTGAAGGACAAATTTGTGATAGGCTCACCGGAATCTAAAATTGGACATATCGTTGAGTTTGTATCGTCGTTTAATATTTGTTTGACCTATAATTTGTTCAATTTAGAGACCTTTACCCCTGACACGCATTTTGGTGCAAAATGGGCTACACATGGACCCTGCTTTGACCCAAAATTACCGTTTTGCCCTTGTTTCCAAATTGGATGAAAGGGTAGACCTTTCTGACTATCTCGCTGATTCTGAAGACTTTGGTGATATTTATTTCAGCATCCGAAGATGTTCATTCGGAGCCCATAGTTTTTGATCCCTTATGCTTGACGTCTAGACGCTTATACTACGCAGATTGCTTGCTAGACAAGTATACCTTGCTATTGTACTGTGATTTATATTTCATATGGTGCATGCATTATATTTCTGTTATTTAGTTTATATATTTTAACTGCTATATAAACTGCGCATCCAAGAATAACTTGGGTGCAACGAAGGTGGCATCGTATTTTGTCCTTATTATATATTATACATGTCGACCTAGTTATACGAGACCACCACATAATTTGGAGGCATCATTATATTTTATTGGTCGTAACACATGTTACACGAGTGTGAGTCTCATGTAGGACACGTACTTGCGTGGTGGGCTGGCCACCTGTACGTATGGGACGTGCGATAGGGAATAACTGCTAATAAATTTGCCTGATAGAAGACTTAGCAGTTATTAGAGGTACCATCATATCATGGATATGGCATGAATAGAGCATGTGGTGGAAAGAACAACAAGTAAGGCGTTTGGGCTCCTTTGTACATTTTCTTATGTAACCCGTACGCTCCGCCGGAGATGCGTGGTCAGATGACCTTATATTAAATATCTACAGGAGGCCTTTGACGTTCAAAAGACGTCATACTTTTTAGGCCCCTGATTCTTCGAGAGAATCATGCCAATCCTATTTTAGCCAGATAGCCAACGTGTTAGAAAGTTGTTCTCAAAGTGCAATCACATAAACGGTTATGCGACCCTTTGAATGTTTATTTTAAGTACTTTATTGGCATGCTTCTATGTATCTTGTTACGCCCCTCTGAGGATCTGGTCCCTTTCCAGATATAGACGATCATGACTATTTGCAGGAGCACGGATCAGGACTTGCTACTTCGTTCTCTTTCGAGAAAGTCTTTTCTTCGAGCCTCTCTGATCATTAGATGATGTGCTTATTATATATATTTTTTATATTCTAGTTTGGTAGTGAATTTGTCTCCATCCAACTATTAGTTCTTCTCGACTAGTTCATATTTAGTTCATTGACATATTTTGATCATTTATTTCTTTATGATTTTTGTGGATGAAATTTAGTTATGCCCTGTAACTTGTGACAATTATATACCACTTATGAATTATTATTCATAATACAGCGTACGTATGTGTTATGGTTTCTATATATTGGATTATATATATATATATATATGACTGGCATGCTTACGTATTCCTAGTCCTACGTATTTTGAGACTGGGATGTGACATATTTTTGTAGTGGCCCATGCAGGTTGAGTTAGCCGTTTCGGTTACATAACTGTACCGAGCGGGCCTGCACCTAGGATTAGAGTTTTAGGTCCCATCCACAATTGACTATGACTCACCTTTCTTCCAACATGTTCTATTTAAATAATTATATCATGCTTTATTCATGTACTTCTCATAATCTTTCGTCCAGCTCTTGCAGAGAGATGAATTTGTGCATGCAGGTCGAGATTATATTGTCTCAGTTACGTTACTTTATCGAGCAAGCCTGCAAATAGGATTATAGTATATGTCGCATCCACATACTTGACTTTCCTTCTTGATTTTGTTCTAAATTCTTTGAACTCACCTACCTTCCTTGACCTTCAAAATTGTACATGCTTAATTCTCTTGACATCAGTATCCTTGTTTTCTTACCTCTTCCTATTTAATGTACTTCCATAATAGTTCCTTGAGTATAGCCTTCTGCTAGAATATAGGAATCCTTGTTGTTAGAAGATAATTATGATAGCATACCTACTAAGAAAAATAAATTAGAATATTGGCAGCTCCCAAAAGTTTAGCATACCTAATAAACCCTAGCATCCAACACCTATAAATTAATTGACCATTATCCTTTGATATATTTAGGAATAACTTGAGAGTAGTATAGATACTACTAGGATTAGTTAGAAATTTGACCATATTGTTTGACCCTAGTATTGAGGAACCATTAGAAATCCAAGGTTGAATATTATGACTAAACCTAACTTTCATAGTGAGATAATATTAGAGAACTATAAATTTAGATTCTTGTCTTGATATTAGCAAAGCTGTATCTTAGGAAACCAAGAGGAATAAACCAATACCTTACTAAGAGGAAGGGTACCTTACCTTCAGCTTAGTAGGTCCCATAGAATCTATGATCATCATTGAGTCATACTTGAGTCTCTATAGCCACCAATCATGCCATCTCATCCAGCTATCTATATTTTTTATCTTGAGTTAATCCCTCCCTACATCATAGATTAATTGTCATAGCTCTTTACCAATTAAAATATATTGAATGAATATAATATTTTTCTTGATCATACCTCAAACACAGAGATTAGCATATCACCTTTCCTTAAAAAACCATGATATTATCAATAGTCTCTCTATTTAATTTCATATCTTGTTTCTCCGAAACCTTAAGGCTCACTATTTGTGCAACAACAAAAAAAATTCCTTCATTTTTTAATTCATGCCACCTAACCCTTCTGATTGTAGGCCAAGTGATTCTTTTTATGTTAGGATATATAGTTTGCTAGGATTATAGTTGTTAACCTTGAATTTTAAAATTCTGTGCTTAGTAGTTAAAACTTGATAGTTTGAGTTATTCATTTAGATTAGATTTTATGATTATCCTTTAGTTTTAAATCAAGTAATCTGTTACACATATCTCAATATAGGTTATATCCTCTTTTACTTGAGAGCTAGTAACTTCTCCATTCTTAATATTAACACTTTTGTTGTATAAGCACTATGATTAAGACTTAAGATGACCATTACCTATGAAATTTTATAATGTAATAGGATACCTTAATAAGTACCAAGATATTTTTTTTGTATACCCCAACAAGAGTTTCTACTTTATTTACAAAGACAAGGTTATTTTGTAGAATCCCCTTAAGGTAGTTACCGTATTAGTTGATTCTTGTAAGTTTGGTAGTATGCCTCACAACCTAGTATCCCATAATCCTTTTGACCCATTAATGATGTATAATTAAATGACACCAACTATAGGCTTGCATAAGAAGATAGTGCTTATCCAGACTGTAGAACTTTAGAGGCCCATACCCCCATTTGGTCGACTAGAGACTTAGACAAGAATTTAGTATGGCAACTGTAGAGGCACAACACCGGATGAATCTTATCTTCTTGGTGAACTTGAATTATTTTGTACCTCCTTCATCATAATCCAGCGTACTTATATTTTCTGGACTACCTCGACTTATGCTGCTATTATAGCCTAGTTTTGCAAGCTTATTCTTTTATCGAGCTTGTTCATGACGTATATGTTATTGGGGGTCTACTCTAATACATTTGTCTATTTAGAATCAGTGTATTATGATTTGATCAACCTCAGTGCACTTGGTTTGCCATTCATATGAGTATTTTACGTGGATTGAGATAACGTTGACTTAGCTTATTAGACGAATATACCTGCCCTCTAGACATGCCAAAGCATATTGTATCGGTTACGTAACTGTACTGATACGAGCTTGCGAATAGAAATTACAAAAATAGAATCTCAACCCACGATCCTCTTGACAACACTCCTAGATTCTTCAATCACCTTTGACTCTGTATTTGAGATCGATTACATCTTCCTTGAGCTCCTATTATTGTTCCTATTAGGGAAAGACAATCACTCGGACTTGACGGAAGTTAGATACATGGATAATACTAAGTACGCATTACTAGGTGGTTGTCTTTTATGAGTAAGGGCGTGAAACATGTGATATATTTGGTGTTAAATTTTTTTAGGATATATTGAATAACACGATTAAATAATTTGAGAAAGTCTTTCTTAAAGGTATAGTCTTATGTGATAGTTCGATAAATTCTAAGTTGGGCAGGAGTTGCATTGTCACCTTAAGCTAAAAATTTATATGAAGGTAAAAATCTTAGACGGTGGTTACGAAGGTTATCAAGTAAGATAAGATCAAGAGAATTAAGTCATTTTAATTTCGAGAATTTTTAGAATAATGATTATGAAGATAAGGATTTAACTTTAAAGAGAAGATTGCCTTATGGAATGAATTTGGAAACTTTGATATATTAGACCAGATATTTATAATTTGAGCACATAATTTAAATTTTGAATATTGGAGATTGAATCATCGATTTAAATTTGTGGATAAATATAAAATTTTAAACTTGAACAATTGGTGAATTAGATTTAAAATTTTATAATTTGGGGATTTAAATTTAAACGTTAAATTTTGAATGTGAATCACCCAGATGGAATTTTGAGGATGGAGATCGAATTTAAGATTTGATGACTACGAAATCCTTAAATTTGAGACTCGGAATAAGATTGGATTGAATAGATTTTTGGTTATTTAAATTCTAGAGAAGATTATGATAGCTTAGATCTTTATTTGAAAATTTGATGCACGTTATTTAAATTTGGGGATGTTATATAGATTTGACTTAAATTTACAGTGTGATTATTGAATTTGAGAAGAGATTTTTATATATTAAAATTAAATTTAAATATCAATTTTGAGAAGAATGTGATGAATTTGATTTAGATTTAGATATGTTATAAGATTTTGAGAGATTACAATTGACTTGACCTACATACGAATTTTAAGGATTTGAACTTTGACGACTTCAACGAGTACAAATGTAGGCATAGTGACTATGGAGAATTTATAGAATAGAGGGACATCATTTTAGATTATTAGATCATATAGATCTCAAGATCGACCAAGTATCCAAGTAGTGGCAGTTCATCTTCCGTTGTATCAATACCTCGTCCCCTTGGATTACTCATCTCTTCTATCGTATCCTTCGTATCTGCAATCCCTTATGCAAGTTCTCCTTATAGTAAAACTTATTCGTGCCATATTACCTTACTTAAAGAAAATTAGACCGACCATTAGAGCTTAACGCATGATTTATAGTTTTTTCTTCCCTAGTTAAGATACGATAATTCGTACAAGATCCTTCTCTACCATACTGCCTCCCCTTGTTCTTAAACCATGCTTTATTTTTAATTTTGAGAACAAAATTCTTGTAAGTTGGGTAGAATGCAAACCCCTTAATTTTAAATTTTAATTTTTAAGTATATTTTCTTTGTATTTATTAATTATTGGATTTTATTAGATACTCTTGGTAGCTAGAAAATAAAATGTTTGATTTATTAATTATACAAAAAAATTAGATTTAGTAATGGAAATTATTCGAAGAATATATATGTACATATATTTATTTTTAAGTGTAAAATTCATTTATTCAAGTGTTATAAATTTTTAGAATTTATTTTATTACTTATCTATTTTTTAAGAATTTTTCTACTTGCACATATATGTTCTATAAAATAATAAATAAATAAATAAATAAAATTTCTTGCAAATATTGGTTATATAAATATATTTTGATGGTATATATATTTATTTGTATATATTTGGTCATATATATATATATATATATATATATATATATATATATATATATATATATATATATATAAGGAAAAAGATAAATAAAAGAAATAAATAAAAACATAAAGGAAAAAGAAAAGGAAAAGAAAAAATATCCAACTCCTATTCTACCCCAGCAGAACCCCGCGGACCCCTCTTCCCTCTCTTATATATATACATAATATAACCCAAACCTAACCCCAATTTATTCCAAAAACCTGAAACCCTAAACCTAATCCCCTTCCTCCTGCGACACCCTCGATGTCGACAGCCGCCGCACCGGCCGGCCGACCGCCGAAAAATTTCCCACACGCACGCGTGTGCACAGCAGCGACCCCTACTTCAAGGTCCAATATCTCTCTCATCTCTCATCTTTTTCTTGAGATATTTTTTCATACACGCTCACAACACAACTTTCTAGGATTTTCTCCAAGCGGGATGAGTTTTCGTGCCCTGGATTGGTCAAAAAATTGACCGAAAGTCGGCCAAAAAAACTGTCCAATAATAGTCCAGAAATTTGACCCAAACCCCCATGTTCATGCCCAACTTACCACCAACCCGTTAAATATTTTCAAAATCTAGTTGGAAGATTTTCTTCTCAATATAACCAAAAATTTTACTGTTCTTTTATTTTTTATTAGTTTATTTTATTTGATAAATTATTCGGCCTCCAAAACGACCAAAAACTTGGTATTTTAGAACAAAATTTTTGTGATACGGAGTGCGCCCCGACAAACGGGACTGTCTCATCGCGTAAAAATTGTACCAAAAGACGTGTATGGTATATCCTGATATTTGGGCTTTTGCGGAAGTTGATTCGGACGTGTGTGCGCGTCGAAATCAACCCGTATCCGTAAAAAGTTTTCATATCGTGACTTTTACAAACAACCATCCTACTTTGTATATGTTCGTTGGAATGTGATAAAACTTGTGCTATTGAATTTGTGGTATCACGTTGGTCCTGTGACCCAAGTTTCACGCGATTCTGAGATAGTTGAACCAACCGCCTATTCGCGGGCCCCACGGTTTGACTTGAAGGGCCAATTTATGATTGGCTCACCGGAATCGAAAATTGGACATACCATTGAGTTTGTATCGTCGTTTAAAATTTTTTTGACCTATAATTTGTCCAATTTAGAGACTTTTATCTCTGGCACATATTTCAGTGCAAAATGGGCCACATATGGACCTCGCTTTGACCCAAAATTACTGTTTTGCCCCTATGTCCAAATTAGATGAAAGGGTAGACCTTTCTGACTATCTTGCTGATTTCAGAGACTTTGGTGATATTTATTTCAGCATCCGGAGACGTTCATTCGAATGTCATAGTTTCTGATCCCTTGTGCTTGACGTCTGGACGCTTATACTATGCAGATTGCTTGCCAGGCAAGTATATCTTGCCATTATACTGTGATTTATATTCCATGTGGTGCATGCATTTTATTTCTTTTATTTAGTTCATATATTTTAACTACTATATAAACTGCGTGTCCATGAATAACTTGGGTGCAACGACGGTGGCGTCATATTTTGTCCTTATTATATGTTATGTATGTCGACCTAGTTTTACTAAACCACCACATAATTTGGAGGCATCATTATACTTCATTGGCCGTGACACATATGTTACACGAGTGTGAGTCTCATGTAGGACACGTACTTGCGTGGCGGGCTGGCCACCTGTACGTATGGGATGTGCGATAGGGAATAACTGCTAATAAATTTATATGCTAGAAGACTTAGTAGTTATTAGAGGTATCATCGTATCATGGATATGGCATGAATAGAGCATGGGGTGGGGAGAACAACAAGTAAATCATTTGGGCTCCTTTGCACTTTTTCTTATGTAACTCGTACGCTCCGCCAGAGATGCGTGGTCAGATGACCCTATATTATATATCTACAGGAGGCCTCTGACGTTCAAAAGACGTCATACTTTTTAGGCCCCTGATTCTCCGAGAGAATCATGGCAATCACATTTTAGCCAGATAGTGTGCGTGTTGGAAAGTTATTCTCAAAGTGCATTCACATAGACGGTTAGGTGACCATTTGGATATTTATTTTTAGTACTTTATTGGCATACTTCTATGTATCTTGTTACGTCCCTCTGAGGACCTGGTCCCTTTCCAGGTGTAGACAATCATGACTATTCGCAGGAGCAAGGATCAGGACTTGCTACTTCGTTCTCTTTCGAGGAGGTCTTCCCTTCGAGCCACTCTGATCATTAGATGATGTACTTATTATATTTTCTTTCATATTCTAGTTTGGTAGTGGATTGGCTCTATCCAACTATTAGTTCTTCTCGACTAGTTCATATTTTGTTCTTTGACATATTTTGATCATTTATTTCTTTATGATTTTTGTGGATGAGATTTAGTTATGCCCTGTAACTTGTGAGAATTATATACCACTTATGAATTAATATTCATAATACAGTGTACGTATGTGTTATGGTTTCTATATATTGGATTTTCTATATACATACGGCTGGCATGCTTGCGTATTCCTAGTCCTACGTATTTTGGGACTGGGGTGTGACAGTTCCCAAGCTTTCTCCTCATTTGTTGCCATGGCTCCCAAGGCTTCTTCCTCCGCTGCTACTACTAAAAAGGACTTTAAGGGCCTCGCTGCCGAGGCTGATCCACCTAATCTAGTCTTTAGTCACTCAAGATGCCTCTGTAAGGACATATAAAATGATAAGTTCTTTATTGCTAAACCAGAAAATGGCTCAGCCCTTTGACGTCCAGCTACCGGTTAAGGGTAGGGCATTTTAAGACGATGGCAGCTTTAGAACACATAAACACAAAGACACATTCTGTACAGCCTTTCATATGGATGTAAAATTATCTAGAACATGCACAGACTTTCCACATAGCTTTGTTGCATAGATGAGAGATCATCTAGAACATGCGCGACCTTCTCCTTTGGTTATGTCGCATGGATGAGACCTCATACAGAACATGCATAGACTATGACTCAGCCGCATGGAAGAGATTTCATCTAGAACATGAGCACATTTTTCCTTGCCGAGGATGCGCATAACCTTTACTACAATGCGCTGATGGCGAGTACAAAAAATGTAGCAAATATGAGTACCGTCTCAATGGTTTTGATCATGTCCCTTTGTTGGTTTGCAGTGACTCTTCTGGTGTCCCACACTGGAAGGTGATTATAGGGCCTGTTTTATTATCCCCAACTATGTTTATTGTCACTACATTGGAAAAGATGGACGGGACGGTAGATCCTTCGCTTTTTGCCTCTGATCCTGAGTTGAGCTGACCTCATCAAAGGCTGGTAATGCTGCATCCTCTTCCGACTCAGAGGGAGTGATACCCCCGGTGTTGGATGCTGCTCTAGTTTATCGAGGGTGACCACCCCCAGACACATCAATATTTGTCCCTTAAGAGTCACTATCTCCCTGAAATGATGGGTTGGTGTAGCAATCCAAAGGATTATAAACTCCGACTTGCAGAGCCATCCCGGGCCTTGGGAAAATACCACCTCTAATCTGAGGTGTGGTCCTAACCGATGATAATTTCTCCTCGGGCGAGTACCCTGGAACACTCCTTCTGTACGTATGGCTGCTCGACCTCCTCGGGCTCATCTTTACGACATGCTAGTTGAGAGTGGAGGGTTGGAGGAACTTGACTTTAAGTCTCCCCTCATGGAGGGGGAGATCTCCAAGTGGAACAGCATGAGGCAAAAGGAAATTCTTCCTCCTCTGGCATTTGCACTAGCTTTCTGAGATGCTGTCGGATGGGTGTAATTGGTTGCAGCCGCTGGTATGCCGACTGCCTAGCTGTAGGTGCTGTTATCATGGTACAACAACAATTGATGACCGTCAGAGACGCTCATAACAGTTAATGGCACATGCTGACGGTCAGTTGTTTAAGTAGTTTCTTGAGCATGGATGGCTCATACTATCCTAGACCTCCTCGATCTAGCACGTACTGACACATAGTATTTGGAGTCCACGTTCTCTCCATCTCAAGGAAGTTGGCTCAAGAAGTTGGCACCACATAAAATCCTGTCAAAGACGGATTCTTGGTTTTCGTCTTTGGTACATGTATCGGCCTTCATGCGTCTGGAGTTGGGTGTGACATGCTTCTTCTTCTTCTGCACTCCTCAGCATGAGCGCATAGTCTGGGCATCCGCCCCATTCTCAGAGGGCCGTCCAGATCGACAAGGAATTTTGGCTCCTAAGTTCCTAGCATCGTAGTATTTTCTTCTGCCATAACCTAGGTGCTGAGCACCCTTCCTCTCAAGCATGGTTGCCGCATGAGAAGGGAGAGCCTGCGTAGATGCATGACAAACATTTGGAGCATCAAGTATTGGGAGCGCATGCCCCGCAGTCTTTGGGTGCGGCCGCTGGCCTTGGTACCCAAGTCCTACGGGTCTTCTTAGGCTTTGCTAGCCTTGGATAAGGGCTCAAGCTATCCCTGGAAAGCAAATCCTCAAAAGCCTGCTGGTCGAAGCATACGACCAGCATCATCTGGGTTGAACCCAGCTTCGTCGCATCATACTGCGTCATAATCTTTTCGTCAGTGGAGAAGGATATCACAATAGAGTCGCCATCGTGTTTGTCATTGGTCAAAAATAAGTTGATACTAAATTCTTTTTTATATAACAAACTAAAAAAGGGTACAAAGAATTACTAAACAGAAAATCCAAATGCAATTAATTATGGGAAAGTATGACGGTAGGGATCGAGTACTGCATCTGACTCCTTTACTCCGTTGACGATCGACCAACGAAGGGGGTTGCAAGGTCTCTAGCTCACTAGCACGAAAGACAGCAACTGGGCTCTTGGATATACTTTCTTTTCCTTATATGTGTATAGGAAAACACATGTCCCTACTATTTAAAGCCATCAACACTTAGACGGCCATGCGCATGCATGTGCTAGAAATCACAATTTTTAGTCTATGTGCACATGATTTTGGGCTACCGCATGGTGTTCTCAATAAAATGCAGTTGCAACCATGCGCACAAGTCGCGGTCCAACTGCCACATGACATTAGTTAGGATGGGCTGTTGTTGAGATCTTGGGTCATACCTGTGTAACCTGGGCAGTTTACACTCGTTGTGTGCATGACTTGGTCAACTTGACAGGTGGCCTGCACTGGCTGCTAAGGATCTCTCGTTGGTTGCAACAGAATAATCATATCACATGAAGACTCCTGGGAGCACTGCCACATGAAGAATTCACTGCATAAGGACTACGCCGAATGAAGACTACGCCGCATGAAGGGTATGCCGAATGAAGACTACACCGTATAGAGGCTTATCGTGTCAGAATGTGTGGTACTGCACAACAGTATCTGTCAGGAGTAATAATGTTGTTGATGTATGCGATAACGTCTGTCGTCTGCACCGAATACGAGGCACTCAGAGTAATAAATATTGTCAGTGCCATTAATACGGTGACTGACAGAAATGACACCATGCGATAAGCTTGTATAAGCCTAGGCTCCCTGTCGCATGCTTTTAGTCATGTTGCCCTTGTCGCATAGATGCAGACTTGATTCGGTGCTGCATGAGCTTCATGTCGCATAGATGCCTTGAGCTTTTTGTATGCATGCGACTTGTAGTACGAGTGCATGGATTTAGATTTTTCCATGCTTTTACAGAAACCAAATAGGTTTCCATGGAAGACAACGGTGACTCTGAAACAAAACCTTATGTTGTTTTTTAACCATACAATGTGTGCAACTCTCCATCTTCGAAAGCTTCAAACCTTGAAGCACCCTCCAGTTCGCTAAGTAGCTCATTCCTTTCTTGTTAATATGTTTGAGCCGCTAGTGCCACAACTTGATAGACGTATCATTGATTGTGTCTATATCATGTACCCTCTGTGCGATCTCTTCCATAAAGTATAGATCGGACCTCTTGCTTCCCTTTATAGCAACTATCGAACCACTTGTAAGCTTCTACTTATCATTCCCGAAAGGACTTAAGAATCCATTATCATCCAGCTTTCCAACTAATACCAAGTTGAAGTTGATGTCCAGGACGAGGTGAACACCCTTGAGTACTAAATTAATCATGTATTTGTCTTCAAACACACATCTCCATTGGTAATAAAGTTTGATATATTATCTTGGTCATCTTTATCACTCCACATTCATCATGTTATGTAAGTGAAAAACATTGTCCGATCGTGAGACACATACAATGAATCCCCCACATCCATCACGCAACTATTGACTTTGCAAGCGAGGTTCATAATCATCTCATCACCTATAATTATAAGATCAACTCTATGTACTGGAATTGTTGTTGTAGTATTCTCACAATACTTTCCCTTGTTTACCTTCTCTTTCTTCCATGCAAAGCAATTATTTTTAATGTGACCCTTCTTTCCACAATGATAGCACTTGGAACTCTCGTACGGATCCATAGACTTTCCTCTTCTGTCAATGTCGTCTAGGCCCTCCCCGACTTTGTGATATTAAGCCTTATATGTAATGAAGATGATGTGCCCAAAGATTTTTTTTCATATCTCATTTAATACCTCACTCTTGGCGAACTCCAGAGTTATACCTTCGGGACCATAAGTGATGATAGAAACTCAAATGATTTTTCACGAGACTGGCCGAGTACCCAACAACCAAAGTCCATGTATCTCATCATCAAATTTGATCACCATTGCAGACAAATGATCAACCACATCCTAGAATTCATTCACATGATCCACAATCAGTTGTATTTTAGACCCATCATCTGTTGGATCAGAAAACAACTTATTTACGTCGGTCTTCTTAGCATATAAGGACTCTAATTTTTTCCATTATGTTTAAGCATTATCAAGGTTAATTTGTGATATGATTATACACATTTTCATTTACGAATTGTCTCATATATCTATATATATGTTTATGCTTAAACAAGTAGTCCTCCTCACATTTATCATTGGCCTTCTCAGAAGCACACTGATAGATATAATTTTTAACGAATAGTAGATCGTTCATATTGCTTTGCCAATAATTTGTGTCGTTCGACTTAACCATATGCACTAGTTTTATGTCCATCTCTTATATCTGGTCAAACTATCAAACACCTGGTACTCTACAATCAAACGAGCACTCTATACCAACATAAACACTTAATCACAAAAAACACATATTTTATGTGGAAAACCCAAAGAGGAAAAAATAATAAAATATTGGAGTTCAATCTGGAAAAGTTCTACTAATGGATACATTGACCTCTCCAACCTCTTCAACCTATTAGAACATGAATCACTACAACTGCTCACATATGATAACAAAATACGATGGAGAGTTTAATAAAGTTATGGGAAAGTAAGAACACGATAACGATCCATTTTGTCAAGAACAAGATGAGGATTCATTTTGTCAATACAGACGACACGAACCCTTCCCCCCCCCCCTCTCTCTCTCTCTCTCTCACACACACACACACACACACACAGGTTGAAAAACCTAACACAAATTAGTCCCCTTTCTTAATTAATTCCTAATAATATTCCTTAGAAATCAGGTTAGACATTAACTTATATACTCTTTCCTAATCTATAGATAATCCAGACCATTGTATTTGATTAAACGATCGAAAATAAACCCAATTTTCATTTGGCCCCATACCTGACAGAATATTGCCTGTATATATGGAAACAATATTTTTTGCCCCAAATACTTGCTAGAAATTTTTTACATTCGACGGTATACCGGTATATTAGCGGTATACTGCCAGGCCTGATATGGGTCATATACTGACTTAAAACGAAGACCCCTTCCTTTCGCCTTTGACATTTTGGCCTTCTCTCTGACACATGGATGATGCTCATCAAACTTCAGGATATTTTCACGTAAGAAGGGAATCCCAATCCAACATGTATCATTTGCCCAAAAAGTAAGGCTTGTCCGAGAGGCTTGAGACTAAGAAGTACATGGAGCAGACAGAGGGATTCTGTGAGAAGGGCAAGTCACACTTGGTCTGCCAGTTAAGAAAGTGCTTATATGGTCTAAAGCAGGCTCCGAGGCAGTGGTACAGGAAGTTTGAGTCATTTATTGGGGAGCATGGTTACGCACGGACGACGTCGGACCACTGTGTATTTGTGAGGTACTTTGTCGAGGATAATTTTATTATTTTACTGCTCTATGTTGATGATATGCTACTGGTGGGTCAGAATACCACTAGGATAGAGAAGTTGAAGCGCCAACTGGACACGGCCTTCTCTATGAAGAATTTGGGCACAACAAAGATTATTCTTAGGATAAAGATCAGCCGAGATAGAGAGTCCAAGCTGCTACACTTGTCCCAAAAAAGTATATTTATCGGGTACTTCAGCATTTTGGGATGGACGGGTCAAAAAAAGTGAGTAACCCCATTACGGCTCATATTAAGTTCACTGAGGAGCAGTGTCCATCTACCGAGGTTAAGAAGGAAGATATGGAGCGGATTCCATATGCCTAAGCTGTGGAGAGTCTTATGTATGCTGTCACGCCCCGATCTTCCGCAGGCTAAACGACCGTCTCCGCTGGGCGGAAATGATCGCGCCAGCGCTCCCACGAGACGATCGCTTTGACCCATCCGGGCATGATGCTGCACGAGCGTGAGCCGCGCCCGTGCAAGGTCGTGGTTCATTGGCTGGCGGTAAGATATCTAAGCCACAGGATCGCACAGATTGTCCGAGTGCAGCAAAATATATAAACGCATAAGCGAGTGGTACCAAGTTCACTGAGTCGATAATAGCGGAAGTATTGAATAATACAAGTTGAAGTAAAACAAGCTCTTTTATTCATATTGAAACAAGTATTACAGGCGGCGTATAACCGATATTATAAGTCGCTCAAGCTCTCTCCCTAAAACATGAAAACGTGCCAAGTGGCTACATTTGTGGATGATGTTCAGACGATGTTCAGGCGATGTTCCAACATTATGTCTTGTATATGTGCTTCTGTTCCGGATCGCAATATTCTAAGGCTTCAGAGTAAACTCCTGGCCTTAGAACGTACGAAGGAGGCATATGCAAAGAACGAGGTTCTCTCGCACCCTACAAACGATCTGTTGGATAATCAGTACATTGAATGCACTGGTGGGGAGGCTATTCGCCCGCTCGACAAATCCAAACATGTAATATAGGTTCCGTGCACCAACTATTTTGTTGTCTTTCTAGTTGAGCCTTAGGATCAGTTTCATGGCATATATGAAAAGCTAACTTGTATTGCAGTACGCTATGCGATATAAGAGGTAACACGGCGAGACTTACCCACTTACCATTTTGTCCTTCCCTGTCCAAGGCAAACCAATGTTAATTCCAAGCACGAGCATATATAAACATTCAGGGACATGTCATATGTAAACACTGTGTTATGAGCGAGATTACACTACTGGTGCACGAGTTACAGGAAATATCAGGGGTGTTGCATATTATGATCAAGTGCTCTTTATGCACAAATATTGTTGTATCAAGATCGTTCAGGTGTTCAATTATTCTCGATGCAATGCAATGACTCGCACGCGGATAGCCGCTAAGCGAGGATGGCTTATCTACATGAACATGAGTTCACTGGCCTGTGCCATAATGGACGGTCTAGTCTGGGAGGGAATGACTTGCGACGCGAGGATCAGGGCATCGCAGGCCGTTACGTCCGATGTAGGAGAATATCAGGAGTTCCGTCCGGATCAGATCGGTGCCAGTGCCCCAGCAATCGTCCGCGGAACTAAAACCTTGTTTCAAGTTGTCCTGTGACTATGCAAGTCTCTAATCTTCAGGGTTTGTGGTCAGATACAGGAACAAGTTCGAAGCAGGATATATATATATATATAACAAGTTATATGGAACAAGTTCGAGTCAGGATATATATATATTGAACTTGTTGAGGCAGGATTACTCTCAATGTTGAGTATCGACTCCACGAGCCATTTTATTCAGTACAGGACAGTATTGCTCCACGAGCTGGGATTCTTGGATCAATGACTTGGTGCAAATTCTCTGGTTCGGGAAATGCCTTAGCGACCCAACGATCCCGGATACATTCAGGTTTATTCATGCACAGAATAACTATCAGGTAGTCTTCCGAGGAGAACCTAAATGAATGCATGACATGCACAGTATCACACAGTCTTGGCATAGTTATGCATCAAGCATTGAAACTAGGCAATATCTATAAGCAGGCAAGCAAGCACTTGTATAACATAAGCATTCACATTGGCTCGGGCCCGAAGGTAAGCCGAGGAGTAAAACCGTAAAGGACCTTCCCGAGCGACATTAGCTAGGGTCGTGCAGTGCAGAAGTATGGAAGTGCACAACAAAGAGTAAAATATTTATATTGTTCTACTCAAGGCATAGCGGAGTCTGGTTACACAAGGCAAGGGTAGCATGCAAAGGGTCTGATATGAAAGCAATATTTTATTTTCAAGTTCTAGCATAAGCAATACAAGTTGGGATTATTTTCTTAGCTAGGTGTGTTGTATTCTTATTGGCATGCAGGGGATGATTCACCTAGCGACTAGCATACATTATTCCGTATTTTTATGTGCGCTGGCTAAGCAAAGACAAGTTCACCATAGCCACCCACCTTAGCGATGATCCGCCTCGGTCGAGTGATACTCCGAGCGAGCCTCTGAGGGCCTAAGCTGTCCTCCTGTAGGGACCAAGTCTGGATATTCTTTGCCTCAAACGAGTATTCTCGCCTGAGCAAGGCTGGTTGGGACATTTGCACTTGTGCCATTTGAATCGGTAGTCCGCTTGAGCGGAACGGGGTATTACTTTATCCACCACTCAGAAAAAGTCTTGCCCTCGAGACTTCCTGGGGGCAAGCCGTATTATCGAATTTTTCGATTCTAGTCCAAGCGTAGCTATCGGTACCACTAGATCCATTGGAACACAATCCCCTACTCGATGCTTATGCCGTGTTGCGTATACACTGAGTCAGTCTCACTTCCGCCTTGGCGCGGGACAAGTTTCTTAATGTGTGGTACGTTTCAATCGATCATGGATAGCGATCTAAGGCTGATGCAAACTTATACAAGTCGTTATGCTTATTCTGGAGGATATTCAATTTTACTAGCATTCGAGATCAGCATATCGCGAGTCTAGATCGTGCACATATCCGAAGCGTCCTTCAAACACATGCATGTCAACCAACTTGGCGATAGTGAAGTCTGTGCACTCGAATTTCATATCTCATCGAGTCTTGGATTGTGCACTCATTCGAGGCATCCCTCAAACTTATGCATTCAACCAAACTTAGAGAGAGTGAAATCGGACAAGCTACTTGCAAAAATCTCAAGGGTTTTTCCTTATGAATCACCAGGATACTTCCAACAGGGTCAATCAAATCTAATTCCATATTATTTCCATTCCAACCAAGCATTTATACCACCGTTAAGCACGATCTGTTTGGTTTACCGACTAGCATTTGTCAGTTCGGGACAAACTTAGCATATATTTTTATTCCCAAGTATAACCCTAAGTCTGCTGCCCCAGTTGTGAATCTTATTCAAGCAGTATGGTAAAGTCGGTGGCACAGGTTCATTCACTCGGCACAGGATCGTCTGCCTAATTGCTAGGTCAGCTCACAAGGTCATAGGTACAGGTTCAAGCACACGATACATTATGAAAATTTGTCGCACAATGCTCGCCCCAGTTCCTAGGGTCAAACCATTGTTCATTTTCATGGGGTATTCTACCCAAGTTCGTTTTACTCAGATTTCTAAACACCGAGCACAGATTTTTTTTTTCTACCCTCAATAACACGTTTGTTTGGCACGGGGGACGAGTCCGTTCAAAAAATTCATGATATATCCAAGTTACAGGACAAGCCTAGTGATTTGTACAGTCTATCCCTGTAAACCCCCTCATCCAAAATAGATATTTTGTGTATATTTTATATTATTATAGGTATTGAATTTCTTTAGAGTATTCTGTTATTTAATTAGCAAATGAATTTCTTGATATATTTACTTATATAAATATTTATTTAGAATTATTTTTATGTTATTTTAGATTTTTAAAATTAATTAGGATTTATTTGGATATATATATATATAGTCTTAATATTAGATAGATGCTAATTTAGTGTTAATAGATATTAATAAGATTTTATAAATTATTTATATTATATTTAATTATATTCAAGATTATAAATTATTGAGATAGATTCAAACTCTATTTTAAATTAATTCAAATTCTGAACCTACTAGGAAATCAACTTCATGCATATCTTATCCTTATTTAAATTTATTATAATCCAATCCAAATTAACCAATCCTAGTCGTATTTAATTAAGTAGTGTCCACCATGATAAATACCTCATCCTTCATATTTTTCTTCCCCAAAATTTCTCTCTTTTCGTCCAAAAATAGCCAAAATTCGTCATAAATTCAGCCTCATTTTTTACTAGTTATGACGAATTAAAAAGACGATATCTCCTAGCTCCGGACTCCAAACACGCTCCAGTTTTTTTTGTTAGAACGATATTGAGGTTAGCTTTCTGTTTATATAATTTTTTTATGAAATTATGAGTATTAAATTCTGGAAAATTCGTAGAGCACAGCATGTCCGAAAATAGATGTGTTTCGATGTTTTCGCGATTCCGGGAGAACCAGGAATCAGAATCACGAACCGTTTAAAGTTTCGGAAAGCTAATATCGAGATCATCGAATATATTTTTCTCAGAACTTATTTCGAAGTATTTACATACTGTTAATTCTGTAGAACTTCTAGGTTAGAATTTAACCATCGGTGCACAATACAAAATTTGTATGTGCCATAATTCCCAAACGAATTTGAATTTAGACGAGCCGTAAATTCCAGTATATTTTTTATGCTAAAATCTACAGGAAATCATGCATGAAAGTCGAGTTTGTAGAGGTTGACTTTTTGGTCAACAGATCGCCTCGATTTGCGTGCCATGAGTCTCGAGTTGATAAATTTTAGTTTCTTTGGACAAAATTTAGGAATTAACATAAAAATCAGAATAATAAGATTAAAATAGGATTTTAGAGTAATTATTCCAGAATTAAATAAATTAAAATAAATTATCTTTTGACGTGATAAATTTGTAATACATAGGCTATTTGGACTTGTGACTTGGACTCTGATTCATACCAGCAGCAGGACCCCAGGCAAGATACCTTGCCAAATTGTTTATAGTACTTTGCATGCTATTTATATTTCTGTTTATTTATTGCATTCTGTATATTTCTTGCATGTGTAGTTTTCTTTCAGTTATTACTATGTATTAGATATGTTGACACACACATGGCACTTAGTATCATAGAGGACAATTATAAGGCGTATGGGCTTTTAACCACTCTGGTAAATCGTAGTATATAGTTCGCACTACGGGCATGTGTCGCGCTAGTCGCTACCCCCGCGGTATGTCAATTTCTGGAGTCTCGCTGGTCGCTACCCCCGCGGTATGTCGATTTCTGATGTCCATTGACGTGTGTGTGAGTTGTGAGGTAGATCGAGTAGCCTACCCTTGCCCATACGTCAAAAAGTTGTCCTCATTTGCATTCATATAGATTGTCTTGTACAGCGTACTTATTTATTTTCAAACCATATGCATGTTAACTGTATTCAAATTGGCTCGTATTTTCTGTATCTTGTTACGTCCCTCTGAGGACCTGGTCCGCTGCCAGGTGTATCTTTTCTTGAGTATTTACAGGAGCGCAGATTTGGATGGTTACATGTGATCCGAGGATGTCTTCTCTTCGAGCTGTGATGGATAGCTGGTATTCTTATATTGTGTTGTGGTGTTGTACTCATATTGTATTTGCTCTTATATTCGAGTTGGTAGTGGATTTGTTTCCATCCAACTATCATCCTTAGATACTTCTTATTGAGATCTAGTTTCATAGATACTGGTTATTTATTTCTATATAATTTTGGTAGATGAGATTTAGATTTTACCCTGTGACTTGTATTACATTTTATACCACTTGTGGATTTTATATTCATATTACAGCGTACGTATGGATTTGGTTTCCATATATTGGAGTTGCCATATCCATGCGGCTGGCATGCTTACGTGTCCTAGTCCTACGTATTTTTGGGACTGGGGCGTGACAATCCCTCCAACATGTTTTGATATAATCCATTATCTATTTCAAGTCTAGACCACCAAGCCAAGATTCAATTCTAAACCTTAGATTATATCCTCAAGTCGTCCAACAATATCAACGCGTTCGTCCCCAAAACCATCAAGCGTGATTTACTCCTGGTTCTAGGCTAACTCATCCTAAAACACTTTTGATTCACTGTATTTCAAAAGTTTTGTATCCATCGAATCAAGCCCGTTCATGTAGTGATTGTAGTTCGTCTAGTAAAATCATCCAACTTTATCTTTTCGTTTTGGTAGTTCCATAGTCTACTTTTGGCATTCCTCAGTAACCAAGTTCAAATATTCAATCCCAAGTCCATCCATTTCTAATACGTTCAATATATCGAGTTCGTTCTTCTAAACTCCAAGTAAAATTTGTTATTGCTTATATCATTCCTAGAAACACAATATCTCCTTTGCTTGTATCGATCTATGCTATCTTCCAATTATCGATACCAAGTCAAGTTTTATATTCCGAAGCCAAATATCCATTCTCGGGTTAACTTATTTGAGTGATATTTTTATTCACGTTCAATCCATTTGTTTCAAATCTGAACCGCTCGCACGATTCTCCAATTTTCAACAAGTTTTCCTTAACCAAGATATTGGTTTCCATTTTCGAGAATTTCTATCCGATATAAACCTTATCATTTATTCAAGTTATTCTCAATATCGTTCAGACTGACTATCGCACGGGTTATGGATCCGTTTGGACGTTTCTAAATGATCCATCCATCACTCGGAATCGAGTCATTCCATCAAATTCTAAATCGGTGCTCGCATTATCGTTAGCTTGTTCACCAACTCGTTCCTCAATTTCTAGCACGATACTCAGGTTTCTCCTGATAAAATCTAGTCTCATATATATATGTTCTGGATATTCCCAATCATCAAAGCAACTATATTTGATTTGTGTCTTCCAACATGAATTATCGTTCGAGCTATTTCCCATAATCAAGTATGATTCTTAATATTCGCCTAAGCGATAAATCCGATAATGTTTCTATTGATTGCAGTTCTAAGTCTGACTTGTATTATTCCTGAATGATATCCAAATCTCGTTTATAACTGGCTTGCACCAAAGGGTCTTGGTGCACGATACTCTACACAACTTAGCCGAAAGGCTGAGTGCATAGCTAACCGTTCGGGCAATATTCATTTTCGCACTAACCAGTTGGGTAAACATGTATAGGCAATTCGGGTTTGCACATAATGCACAAGTCTAGCACGAATCTAATCCCATAAGGACTAGTACAGGTTGGCACAAAGGCCCTTGCAACACAATTTTATACAAGCAATCATACCATTCAAATGCAACTTTTCGAAAGTATTTAGACTCATTGTTTGGTACATCCCATTGAGGCATTGAGAGCGTGTGTGCACATAACCCACGAACGAGGTTTCGAAACAGAGATATTCAAAATAAAGTCCAAAGACGTATAAGCCAGGCTCTGATACCAATCTGTCATGCCCCGATCTTCCGCAGGCTAAACGGCCATCCCCGCTAGGCAAAAATGACCGCACCAGCGCTCCTGCGAGACGATCGCTTTGACCCATCCGGGCGTGATGCCTCACGAGCGTGAGCCACGCCCATGCAAGGCGGTAGTTTATTGGCTGGCGGTAAGAGATCTAAGCCAAAGGATCGCACAGATTGTCCGAGTGCAGCAAAATGTATAAATGCATAAGCGAGTGGTAACAAGTTCACTGAGTCGATAATAGTGGAAGCATTTAATAACACAAGTTGAAGTTAAATAAGCTCTTTTATTCATATTGAAACAAGTATTACAGGCGGCGTATAGCCGAGATTACAAGTCGCTCAAGTTCTCTCCCTAAAACATGAAAGCGTGCCAAGTGGCTACATTTGTGGATGATGTTCAGGCGATGTTCCAATATTATGTCTTGTATATGTGCTTCTGTTCCGGATCACAATATTCCAAGGCTTCAGAGTGAATTCCTGGCCTTAGCACGCACGAAGGAGGCATCTGCACCGAACGAGGTACTCCCGCACCCTGCAAACGATCTGGTGGATAATCAGTACATTGAATGCACTAGTGGGGAGGCTACTCGCCCGCTCGACAAATCCAAACACGTAATATAGGTTCTGTGCACCAACTATTTTGTTGTCTTTCTAGTTGAGCCTTAGGATCAGTTTCATGGCATATATGAAAAGCCTAACTTGTATGGCAGTACGCCGTGCGATATAAGAGATAACACGGCAAGACTTACCCACTTACCATTTTGTCCTTCCCTGTCCAAGGCAAACCAATGTTAATTCCAAGCACGAGCATATATAAACATTCAGGGATATAGCATATGCAAACACTGTGTTATGAGCGAGATTACACTATTGGTGCACGAGTTACAGGAAATATCAGGGGTGTTGTATATTATGATCAAGTGCTCTTTATGCACAAATATTGTTGTATCAAGATCGTTCAGGTATTCAATTATTCTTGATGCAATGCAATGACTCGCACGCTGATAGCCGCTAAACGAGGATGGCTTATCTACATGAACATGAGGTCACTGGCATATGCCATAATGGACGGTCTAGTCTGGGAGGGAATGACTTGCGATGCGAGGATCAGGGCATCGCAGGCTGTTCCGTCCGATGCAGGAGACTATCAGGAGTTCCGTCCGGATCAGATCGGCGTCAGTGCCCCAGCAACCGTCCGCGGAACTAAAACCTTGTTTCAAGTTGTCCTGTGACCATGCAAGTCTCTAATCTTCAGGGTCTGTGGTCAGACACAGGAACAAGTTCGAAGCAACATATATATATATATATGGAACAAGTTATATGGAACAAGTTCGAGTCAGGATATATATATTGAACTTGTTGAGGCAGGATTACTCTCAATGTTGAGTATCGACTCCACGAGCCATTTTATTCAATACAGGACAGTATTGCTCCACGAGCTGGGATTCTTGGATTAATGACTTGGTGCAAATTCCTTGGTTCGGGAAATGCCTTAGCGACCCAACGGTCCCGGATACATTCAGGTTTATTCATGCACGGAACAACTATCAGGTAGTCTTCCGAGGAGAACCTAAATGAATGCATGACATGCACAGTATCACATGGTCTTGGCATAGTTATGCATCAAGCATTGAAACTAGGCAATATCTATAATCAGGCAAGCATGAACTTGTATAACATAAGCATTCACATTGGCTCGGGCCCGAAGGTAAGCCGAAGAGTAAAACCATAAGGGACCTTCCCGAGTGACATTAGCTAGGGTCGTGCAGTGCAGAAGTATGGAAGTGCACAACGAAGAGTGAAATATTTATATCATTCTACTCAAGGCATAGCAGAGTCTGGTTGCACAAGGCAAGGGTAGCATGCAAAGGGTCTGATATGAAAGCAATGTTTCATTTCCAAGTTCTAGCATAAGCAATACAAGTTGAGATTATTCCCTTAGCTAGGTGCGTTGTATTCTTATTAGCATGCAGGGGGTGATTCGTCTAGCGACTAGCATACACCATTCCATATTTTTATGTGTGCTGGCTAACCAAAGACAAGTTCACTGTAGCCACCCACCTTAGCGATGATCCGCCTCGGTCTAGTGATACTCCGAGCGAGCCTCTGAAAGCCTAAGTTGTCCTCCTATAGGGACCAAGTCTGGATATTCTTTGCCTCAAACGAGTATTCTCGCCTGAGCAAGGCGGGTTGGGACATTTTCACCTTTGCCGTTTGAATCGGCAGTCCGCTTGAGCGGAACGGGGTATTACATATGCTGTGGTGTGTACGCGGCCAGACATCGCTCACATAGTTGGCACAATTAGCAGGTATACTACCAATCCTAGAAGGGTACATTGGAGTGGGGTTAAGTGGATTCTACGATATCTTCAGGGCACTACCCATTGGAGACTTTCTTTTGGTGGTGACGAGCCAAAGCTGGTTGGGTATATCGACGCTGATATGGCTGGAAATGTAGACACACGGCGATCGACTTCAGACTATGTGATAATGTTTGCCGGTGGAGCAATATAGTGGCAGTCGTGGTTACAGAAGTGTGTTGCTTTGTCGACGATAGAGGTAGAGTATATTGCGGTGACAGAGGCTTGCAAGGAGTTATTGTGGATGAAGAAGTTGTTACAGAAAATTGGGCTAAAGCAAGAGCAGTATCATTTGCTTTATGATAGTCAGAGTGTTATTCACCTTGTGAAGAACCAGATATTTTATAGCCGATCCAAGCACATTGAGACCCGGTATCATTGGATACGGAATATTTTGGAAAAGAAGGAAGCGGCGCATGAGAAGGTTCATACAGATGACAACAGAGCAGACATGTTCACAAATATTCTTCCAAAGAAAAAGTTTGAGTACTGTAGGCGGATCGTTGAGATGACGACCCCCTCTACATAGTTGTGAAGGGAGAGATTTGTTGGAGTGGGTGGAGTTCCCAACCTATGTGGAGGATATCTCGAAGTGCGACGAGCGCCATCCGTGTGTCGGAAAAGCTCGGGATGTCCATCGAGCGCCGTGTATTGGAACATTTATGGTAAGAAAATATTATATGGGATTTCCATCTTTTACTTTAATTATATATTTATGATTGAATTTTTCAATTATTAACTTTTCATATAATTGGATTTTTATTTTATGGCTTTTATTTTATGGCAACTCGATTTAAGATTTTCATTTTCATTAAATATATGATTGAATGTAATTGATTTCCATCAATATTTTCTGCTTCCATATATATATTTTCATATGGAAACTCTAATTCATGCAAGGGTTAATATAAAGGCTCATGCAATATACAACAATTAGAAGAAAAAAAAGAGAGAGAAAAAAGGTGGCAAGAGTGCCATTGCAACATTGGAGAGGAGAAAGAAGGATTGTAAGTCATTTCGGAGAAGAAGATCAATTTGGGGTATTTCTCATTGTCTTTTTTTTTTCTTGGTTGTAATCAATTTTCTGTTCCAAAAATTTGCGGTGGTCCGTGATGGATTGGTAAGGAGCTTGAAGAGGATGTAATCTCTTTATTCCATTAGTGGAGGTTCTTCAGGATTGGACTCCGATCGTTCCGTAGTTTTTTTCATATGGATTTTTCACGTAAAAATCTCTATGTCTGCGATTTATGTTTGATATTTTTTGGTTTGTACATTTTGCTCGGTTCTCTTGCAGGTACTCTCTGGTTTGAAAAACTATTTTCGTATTTCGTTCCCAACACTCCACATCCTGCTACTTGATCTAGGAGGCATTGGCTATGTATGTATTTAGAAAGACCAGTTATTGATTATTCCTGCCTTGGACTACTACCACACCAAGACCCCTCTCCTTTTTATTTTGTCAGGCTGGTATCCGAACCTATACTAGTTGAAAATGGAGCTCGAAAGGTAGCTGAAAAATAATCGAAAGAAAGTATGTAATGATTGAACTAAATTCTAAAAACCTATAAACACACAATATTATAGCAATATAATTGCAACACAATAATTTTTACATAAAAAATTCAGTAAATAAAAAATATTGAATAAACGGAGTCCAACTCAAAAATGCTCCACTACTGAAATAACGGAATACACTGACTCCCCCAACTTCTCTCACCAATCTGACAAATGCATCAACCACAATTACTTAATGAATGGAAGTAGATTAGAAGGGAGAAAACAACAGGTTACCAAAGACAAGAACACGAAAATGAACTACTAATGTGCATCTCCCCAAACGAATTTCTACTCAAATCGACCGCGAACTCTCCCAGTCTTCGTTTTTCTCTTCTTGAAGGATTCACACCTCCGTATGATTTGTATGATCTCGTATATCGAAAATTAGGTCAGTGGATTAAGTTATATACTCTTTACTAATCTTAAAATAATTCAGATCATTGGATCTGATCAAAATAATCGAATGACACTCGTTGCACTTTATGATATTCTCTCTATATAAAAAAAAACTAGGGGTGAGTTTTCGGTTTATTCCGTTTCAACTAAATCGAAATAGTCAAAACCGAATAAACCGAAATTAAAAAAATCCAAAATCGAAACTGAACTGAAACTAGCCAAAACCGAACCGAATAACGATTCGGTTTATTCGGTTACATAGGTTATTTCTATTGTTTAATGGATATGGTCCAAAGTTGAAATTATGGTTAAATGATATTAAAAATAAATTTTTTATACACACATTTATTGTATTTGTGTCCAAAGTTAGACTAGTTGTTAAATTACCAAAGTTGGACTTTAAAATACATACGTAAAATTGTTACTTTCAAAATATGCACAATTTTAATTACAACATATGTATAAAATTGAGAGTATTTATATAATTGTATAAGTCTTAATCGGTTTTCGGTTTTGGACCGAAACCGAATACTTTTTTTTTTAGTATTTTTAAAAACGAAATCGAACCGATTTTTCCAAACCAAACCAGATCTCCTATTCAGTTCAGTTCGATTTAATTTTCGGTCCAAAACCGAATAATGCTCACCCCTAAAGAAAACCCAAACCAACACGTCTTCCAGCCCCTTCTAATTACCAGTGTGCACAGCAGAGACATACAACTTTGAACCTAGCGGCCAGTCCCGTTACCTTTCGGTACGGGGGATCTCCGTTGTCAACAACCACGGTTTTGTTGGTATTAGTCCAAGATATTTATTTTGCATCATCATCATTGTACTGTATTTTGCCATTGTCTTTTGTTTCCATGAAAATCTCATGTTACTTCGAACATTTATGATGGTCAAGTAGAGGAAAGGTTAGTATCTGTTGAGGATCTGATGAACGCGGATGAGGATTTTTGCACAGGCAATGCTGTAGTTGTTTCTCCTGTGCGCAATGTTACATATCATGGTCAAAGGTACTTAGCAGTATTAGCACATTTTTTTTGTTTTTTGTTTTCCAGCAAGTGTACGATAGATCTTGACTAAAAGGAAAATATTAACCAAATAGGATTTGGATTTCATATAATATTTAAAATTTGTATTTATGTCTACATAACAATCAAAAGAGGATTTGGATTTTGCTCTCACAATGGACTTGGAATGACCATCCAAAATGGAAACCTAAGTACAAATTTTGAATATTATACGAGACTCTAAAACTAAATGTAAATTATCTATCGGTCACCCCAAATAAACCATCAGACGAGACCTAAACTCATTTCTGGACAATATAGAGATATAAACGTAAATTTTGATTATTATACGAGATCATAAAACTAAATAACCCTAAAAATATTCAAGTGTTAGCTTCGTATTGTTAGTCCTGAGGCTTAATCAAAGATGATATAACCAGAAGTTGAAGTCGAGATCAGGAGTTCACACAAGAGTTCCCTTCTTGATATTTCTCGATCCAACAAGAAGATTATATATATATATATATATATATATATATATATATAGGATTTGATTACAACTTGAAACCAGATAAAAAAAGAATCAGAGAAAACTATTTTCTCGTTCTTTCTTGCAATCACAGTTGCAAACGGACAGAACAGAGTTTAAAACTTGCAAAAGAGAAGAGGAATAAGAAGAATAAACTCTGCTTGCTGGGGTGATGAAGATCACCGTTGCTCAAACCAAGATTCGTCCCACACGATCTGCTCCCAGGAACCAGCAAGTTCACAAAGAACTTCTGGAACGCTCAATGTCACATCCTTACTTGAACTCGCACAAATTTTTTTGACTGCAATGACAACTGCTGCAACTCTCTTCGTCTCCTCTATTTCAAAGTAAAGTCCTCAAAGAGGCACGAAGAGAATATTTATAGAGAAAAGGTGAAAACCCTAGCCGCCCAATAATTACGAAAATATAGGAACATATTAATTATGAATCCCTAAAAGATACACATGAATTAATTTCAAATCCCACAAAAAATGGATCTGAATAACATACCATATCTTTCCATAACCGTTCAAATATATTTGCAGTAGCAGTAGCGCATGCGACAGCGCAAGCCGCAGCGCATGCGACAGCGCATGCGGCAACCCAAGCTATAGAGCAAGCGACAGCCTATGCGGCTTGCCCATACGGGACGCCCATGTGACCCGCCCATGCGATCCGTCCATGCAACCGCGAATGCGACCTGCCCATGTTGCCCGCCCATGCGACCACGTATGCGGCCGCACATGCAGCTCGCACATGAGAGCGCATCAAATTCGCACAAGCACCTACGTTGATGCTGACGTACTAACTGCAAAGTGCGCCAACAAAGCGCCACTTTGCGCCCTTGAGTCCGAGTCGCTAAGCCCCTTTTGGACTGAGCTCCTATGGAATAAATTCCAAGAGAATGACAAAAAGCATAAATGCTTTCATTAAGTAGTTAATCCTTCTTTATCCTAATCCTACATAGAACCCATGTGCCTCACCATACACCATGTGCACACTTCAACACAAGCAAAGCATTATATTGAGATACCCACTTGGTAGTATAGCCAATGTGGGACTATATTTTATAGTCCAAAGGCAAAAACACAAACAATAATCCATATATCTCAATATATGTATTGAGCGTTCTTCACAGTGACTACCAATCATGCATTAGGATAGATGTTACTTCGACTTGAATCTTCCTACATGGGTCAAAATAACAGTATGATACAAGAATGGACTAAGCCTTGAATTTTGTACCATAGTTGTAATTCTTTTCACTCACACAATGACATCAACTGTGCTTCCAGTTGCACATTGAAGACCATGTGCATGCCTAATTTCGGTGTATGTATTTTGGTTGTCTACAAGTTTTCCCTTAAGAGACGACATGTATCTCTTTCCATACATATAGGTGAGTTCTTAAAGAGTCATTGGCATGAAGCATTGCTCTTCCTTTTGGTGCTACGCCGCTATGACATGGCCTTCTGCCTAGGTTCACTTCCTCATGTGGTGTCATCCACTGTAGCATGAGGTTCACTCACTCTTTGTAGTGCCAAACTACCCAGCACGAAGCCTTGCACTTCCTTGCGGTGTTACACCGCTGTGACATGACTTTCCGTCGAGGATTTACATCTTTTACCTCTGTGGTGTCACACCACTATAATATGAGTTCATCGACCTCTTTGTAGTGCTGCTTCCACTATTCATTCTACAATATTAGGCCACCTGCCTATGCGCGGTGCTACGCCACTGTGACATAACTTAATGCCGAGGATTTATATCTTTTACCTCTGTGGTGTCACACCACTATACCATAGGATACAAGTCCCTTGTAGTGATGAAACTACGTACTTTCTGGAAAGCACACCGGACATTCACTTTGTCTGAGAACTCATTAAGGCGTTAAAGCCATTCTTCCACATGAAATTGTTCTTCATAAAGAACAAGAAGTAGACAACAGTAGTTCTGGGTCGGTAATCCCACAATGTCTCAAATGACTACCAATTGTTCTTGATATTCTCCCAGTCAATGGTCCTTCTTTTGAACCAAAACTAGATGCCTCGTATATTTCTTTTTGAACTAATAGCATAAATCTTTATGGTAGAATTACATGGACACAATATCATAATATCTTCAAGCCCATTTTGATTGTTGTGTCCTCGACTAGCTGGCGCTTGAGACCCTTGGTGAACGGGTCCGCCAGGTTCTCCTGACTCCGAACATCAATTACGGCAATGACTCCACTCTTTATCTGATCATTCACTATCCTGTGCCTTAACCGCACAGTCCACTTCTTACCATTGAAGAGATCATTTGATGCCACCACTACAGTCGCCTGGTTGTCGCAGTATATCGGTACCACCGAAATCTGCGCACCAACTAATGAAAGATCATACATGAGCTTTCGAAGCCACTCTGCTTTATCTACTGCAGCAGCCAGTGCATAAAATTCAGATTCCATCGAGGAATGAGAAAGCATAGTCTGCTTCTTCGACTTTCACAATATAGCAGCTCCACCCATGAAAAGATGTATCCTCATGTAGACCTTTCGCTCTCTACTTCTGAGCACCAGCTTGCATCACTGAAGCCTTCTGCTACTGTCGGATACCCGCTGTAGTGTAGTGCATACTTATGAGTCCTCCTGAGATATCTCATCACGCTCTTCACAGCCTTCTAGTACTCCACACCTGGGTTGCTCGTGAATATACTTAGCATCCCCACGACAAAAGCTATGTCAGGCCTTGTGACAGTTGTTGTATACATCAAACTCCCAATGACGCTTGGATACTCCACCTGCGTGACCCTTTTCCTAGGATTTGACTTCAGTTTCTTGTCACACTTGTACGGAGTATCGATCCCTGAAAGATTTTGATATCCATAGCGTGTGAGCATCTTCTCAATATAATGAGACTGTTACATCATCACTCTAGTGTCCGTCCGGATGATCTTTATCCCGAGGATAATATCAGCTTCCCCAAGTTCTTCTACTAAACTTGGATGAGAGGAACTTCTTTATCTCAGTGACTCATGCTAGATCCGTGCCTAGGATCAGCATGTCATCTATGTAAAGACAAATGATGACCCCTCTTCCGTCAGCGAACTTTGTGTAAACGCACTTGTCCGTCTCGCTGACCTTGTAGCCGTTTGATCTTATGACTTTATCAAACTTTTGGTGCCACATCTTGGGAGCTTACTTCAGACCGTATAAGGATTTTACCAACTTACAAACTTTGTCTTCAAGCCCTTTGACGACAAATCCTCCTGGTTGTTTCATGTAAATCTCTTCCGTCAACTCTCTATTCAGGAATGCTGTTTTGACATCCATTTGATGAATAACTAGCTTATGAATTATACTCAGCGCAATCAACATCCTGATGGTCGTCATCCGTACTACTGGAGCATATGTATCGAAGTAGTCGATCCCCTACTTCTGAGAAAACCCCTTGGCAACTAACCTTGCCTTGAACTTGTCAATAGTTCCACCAGCATTCATCTTATTTTTGAAGATCCACTTACATCTGATTGGTTTAGCTCCTTCTAGCAGATCGACTGACACCCAAGTGTTGATGGAGGTTATTGAGTCATACTCGTCATTGATAGCCTCCCTTCAGAAGATAGCATCTCTGTTCTTCATCGCCTCATCATAGGTAAGCGGATCTGCTTCTACATGATAGATGATAAAATCTTCTCCGAAGTTCTTCTGTCTTCTCACCCGCTTAGTTCTCGGTTCTGCGAGTTCTGATTCAAACGTTGTCTCTGGAATGACAACTTCTTCATATACTACATATTCTTTGGAAGCATCAGCCTCCTATGCATCCACACTATTCTCCGGAATATCTCCGATAATAATGTTCTTGTGCCTTGCAAATTTATCTTCAAAGAATCCTGCGTCGCGAGATTCAATGATATAATTTGATTCTATTTCAAGAAACCTCCAAGCATCACTCTTCTCAGTATAACCCAAGAAGATGGTCTTCGTTGTCCTCGTATCCGGTTTCTGAATCTTTATGTCCGGGAGCTTCATATATGCCAGACACCCCCATACTCGAATGACATTCAAGTTGGGTCTGACTTGGAACCAGAGTTCATGAGGAGTGACATCAAATGTTGCGTACGACACTCTGTTCAGGATAAACGTAGCCGTCAACGCAACTTCTCCTAAGAAGCAGTTTGGAAGACCCGTAGTTAACAACATTGAGTTTATCATTTTTGTCTACGTCAAGTTCTTTCTCTTAGCTACTCCATTTGATTGAGGAGAATACGGAGTAGTCGTCTCATTGACAATTCTATGTTATTTGCAGAATGATGTGAATTCAATAGACCTATACTCTCTGTCTCGATCACTTCTAAGTATCTTGAGTTGTTGCCCTGTCTGATGTTCAGCTTCAGCCTTGAACTCCTTGAACTTCTCAAATGCTTCTTCCTTTGACTTGAGCAGATAGACGAACGCATACTTTGAGTAGTCGTCGATGAATGTAATAAAATACGTCATCTTGGCCTTTGAGGAGAACTGTTTGAAGTCACAGATATCTGAGTGCACAAACTCCAGAAGATTTGTGGTTCAGTTAACCCTCTTGAACAGCTTTCTGATTACCTTTGTCTGCGCACAGACCTCACACTTCTTCACATCCTTACCCCCATATTTGGAGATAAGCCTTAGACTAGAAATCTTGTTTATTCTTTTACAATGAACATGTCCTAGTCTATTGTGTCATAACTCAAGAGAATAACCAGAAGAAGCGACTGCATTTATCATTGTAGCAGGAGTTACAAGTTAAAGTTTGAACATCCCTTCGATACATAAATATTTTTTGAAGTATGTTCCTTTGTAAGACATCACCATCTGTCCAACATTATTGTCCATCCTCAAGCCTGCGTGGTAGAGGAGACTTCCTGAGACCATATTTTTTGCATTCATTGGTACATGCTTCACATCCTGAAGCGTCAGCGACTTCCCCAAAGTCAGGTTCAGTACCACCGTTTCGGTCCCGAGTACTTCATCTTGTGCATGGTTCGCTACCATAACCATCTCAGATGTAGGCTTGTAGGTGGTAAACAACTCTTTCTTTGAGCAAACATGACAGGATGCGCAAGTGTCCACCCACCAATAAGAGTCGACACCAGTCGTGACAACCTGCACAATCATAGCAACCTTGTTAGGCTCACCTTGCTCAGTCTGTTTGGGCTTGGATCTGCAGTCACTCTGGTAGTGGCCCTTCTTGCCACAATTGAAGAAAGTCACTTCGGACTTGGACTTTGGCTTCAGTTTGAACGAATTCGACTTCACCTTCAGATGGTTTAATTCCTTCTTTTTCTTGTTGTGAAAGCCTTCTGCTTTCCCTTGGAATCACCAGCATGCACCAAGTCGGCATTTTTCAACTGTTTGGACAGGGAATCCAACTTCAGTTGTCCCCTGGCCTCATCTTCAATGTGAATCCAGTGAAGAAGATCTTCGAGCTGGATCTCCATCTTCTTACGGTACATATCAGTCTTGAACTTGATCCATCCTGGAGGAAGCTTGGTGACAATAGCCCCCACCATGAACTTATCTTCCTGCTTCATGTCCTCTTCCTCCAGCTTCTGCTACATCTTCAGAAGTTGCGGCAGCATTACCTTTTCGTCTTCAAATTGTAAAGTGAAATTTTTTTCAACGAGATAGATTTTAGACATCTTTTCATCAATTCTGTAATGCTTCTCAAGAGCTTCCCAGACGTCTTTCGCCTTCTCTTTCTTTTTGTAAGACTCTGCCATCGAGTCTTCCATTGCATTGTTGTAAGACTCTGCATGTAGAGGACATTGTCTTCTTTCTACTTGTTGTGCGCGTCATGCGCCACACCAACTTCAAGTTTTCCTCCATCTTCAGTGATGGTAGGTTCTGGATCAACCAATACATAAGCAACTTTGACAAGACGAAGATTCAAAGAGATCGTCCTCTTCCAAATGTTGTAGTATTTGCCATCAAACTTCTCAAGCTTGTGAAAGCTAGTATTGAAAAGATTTGATCGGTTCTCCATCTTACTCGGATCTTGCTTTGAGATTGTTAGACCCGAGGCTTAATCAAAGATGATAGAACCAGAAGTTGAAGTCGAGATCATGAGTTCAGACAAGAGTTTCCTTCCTGATATATCTCGATCCAATAAGAAGATTATATATAGGATCTGATTACAACTTGAAACAAGATAACAAAAGAATCAGAGAAAACTATCTTCTCATTCTTCATTGCAATCGCAGTTGCAAACGGACAGAACATAGTTTACAACTTGCAAAAGAGAAGAGGAAGAAGAAGAATTAACTCTGCTTGTTGGGGTGATGAAGATCACCGTTGCTCAAAGCAAGATTCGCTCCACACGATCTGCTCCTAGGAACCAGCAAGTTCACGTAGAACTTCTGGAACGCTCGTTGTCAGCTCCTTGCTTGGACTCGCACGAACTTCCTGAACTGCAATGGCGGCTGCTGCAACTCTTTTCGTCTCCTCTATTTAAAAGTAAAGTCCTCAAAGAGGCACGAAAAGAATATTTATAGAGAGAGGGTGAAAACCCTAGCCGCCCAACAGTTACGGAAAGATAGGAATAGATTAATTACGAATCCCTAAAAGATAGGCACGAAAACAAAACACGCCAACAAAGCGTAAAGTGCGCCAACAAAGCGTCACTTTGCGCCATCGAACTCGAGCCCGAGTCGTTTTGGAGGCTTAGCTCCTATGGAATAAATTCCAACAGAATGACAAAAAATTTAAATGCTTTCATTAAGGAGTTAATCCTTCTTCATCCTAATAAAATACCCCCACATGGCACCCATGTGCTCACCACAATCCATGTGCAAACCATAACACAAAGAAAACATTATATTGAGATACCTACTTGGTGGTGTAGCCAATATGAGACTATCTTTTATAGTCCAAAGAAAATAATACCAACACATATGTTTATACAGTTTTGAGTCTGGAGCTGAAACTGTCCCAAAGGCTGTACAAATCTCTAACAGACACGAAGGGTTGGACGGTCGAGGTTGCTTGAGTAACTTTGTCATGTTATTAGTTAACCTCCACTCACCGAGTTGTAACCGAGTTGTAGAAAACCATCATCTATTCATTTTCCTTCGATTTCTTAAAAATGTGAATATTTCAGTACAATTCCTTAATTTGCTTCCCACTACTTCATTGTTCAATGTCTTTGTTGTATGTACATATCGAGCCCCATACCTTCAAGATTTGTTGTGAGACCCTTTCCTAGTTATGGTGAAAGAAAGAGTATCTACTGCAATTAATAGGACTGTTTCTCATTGATCATTCTTCGGCATAAGGGGCAACCTACAATTAAACTGTATGACATAGTGCGCAAATTAATTGAAAATTAATGTTTACTAGAAATTAGCAATACACAACTAAAGAATTGATAATCTTTACTTAGTGTATAATAAGAAAAGCTGAAATTTTACCGTAATTTAAAAAAAAAAAAATTTTATCTATGTTTACTTTTATTAATTTTAATGAATAGTTAGGTATTATGCGCTAAAAAAAATTATGTTTACTTTTTTTCAAGTAGTAAAAATTAAAAAATTACTCTTTTCAAATAGTAAAAATATTAATAGACTATTATTTGTTCTTCCTAAATAATAAAAAATAGTGCATATGTACTAGTAAGCTAAAACTTACACGGAAACAAACATATATGCTTGTTTATGGGGACCAAGTTATATCAACAGGTAAGATAGTTATTCTTGGACCAATTCTACATACACTTTCAAAATTACTTAAGACTGGTTCAAATTTTTTGGTTTAGTTATTTACAAGTTTGTTATCGAAAAAATTGTTTCAGACTATTCCAACTTTTTAAGGGCTATCAAATTTTTTGACATTCTTTCCTATTGGAAGGACGGTCAAATTTGTGACAGTCATCGACGACGATGATGGTGGTTCGAGAAGGAGGAGGGGAGGAGGAGCGGGAGAGGCAGCGGCAACGGGGAAGGGGGGCACAGGAGCGGGAGAAGAGGTTGAGGGGGAGGTGGAGGAGGTCGGCAGAGGGGCAAGGGGTGCGGGGTCAGTAGGACGTAGGAGAGGGAGGGGAGCTTGAGGGGGAGGTGGGGGAGGTTGGCGGAGGGGCAGGGGGCGAGGGGGAGCTTGAGGGGTCGGCGGAGGAGCCTCGACGATAACGATGGTGTACTTCCACCTCCACCTCCACCTCCTCCTCCTTCTCCGACGGTTGGAATTAAGATTTGGGGTAGGAGAGAGGTGAGAATTTGACTGTCCTGAATAAATTTGA